>CM060466.1:811591-841591 GCA_030544235.1 Lepturacanthus savala | reverse complement strand
TGCTGTCCTCCCTGTGACTTCTGGGATACGTAGTGTGATTCACTTACACGCTGCAAAATATGATGTAAAAACCATCGGGGAATCGTTCTCTAACTGTTGAAAGGTTCTAGATAGTGGATTCCTTATTTTTGGCTACTATATAAGTGGATAGTTGAAGCGTGAAGCCTTCCTCCCTGACCTTTGACCTCCCCCTGTCTCCTGCAGTGGGGAAGCTGGTGCCTAAAGAGGAGGCGAAGGGCATCCACTGGATGACGTGGACGGGCGTGGTGGGGTCGGAGGTCAACGGCATCTGGCCCAAATACTCCACCGTCACCAACGTCAACTCCGTGGACGCCAACTACAGCAGCGCCGTGCTGGTCACCGGGGACGACCTCGGCCTCGTCAAGCTCTTCAGGTTCCCGTGTCTGAAGAAAGGTCAGAACCCGTCAGGAGGAAACCAGGTTCAGGGTTCAGCTCCCCTACAGACCTGTGACCTTTCAGTCTGACCTGACATCAGGGGTCACCAGTCCTGGTCCTGGAGGTCAGGGGTCACCAGTCCTGGTCCTGGAGGTCAGGTCTGGGTCCAGGTTTTAGTTCCAACCAGCAGCAACAACCTGATTCTACTAATGAATGAATGAATCAGGTCATTGCTGCTGGTTGGAACTAAAACCTGGACCCAGACCTGACCTCCAGGACCAGGACTGGTGACCCCTGACCTCCAGGACCAGGACTGGTGATGTGAATCATTGATGTTGACGATGAGTCGATGTGACTCATCAGAAACGTCTTGATGTTGGTAGAATTCACACAATATCCAGGAGATAAATTAGATTATTTTATGCTTTTTCTGTATTAAAGTCAATTTAATCTTGTTTTCTTAAAACAATCAAAAAAATATATCAAACATTATTTTTCTTAACATTATGATATTATAATATGAGATTAAAAATTACAAATATATATAAATAATACAAATAAATACATAACAAATAAATAATATCTAAAAAAAATATATAATATATTGAACATAATATAATATATTTATATATATATATAATAAAAATTACATAAATAAATAATATCTAAAAAATGTATCATATATTTTAAAAATATTTATGCATAATACAAATAATAACAAATAATAATATTAAAATAAGATATAAAAAATATAATCCTGTAAAATGAGGACGTTTAACCTACAGAAAAGTTGCCCAGTTACTTTTATTTTTATTTAATTTAAAACATTTTAATAATTTTTTAAAATTCATTAAAATGTAAAACTTTTACATGTTTTAAATGTGTAATGTTTGTATTTTATTATTATTTTTTAAATAATTTATAATATTTTTTCATACATGGATCAGGTGGAAGTTCAGTTTTGTATTTTAGGATAAATCAGGATAAATCTCCATGGTAACGGACGGATTCGACCAGAAACAGACATTTTCAGTCGTTTTAAGGATCTAAACATTTAAATTCTTCTTCTCCACCAGGAGCTAAATTCAAGAAGTACATCGGTCACTCGGCCCACGTCACCAACGTCCGCTGGTCCAACGACCTGCAGTGGGTCGTCAGCACCGGCGGCGCCGACCACGCCGTCTTCCAGTGGCGGTTCCTGCCCGAAGGCGTCATGAACGGCGTCCTGGAGCCCCTCCTCCAAGGTAACGCCCCCTTATATAGTATTCAGGGGTCAGGGGTCATCTCTAGCGCCCCCCAGTGTCTCTGGAGCTTCTTCTAAATGTATGAAAATGTAAAATGATGGAGGTGAATATGTTTTCTGTAGGAGACAAACATGATAAATATATAAATATTAACCCGTTAAACTCCTGAGATTGCTCCACTAATCATGTACAAATATAGTGAAGCTATACATCAAATTAAACAGGAGAAACTCCACTACAAGCACATATAAGTCATATTTACACACACCAAACACAACTCCAACACCAAGCTAATTAATTAACAAATATGAACATCGCTATACGATCATAAAGCCAACCCACTCTCCACATTTTGATGGCTAGCGCTCTGATACTTCATGTTATACAAACAAATGACATCTCATATGAAAGCTGAGACTGTGACGAGTCCAACGGTACCATCAGTGTAGCTTTATGACAAAAACTCAGTAAACTAGCAGCCAAAAAACACTACAGGAAAAAGTCGCTTGTTTGAAGCGACGAACAAAAAATGTGTTTTTTTGTTGCTGTTTTGGGATGAAAATGTTTATTTGAGATCAATAAATGTTGGTTTAGTGTCGACCAACATCTCTGTGTTTATTCCAGAGACATACCCTACTGACTATGGGGATGTCCTAAACATAAAAAATGCTGGAGGTCAAGGGGTTAAATGTCATCGTAGATTCACAACATTTCAGCTGCAGCTGTAAAATGACCAGAAATCACCTGAAATACACATTAAACATTTATATAAACGATATAAAACCTGGAGCCTTTAAATCATTTTATCTAAATGTTTCTCAGCTTTTTTCATCTTCATCAACTTCCTGACAACATGAAGACAGATTATTATTATTAGATTATTATGACGCGTTTATATCTGTTTATTTAATCATTTCAGTTTCTAGAATATCGTTGTACGTGGGATAAACTGGTTTTTGTTCATGATCAGATTCAACAACAACTAAAACCATTAAAATGATATTTCTGCAAAAATGCTTGATTGTTAAACTTAAGTATAAAATGATTTAGTGGCTTTTAGGCTTAAACGGGTTAAAAGGCTGCGTTTGATTGTGTTTTATTGACCAGATGAGGAGGAAGAGAAGAGGATCTTATTGTATTTTTGTTCTAGAATAAAGATGTTTGATCTCGTCTGATTTCTTGTCCTGTTTTTAGTGTTTGATAATTCGGGTCCACTCTGATCCAGTCTGGGACCTTAAATCCGCTTCGTTCCATATTTTCTCCTGAAGATAAAGTGAAATGTGTTGTCACATGTCTCTGGTTGTGTCCTCAGAGGGTTACGCCGACTCCAACAGCGGAGAGTCAGATTCAGACGTGTCCGACGTCCCTGAACTCGACTCAGACATCGAACAGGAAGCTCAGACCAGCTACGAGCGTCAGGTGACCAGAAAACAGTCACATGATGTGTTTGGGGGGGGGGGGGTTTAATAGTGTCTCAGCAGGTCCAGGTCCAGGTCCAGGTCTGACTATCACAGAGGAAAGTTTGAACCGGTTCTTTAATGTAGAGCAGGAGTCAATCCTGGTCCTGGGCCAGTTGTTACTGCTGGTTGGAACTAAGACCTGGACCCACACCGGCCCACCAGGACCAGGACTGGTGACCCCTTGATGTAGGAAGCTGGACTGAAACAGGGAGATGGTTCCACAGCAGAGGAGCCTGATAGTTGCAGGTTCTGCCTCCTGTTTTACTTCAGAGACTCTGGGAGTTTAGGGCTCGACATGATGATAAAGATCAGATGAACATTTCGAGGTTTGTCGATGGGGAGAAGGATTTCCGTTCTAGTCTAGTCTCTCTGTCTTCAGGTCTACAAGGAGGACCTGCCTCAGCTGAGGAAGAAGCTGATTGGTTCCCTGAAGAGGCAGAAAGCTCCGGAGGAGGGGCTTCGCCTGCAGTTTGTTCACGGGTAAAACAAACAAACCTGTGAAGGTTGCAGCTCTCTACCTGTAGCTTGCTGCTGACTGTGTGGACCTTCATAGTCGCGGTTGCTTCCTGTTCCCTGCAGGTACCGGGGCTTCGACTGCCGTAACAACCTGTTCTACAGCCAGGCGGGGGAGGTGGTGTACCACGTGGCCGCCGTCGCCGTCGTCTACAACCGGCTGCAGCACAGCCAGAGGTTCTACCTCGGCCACGACGACGACATCCTCAGCCTCAACGTCCACCCGCTTAAAGACTACGTGGCCTCGGCGCAGGTAAGAGACCGGCCAATCGGAGAGAAGCAGGTCGGTGTCAGGTTGAAGGAAGTTATTTCTGATTGGCTGTTTGTGTGTTCAGGTGGGCAGAGACCCGGCAGTCCACGTCTGGGACATCCAGACACTGAAGTGTCTGTCGCTACTCAAAGGACACCACACCAGAGGGGTCTGCGCCCTGGAATTCACAGGTAGACCCACATCCTTTATTGCTGAGTCACTGTCTGTTATCGCTGAGTCACTGTCTGTCATTGCTGAGTCACTGTTATCGCTGAATCACTGTTATCGCTGAGTCACTGTCTGTTATCGCTGAGTCACTGTCTGTCATTGCTGAGTCACTGTTATCGCTGAATCACTGTTATCGCTGAGTCACTGTCTGTTATCGCTGAGTCACTGTCTGCTATCCCTGAGTCACTGTCTGTTATCGCTGAGTCACTGTCTGTTATCGCTGAGTCACTGTCTGTTATCGCTGAGTCACTGTTATCACTGAATCACTGTTATCACTGAATCACTGTTATCGCTGAGTCACTGTTATCGCTGAGTCACTGTTATCGCTGAGTCACTGTCAGTTATCGCTGAGTCACTGTCTGTTATCGCTGAGTCACTGTTATCCCTGAGTCACTGTCAGTTATCGCTGAGTCACTGTCTGTTATCGCTGAGTCACTGTTATCGCTGAGTCACTGTTATCGCTGAGTCACTGTCAGTTATCGCTGAGTCACTGTTATCCCTGAGTCACTGTCAGTTATCGCTGAGTCACTGTCTGTTATCGCTGAGTCACTGTTATCCCTGAGTCACTGTCTGTTATCGCTGAGTCACTGTCTGTTATCGCTGAGTCACTGTTATCGCTGAGTCACTGTCAGTTATCGCTGAGTCACTGTCTGTTATCGCTGAGTCACTGTTATCCCTGAGTCACTGTCAGTTATCGCTGAGTCACTGTCTGTTATCCCTGAGTCACTGTCTGTTATCGCTGAGTCACTGTCTGTTATCGCTGAGTCACTGTCTGTTATCGCTGAGTCACTGTTATCACTGAATCACTGTTATCACTGAATCACTGTTATCGCTGAGTCACTGTTATCGCTGAGTCACTGTTATCGCTGAGTCACTGTCAGTTATCGCTGAGTCACTGTCTGTTATCGCTGAGTCACTGTCTGTTATCGCTGAGTCACTGTCTGTTATCGCTGAGTCACTGTTATCGCTGAGTCACTGTCAGTTATCGCTGAGTCACTGTCTGTTATCGCTGAGTCACTGTTATCGCTGAGTCACTGTTATCGCTGAGTCACTGTCAGTTATCGCTGAGTCACTGTTATCCCTGAGTCACTGTCAGTTATCGCTGAGTCACTGTCTGTTATCGCTGAGTCACTGTCTGTTATCGCTGAGTCACTGTTATCGCTGAGTCACTGTCAGTTATCGCTGAGTCACTGTCTGTTATCGCTGAGTCACTGTTATCCCTGAGTCACTGTCAGTTATCGCTGAGTCACTGTCTGTTATCGCTGAGTCACTGTTATCGCTGAGTCACTGTCAGTTATCGCTGAGTCACTGTTATCCCTGAGTCACTGTCAGTTATCGCTGAGTCACTGTCTGTTATCGCTGAGTCACTGTTATCCCTGAGTCACTGTCTGTTATCGCTGAGTCACTGTTATCCCTGAGTCACTGTCTGTTATCGCTGAGTCACTGTCTGTTATCGCTGAGTCACTGTCTGTTATCGCTGAGTCACTGTCTGTTATCGCTGAGTCACTGTCTGTTATCGCTGAGTCACTGTTATCGCTGAGTCACTGTCTGTTATCGCTGAGTCACTGTCTGTTATCGCTGAGTCACTGTCTGCTATCGCTGAGTCACTGTCTGTTATCGCTGAGTCACTGTCTGTTAATGCTGAGTCACTGTCTGTTACCCCTGTTATGGATCAGATAACCGATAAATGTCTAAAGAGTTTTGTAAAGTCGCCTCAGTTTGTGTCTTTTTTTCTGTTTCAGCTGACGGGAAAAGTTTAATCTCTGTGGGAATCGATGAATTTCACTCCATCGTCATCTGGGACTGGAAGAAAGGAGAAAGACTGGCCAAGGCCAGGTACACACCTGACACCTGACACCTGTCACCTGTTACCTGTTACCTGACACTTGTTACCTGACACCTGTCACCTGTCACCTGTTACCTGTCACCTGTCACCTGTCACCTGTCACCTGTTACCTGACACTTGTTACCTGACACTTGTTACCTGACACTTGTTACCTGACACTTGTTACCTGACACTTGTTACATGACACCTGACCCTTGTTACCTGACACTTGTTACCTGACCCTTGTTACCTGACCCTTGTTACCTGACCCTTGTTACCTGACCCTTGTTACCTGACCCTTGTTACCTGACCCTTGTTACCTGACACTTGTTACATGACACCTGTCACCTGTCATCTGTTACCTGACCCTTGTTACCTGACACTTGTTACCTGACACTTGTTACCTGACACCTGTCACCTGTCATCTGTTACCTGACCCTTGTTACCTGACCCTTGTTACCTGACACTTGTTACCTGACCCTTGTTACCTGTCACCTGTCACCTTTCACCTCACACCTGTCAACCGACACCTGTCACCTGTCTGAAATCAGCTGATCAGCTGATATTAGATGTAATGATGATGTAATGATCATGAGTCTGATGTGAGATGAAATAAAGGATGAGTGGTATATTAGATGTAGTTATAGAGACTATCTGTTCCTTCAGGGGTCATAAAGATAAGATCTTCGTGGTGAAGAGTAATCCCTTCAGGATGGACAAACTGGTGACTGTTGGGATGAAGCACATCAAGTTCTGGCAACATTCAGGTAGAAAACACCTGCGACACGGCACCTGTAGAGGGCTTCAAACCAAATGAAGTCGTTTATGTTACAGTGACCGGTTCTTTTGTGAAGCCGGTCAGTACTGGTATCTCCAACTTGTTCTGCTAAACCGACCCGTCCTCCTCCAGGTGGCGGTCTGACCTTCAAACGGGGGATCTTCGGGAACCTGGGGAAGCAGGAGACCATGATGTCGGCGTGCTACGGCCGCTCCGAGGACCTGGTTTTCTCCGGAGCAACGAACGGAGACGTCTACATCTGGAGAGACACGACGCTCATCAAGACCATCAAAGCCCACGATGGCCCCGTGTTCGCCATGTGCTCCCTGGACAAGGTACCGCCCACCTGTCAATCATCCATCATCGTCATGAACACTGAGGAAACGATGAAAAATAGTTGTTGATAAAAAAGAAAAAAACTTTCTATTGCATGAAATATTCTTTAGACATGATAAAAAAATCACACATTTCAAATGTCAGCAATAGGGATACCCTGGTCATGTGACCTCAAAAATTGTGTCCTTCAAAATAAAAGCCCCCTTTTCACACCGAGCTGTAAAAACGTATATTTTATATCACAGCTTTTTAGAAAAATGAAGATGAAGTAATTGTGACCACATGGCAACACTATGTAATAGAGGGTTAAATACCAACAATATTTAGATGATTTGAAAATGAAGAGATTTTATTACAAAATTATATCGATATTAGAGAAAAAATCTAATTTGACTGAGAAAATTAGTAATGATTTTTTTAAGTTAGGCTTTTATTTTGTATAAAAGTCACACTATTACAAAATAAACTTCCAATTTCACATGAATAGGTTTAAATGCCCATCATGTAACTTGATGTGGTGAAGATGTTGAGTTGTGTTCTTCAGTCTAAACCACAGACACATCCATCACGGCTTATTGCTCTAAACCCGCTCCTTGTGTTGCGTTCACTGTCCAGGGTTTTGTGACGGGGGGGAAGGACGGCATCGTGGAGCTCTGGGACGACATGTTCGAAAGGTGCCTGAAGACCTACGCCATCAAGAGGGCCGCGCTGTCCCCGTCCTCCAAAGGTATCGCACACCTGTCCTCACTTCCTGTTCCTCTACCTGGTTAAAGTGGCAGCGTCTGACCAGCTGTTTGACTCAGGGCTGCTGCTGGAGGACAACCCGTCCATCAGGGCCATCACCCTGGGACATGGACACATCCTGCTGGGGACCAAGAACGGGGAGATCCTGGAGATCGACAAGAGTGGACCGATGACGCTGCTGGTTCAGGTAAGACCTCAGACAGACCCCGTCCCTCAATGGTCCACCGACTGCCCCCCAACTGTCCCTCAACAGTCTGCTGACTGTACCTCAACTGTCCTTAAGTGTCCACCAAATGCCCCAAACTGTCCCTCATCTCTCCACCAACTGTCTCTTGATTATCCTCAACTCTCCCCCAACTATCCACCAACCGCCTCCAACTCTTCACCAACAGTCCCCAATTGTTCCTCAACTCTTTCCCTCAACCGTCCTCCAACTGTTCAACAACTGTCCCTCCATTATGCACCAATGGTCCACCGACTGTCTCGAACTCAACTACCTGCCTCAGTAATCACTGCTCCAGGCTTTTCGTGGTGCGTTCAGGGTCACATGGAGGGTGAGGTTCAGGGTTTCTTTGTGCAGATGAATGATAAATGCTGTGTGGTGCGTTCAGGGTCACATGGAGGGTGAGGTTTGGGGTCTGGCAGCTCACCCGCTGCTTCCTGTCTGCGCCACCGTCAGCGACGACAAAACTCTGAGGATCTGGGAGCTGTCGGCTAATCACCGCATGGTTGCCGTGCGGAAACTCAAGAAAGGTCAGGGGGGATTATATGAAATAACATCCCACAATATGTACGTTGCCTGATAATAACCCGGAGACTCACCTGTGGGCAGGTGGGCGGTGCTGCTCCTTCTCTCCGGACGGTAAAGCTCTGGCCGTGGGTCTGAACGACGGCAGCTTCCTGGTGGTGAACGCTGACACGCTGGAGGACATGGTGACCTTCCACCACCGCAGGGAGCTCATCTCCGACATCCGCTTCTCCCAAGGTACCTGAACGCACCACACAGGTGTGACATAGGTGGAGGTGATTGGTCATGGTGGTCTGAATGTGAGGTACTTTTACTGGAGTGAAGTACTGAGTACTTCTTATGTTCTAAGGTACTTTTATTCCAGTGAAGTACTGAGTACTTCTTCTATGGTCTTTAATCAGATGCAGGGAAGTACCTGGCCGTGGCGTCCCATGATTCCTTCGTGGACATCTACAACGTCCTGACCAGTAAGAGAGTGGGCATCTGTAAAGGAGCCGGCAGCTACATCACACACATCGACTGGGACGCCCGAGGTGACCACGCCCACCCGCTGCTACGCTAACTGTTAGCTGCACAGGCTAAGTGAAGCTGTGAAGTAGCTTCCGTGAAGTCCTCAGTTTGAGTCGATGTTTCTCGACAGGTAAACTGCTGCAGGTGAACACCGGAGCCAAAGAGCAGCTGTTCTTCGAGGCGCCGCGAGGACGGAAACAGAACATCAGCGTGGCCGAGGTGAGTCTGTCTGTGAAACAGGAGCGAAAATCCTCATTCATTGATGGAGAGGACGTGAAAACCAATCCTCTACTACCACAATAATCTGGTTCTCTAACATTCCTTTTAAACCATGTTATCAACAGTAATAATAGTAGTTATAGCAATAAATAAGATGTAAAACCTAGTCAAATCTTTGATGGAGGACCACATCCTCTTCTCTTCTTCCTGTTCCCTCCTCCCTCCCCCTAGTCGCTGTTGCTATGGTAACCTCCATTGTTAGAGCTCCTTAACGATCATCAGGTCTGATCTGAACCAGTTAAACTGGTAAAAAGCAGCTGATTCTGGACTAATGTTGAACTAGTGCTGTAATAAATGACTTACTGGCTGCTACGTGTTAGTTTGATTGGTTTCTACCACGTAGCTAGCTACTAGCTGACTGTCAAAATTAGAAATTAGCTGTTAGCTAATTAGCTGCCCACTGGAAAACAGCATCTGGACCAAAGGGGGACAACTGTGGAATAGGGGATCACGTCCCCCAGGATTTACGTCTATGCTTTGAACCTGTTTGATATAAATCGTCCCGCCAACATGTTCTGTCTGGTTCCAGTTTGAGAAGCTGGAATGGGCGAGCTGGACGTCGGTTCTGGGTCCGACCTGCGAGGGAATATGGCCGACGCTCAGCTTCGTCAACGCCACCTCGCTCACCAAAGACCGCAAGCTGCTCGCCACGGGAGACGACTTCGGCTTCCTCAAACTGTTCAGCTTCCCGTCCGGGGTGAGTCGCCGTCAGCTCCAATTCTTCTTCACTCTTTGATCTGGTCCTAAAACCGTGTTCCCCACCTCCAAAAACTACTCACTTTGCGTCGATGGTCACTCTGTCACTCCCTCACCTCTGGTCAAAAACCTCAGAATCCACCTGGACCCTGGACCCACCTTCAAGTCTCACCACGTCATCAAGACCTCCTTCTACCACCTCTGCTGCTGAAACACTAGTCCATGCCTCCATCTCTTTATAGAAACATGACATTTTCTTCCAGTATTCTCTACTCTCTCTCCATTCCTGTCTCCTGCTGCCGTCCCACTGTCTTCCTTTCAGTCCTCTACCCCGTATGTCTAAGTGCTATAAAAACTAAAGTATTATTATTGATCTCATTCTGCCTTTAACCGTGACTTCAGGGCCAGTTTGCGAAGTTTAAGAAGTACGTGGGTCACAGCATCAACGTGACCAACGTGCGCTGGTCCAACGATGACTCGGTGCTGCTGTCGGTGGGCGGGGCTGACACGGCGCTGATGATCTGGACCAGAGAACCTCCAGGACACAAGGAGAGCAAAGCTGTGGACAGCGAGGAGTCGGACGATGACACGGAGGAGGATGGAGGTAAAAACGCTTTGGTCCCTTCATCTATCGATCGTTGACTCATCGATGTGCTCATCGATCAGATGGCCGTTACCAGAGTTTTATTCTGAAAGTCTCGGTAGGTTCTGTCCTGAGATTTGTTCTCAGACTGGGTTGAACTGAGAGAAAGTTAGAAGTCGACGGTTCTGGTCTGAGTCGTGTTGTCGTGTTTCAGGCTACGACAGCGACGTGGCCAGAGAGAAGGCGGTGGACTACGTCACCAAGATCTACTCAGCCAGCATCAGGAACATGTCAGGAACCAAACCTCACCTGCAGCACAGAGAGCTTCCTGTGGAGGAGAGGTACCTTCATCAGAACCTTCATCAGAACCTTCATCAGAACCTTCATCAGAACCTTCATCAGAACCTTCATTAGAACCTTCATCAGAACCTTCATTAGAACCTTCATCAGAACCTTCATCAGAACCTTCACCAGAACCTTTATCAGAACCTTCATCAATACTTTTATCAGAATTTTCATCAGTAGCTTCAACAAAACCTTATTAGTACCTTGATCAAGCTCATAATACTAATACCTCCCTACCTATTAGGTAGTACTGCAGTGAAGTACTGAGTACTTATGTTCTGAGGTACTTTTACTGCAGTGAAGTACCTGAGTACTTATGTTCTGAGGTACTTTTACTGCAGTGAAGTACTGAGTACTTATGTTCTGAGGTACTTTTACTGCAGTGAAGTACCTGAGTACTTATGTTCTGAGGTACTTTTACTGCAGTGAAGTACCTGAGTACTTATGTTCTGAGGTACTTTTACTGCAGTGAAGTACTGAGTACTTATGTTCTGAGGTACTTTTACTGCAGTGAAGTACTGAGTACTTCTTCTACTGTCTTTCCTCAGGCCTCCTGTGAGTCGAGCTGCTCCGCTGCCTGACAAACTGCTGAAGAACAACGTGACCAAGAAGAAGAAAGCAGTGGAGGTCAGTGTTAGCCTGCAGAGCCGTGTTAGCATCCGTCGCTAACGTGTCACATGACCTCAGGCGTCGCTGTGTGTTTCAGGAGCTCGTGTTGGAGCACGTGTTCGGATATCGAGGCTTCGACTGTCGCAACAACCTGCATTACCTCAACGACGGCGCCGACATCATCTTCCACACCGCCGCCGCCGTGGTCATCCAGAGCCTGTCGTCCGGTCGGTAAAACACACAGGAAGCGCTTTTAGTTTGAAAAGTCGTTGTTGTCGTGGCTGACATCACACTTCCTGTTCGCTGTCCTGACAGGAACTCAGAGTTTCTACCTGGAACACACGGATGACATTCTCTGTCTGACTGTCAATCAACACCCAAAATACCAGAACATCATCGCCACGGGGCAAATCGGTGAGTTGGAGTCTGAAAGTCAAGATAAACTGAAGTTAAATACAAATTTAACTGATGATAAACTTAAGTTTAAACTAAAACCTGTATATCTCCTGATGTTTGTGCTACTGGAACCACATCTGTTGTAGATGTGATGTCACAACATGATACATTTGCTTCAGTTTGTCCAGTAGGTGGCGCTGCAGCAGCCTCGTTATCTAAAATACAGACGAAGGTTGAGTTGTTCTCAGACTGTTCTCAGACTGTTCTCAGACTGTTCTCAGACTGTTCTCAGACTGTTCTCAGACTGTTCTCAGACTGTTCTCAGACCTGTTCTCAGACCTGTTCTCAGACTGTTCTCAGACTGTTCTCAGACTGTTCTCAGACTGTTCTCAGACCTGTTCTCAGACTGTTCTCAGACTGTTCTCAGACCTGTTCTCAGACTGTTCTCAGACCTGTTCTCAGACCTGTTCTCAGACTGTTCTCAGACTGTTCTCAGACCTGTTCTCAGACTGTTCTCAGACTGTTCTCAGACTGTTCTCAGACCTGTTCTCAGACTGTTCTCAGACTGTTCTCAGACTGTTCTCAGACCTGTTCTCAGACTGTTCTCAGACTGTTCTCAGACCTGTTCTCAGACTGTTCTCAGACCTGTTCTCAGACCTGTTCTCAGACTGTTCTCAGACCTGTTCTCAGACTGTTCTCAGACCTGTTCTCAGACCTGTTCTCAGACTGTTCTCAGACCTGTTCTCAGACTGTTCTCAGACTGTTCTCAGACTGTTCTCAGACCTGTTCTCAGACTGTTCTCAGACTGTTCTCAGACTGTTCTCAGACTGTTCTCAGACTGTTCTCAGACCTGTTCTCAGACTGTTCTCAGACCTGTTCTCAGACCTGTTCTCAGACTGTTCTCAGACTGTTCTCAGACTGTTCTCAGACTGTTCTCAGACCTGTTCTCAGACTGTTCTCAGACCTGTTCTCAGACCTGTTCTCAGACTGTTCTCAGACCTGTTCTCAGACTGTTCTCAGACCTGTTCTCAGACTGTTCTCAGACCTGTTCTCAGACCTGTTCTCAGACCTGTTCTCAGACTGTTCTCAGACCTGTTCTCAGACTGTTCTCAGACCTGTTCTCAGACTGTTCTCAGACCTGTTCTCAGACTGTTCTCAGACTGTTCTCAGACTGTTCTCAGACCTGTTCTCAGACCTGTTCTCAGACTGTAATGAATCTGCTTCTCAGTTCATTATAATATTTACATATAAATGAATCAGCAGCTTCCACAGACCTGATGTTTCTGTTCATCATGAGCTGCAGCTTTTTCCCATCGCGACTCTTTTCTTTTCTTGCTTCGTCATCGTCACACCGCCTCACCTTCATCTCCAGGTGACATCAGCGACCTGCCAGGTAAGACTCTGCTCACCTTTCTGCTGTCACTCATCATCATCATCTTCATCTTCATCCTCATGCAGTCAGTGTTTAACCTGTTGTGTTGTTCGCTGCTGGAGTGTAGAGGCCGAAATGTCCGGTGAGTATCATCAGTCAGGTTCCTGCTCAGGTCCAGTCCTGGTTATAGCTCCACCCCCACACCACTCCCAGAGACCATGTGATCACTAATGAGGACTCACCTGAAAACACCTGTTTCTCTCTGTTAGATATTGAGGAGGGATGAAGGAGATATAGAGGAGGAATTAAGGAGATGAGGTTGGGGGATGAAGGAGATGAAGACCTATTGATGGTTTCCTACTTGCATTTGTCCTTCTTCAACTGTCAGAACTCAGTGGTTCCTTTAGTTCAAAAGTTACCTCCTCACTCATTAGTTCCTTCCTTGGTTCCTTAGTTCCTTGGTTGTTTAATCCATCACGTCTTTGATTGGTTCCCTGGGTCCTTGGTCCTTGGTTCCCTGGTTCCTTGGTTCCTTGGTTCCTTGGTTCCTTGGTCCTTGGTTCCTTGGTTCTTTGGTTCCTTGGTCCTTTGGTTCCTCGGTTCTTTGGTTCCTTGGTCCTTGGTTCCTTGGTCCTTTGGTTCCTTGGTCCTTTGATTCCTCGGTTCCTTGGTCCTTGGTTCCTTGATTCCTTGGTTCCTTGGTCCTTTGGTTCCTACTATTTCTGGTTTCTTCTCACAGGTCTTGCCCCGTCGATCCACGTGTGGGACGCCATGACCAAGCAGACGCTGTCCATCCTGCGTTGTTCCCACGCTAAAGGTGTCGGCTACGTGAACTTTAGCGCTACAGGAAAACTGCTCCTGTCTGTGGGCGTGGAGCCTGAACACGCCATCACGGTGTGGAGGTGGCAGGAAGGTATCACAGATGGTTTTATTATATCAAAACTTTTAACCCGGGATTACGCCTCCAACGGACAAGAAGCTGTTTGGTTGATAATAATAAAATCATTAAAAATGTTGTTTTAAATTGCATTAAAATGATATTTCATGGAACAGAGATCCCCTCAGTGACCTCTGACCTCTCTGCAGGCACCAGAGTGACCAGTAAAGGGGGACACGCCGAGCGGATCTTCGTTGTAGAGTTCAGACCTGACTCTGACAGCCAGTTTGTGTCAGTGGGGATCAAACACATCAAGTTCTGGACGCTGGTCGGAGGTTCTCTCATGTACAAGAAAGGCGTGATCGGCTCGGTGGAGGACGGACGCATGCAGACCATGTTGTCTGTAGCCTTTGGCGCTGTAAGAGAAATACTGAGCTCAGTTCTAATTGTAGATTCTAAAGTTCCTCTGTGGATGTTATTCACGTCTTTGTTCGTCGCATCTAGAACAACCTGACGTTCACTGGTGCTATCAACGGGGACGTGTACGTCTGGAGGGAACACTTCCTGGTGCGGGTGGTGGCGAAGGCCCACAGCGGTCCGGTTTTCACCATGTACACCACTTTGAGGGACGGGCTCATCGTCACCGGGGGGAAAGAACGGCCGTGAGTAGCCGACAGGCTCCTCCCCTTCATACCAGCAGCTTCTTTGTTTGGTCAGAACATCAACACCTGAGAAAACACCTGAGTCACAGCAGATTAAACTACAGGCTGGATCAGGGGTGGACAATCCTGGTCCAGAAGCGCCAGTGTTGGTGCAGGCTGTTGTTCCAACCAGCAGAAACAACCTGATTCTACTAATCAACCACTACAGCCATTGCTAAGGACCTTCTTTGTAAGATCAGGTGTGACCCACACCGGCCCTCCTGAACCAGGATTGTTGAACCCTGTTCTAAATTGATGACTTGAAGATGTTTTGCTCATTCGTTCCCCCCATGAAGGAATTCATTGATAGTTTGTTACTGAGAGATGGTAATGGTCTGAACATGAAACTAAGATGTTTGTGGTGTATGCAGCACTAAAGAGGGCGGAGCTGTGAAGCTGTGGGACCAGGAGATGAAGCGCTGCCGAGCGTTTCAGCTGGAGACCGGCCAGCCGGTGGAGAACGTCAGGTCCGTCTGCAGAGGGAAGGTACGAGCTTCTTATACATCCACTAGAAAAGCTGCACAAAACCAGTGGTTCTGTGAACTTTAATCTCTGCATCTTGGTGATTCAGGGTAAAATCCTGGTGGGAACCAAAGATGGTGAGATCATCGAGGTCGGAGAGAAGAACGCTGCCTCCAACACCATGATCAACGGACACACTCAGGGAGGGATCTGGGGTTTAGCTACTCACCCTTTCAAAGACGTCTTCATCTCCGCCAGCGATGACGGGACCATCCGGATATGGGACCTGGCTGACAAGGTACATGAGGGTGGACGGTCTGCATCCGGTGGTACTTTACCTTTAGCCGGTTCGCCGGGAGCCTGAAGCCTGAAGCTGTCTGTTGTTTTTCCAGAAACTGCTGAACAAGGTGAGTCTGGGTCATCCTGCCAAGTGCACGTCCTACAGCCCCAATGGAGAGATGGTTTCCATCGGCATGGAGAACGGAGAGTTCATCATCCTGCTGGTCAACTCCCTCACCGTCTGGGGCAAGAAGAGAGACCGCAGCGTCGCCATCCAGGACATACGGTAGGATGTCAGATATGAGGACATGTGGTAGTATCAGATCTTTAGATGTATGGTAGGATGTCAGATATGAGTATGTGCGTTAGTACGTTGGATATGAGGACATTTGGTAGGACAGTGGATATCAGGACCTACAGTAGGACATATGTCTGTAGCTGTCTCCCTACATGTTAGTGGACTCTGGTCTCTCTTCAGGTTCAGTCCTGATAACCGGTTCCTGGCTGTGGGGTCCGTGGACAGTGCCGTGGACTTCTATAACCTGTCTCTGGGACCGTCCCTCAACCGGATCGGATACTGTAAAGACGTCCCGGGATTCGTCATCCAGATCGACTTCTCTGCTGACAGCAAACACATCCAGGTGAAACGGCCCCAGGCACTGTTGCTGCACGCTGAGTCATACATGTGCTGAGTCATACATGTGCTGAGTCATAGTAACACGTGCTGAGTCATAGTAACATGTGCTGAGTCATAGTAACATGTGCTGAGTCATGTTAACACATGCTGAGTCATAGTAACATGTGCTGAGTCATGGTAACATGTGCTGAGTCATAGTAACATGTGCTGAGTCATAGTAACATGTGCTGAGTCATGTTAACACATGCTGAGTCATGGTAACACATGCTGAGTCATAGTAACACGTGCTGAGTCATGGTAACACATGCTGAGTCATGGTAACACATGCTGAGTCATGGTAACGTGCTGAGTCATGGTAACGTGCTGAGTCATGGTAACGTGCTGAGTCATAGTAACACGTGCTGAGTCATGGTAACACATGCTGAGTCATGGTAACACATGCTGAGTCATGGTAATGTGCTGAGTCAGAACACAGTGAAAGTAATTAGAAGGTATTATAATAATTATTATTCATCTCCCAGGTGTCCACCAGCACCTACACTCGGCAGGTGCATGAAGTTCCTTCAGGGAAGGTGGTCTCGGACCCGGCCGTCATCGAGAGGATCACCTGGGCCACCTGGACCAGGTGAGTCCGGCTCAGATACTGACAGGACCCAGGAAAACTATAGACTCACTGAACACTGGAAAACCTGAATAACATATTAATTAGCAGATTAATTAACATCATAATAATAATAATTAGCACAACAATTACTGAGCAGTTGTTGCTTCACATTAATCAATAATCAATCACTAGTAGAACATGTTATTGATCATATACAACATGTTATTGATCATATACAACATGTTATTGATCATATACAACATGTTATTGATCATATACATGTTATTGATCATATACAACATGTTATTGATCAGATAGAACATGTTATTGATCAGATAGAACATGTTATTGATCATATACAACATGTTATTGATCATATACAACATGTTATTGATCATATACAACATGTTATTGATCATATACAACATGTTATTGATCAGATACAACATGTTATTGATCATATACAACATGTTATTGATCATATACAACATGTTATTGATGATACATGAAGACAATAGGAACCAGTCATTGTTTTTGTTTGTTTTTTAGTATCCTAGGCGACGAGGTTCTGGGGGTGTGGCCTCGGAACGCTGAGAAGGCCGACGTTAACTGTGCGTGCGTCTCTCACGCCGGACTCAACCTGGTGACCGGGGACGACTTCGGCCTCATCAAACTCTTTGATTTCCCTTGTCTGGAAAAGTTTGTGAGTATAAACAGAAGCAGGCGGGAGCCTCGGGCCGGTCGGTACCGGGTCATCCAGCATCTCCCGTCTTTGTCTCCGCAGGCGAAACACAAGCGCTACTTCGGCCACTCGGCTCACGTGACCAACGTCCACTTCTCCTGCGACGACAAGTTCGTCATCAGCGCCGGAGGCAGCGACTGCAGGTGAGAGCGGAGAGTAGGAATCAGCTGGTTGTCCTGGTCCCCTGAGGATCAGCTCTAACCAGTCAGGTCTCTGTGACCATGACAACTGTGGTGTCAGTAAAGAATGTGGTGCCAGATAGTTTAACTCTCTTAAAAAGGTTTTAAAAGACGAAACACACGATATCTGCTAGTTCCCTAGTGGCTCCCTGCAGCTTTTTGGATACATTTTTGTTTTAATAAGGTTTGAATATCGACGACAAACATTCAACATATTTACCACATGGTCAGATCTGTTAGTTTGTATCAGGAGCCCTTTGATGCGCCGACGCGTCAAAATCACGTGACAGGTTTTCGTCCGTCGTAGCCGGAAGACGCAGCCTCCGAGTCTCCGTTTCAACCCTCGTTGAAAGTGCTGACCTCAAACTTTACATCGGTCCATAAATTGTGTTGATAGAGTGAAACCAGAGCTGTGAGAAGTTGTTTACGCCGTACGTTCACCGTGTCATAGATTACAGCAGAGAACTGTGACTCCACTGAGTTTTTGTACATGAAACGTTGTGTAATCACAGATTTTAAAGATGCTGAACACGTAAACATCATGAATTTTATATCCTAAAAGAATATATCACATCCTGAAAAACACACTGTAGAAGGTGTATTTAACTTCCCCCAGAATATAGATGGAGTAATGATTTCTGAAGTGATAACTTTGATTCGATCAACAGTGAATCTGTCTCTCGTCGTTATTTAAGTGCTGTAAACTGCTCTGTCATCTTCTATCAGCAGCAAAACAACAATTTCACCTTTCGGTTGATTTAAAGTGACTCGTTGACGCTGAAGAACCTGTTTAATGAGACGTTTCTTCACTTGCGAAGTTCCACAGGGTTCGACGTTGGGTCCCCTCGTTTTATAATTCCATGATCCTCCACTCGGACATTTGTTGCCACGGATGCTTAGACACATTTTCAAACATGCGTGTTTGATATGCCATGATATGATCAGTAAAATATGCCATGATATGATCTGTAAAATATGCCATGACAAACCCGTTTTACATATCTGTGGTTTTCACAGTAAAAAATACAACTGTTTTCTACTCGGATTTTGTGTTTTTGTGTGATTTTAGGTCGACTGTGTTAATATATTATGTCAAAATGAAAAAAGAATGACCATAAATCCACACAGGTGAGGTTGTGCTGCAGGTGAAGCAGCTTTAATTGTGAAATATAAAGGTAAAATCAACTCCAGAGGGTTAAAACAAGCACAGAATTCCACCGGTGGAGTGAAATAAACCGACTTAATATTGAACCAGTTGCACCAAAACCAGGATGTTTTGATGAGTCCATGTATTTTATTCACGTGTCTGTTCCTGTTGCAGTTTATTTGTGTGGAGATGTCAGTGACCCGTCGACAATCCTCCGTCAGACCCTCCTCCTGTGATGCTGCTGATCCTCAGACAGGAGGAGCTGAGGGATCCCACCTGGTTCCGTCCTGGGCCTCCTTCCACTTCCTCCAGATTCAACAAGAGCTTTTCTCTTTTATTTCATTTCGTTGAGTTTTTATCGGTGTCGGTGTCAGTCGGTGCCTTCCTCACAAACTCTGACAAACATGTGACACCTTGTTTTAATCGTGGTGCTAAGAAACCTGATCATTTAGGGCTTTTACAAACACGATGAGCTCTGTTTTATATCTCGTACTGTACGATGAAGATGACGAAGATGAAGATGTTATAATTCACAGAGTTGATGCTCATCAGACAAAAATGATGCTAAAAGTATGAAGTAATGACTAATAACAGAGGGAAGATGGATCTGTCTTTGATCCCAGTTATAAAAAGGTGTGAAAACTAATAATTCTACCTCAAAAGACATTAAAGTGACACTAAGTCATATTTAAGGTAGAAAATAGATATTTAATAGAATTAATTGTTCAGATTTAATCTCTTCTCTGTCAGAATTAAACCTGTTGAAGCCGTTTCTGTCATTTCCGAGAACGAGGATTTAAAGGGAAAATACCGAACGAAACCTGTGTTTTTAAATTAGTAATAGAATAATTTATTATTGTTTATTATTTGACTACGACGTGTTTTATGAGGAATTAACCAGTCGCACTAGATTTAATCTAAACATCGATAAAAAACAATCACGTTAAAACAGTAAAACGCAGCAAATGAACTTAAGAATATTTGGTTTTAATTTTCCGTTTATTAATTGATTGTTAAATATTCTGGTGTTCAGAACATACGGTTTTATTTTATATCTAGAAAAGCTCCGTTTTCATGAAGTCGTGATCCAATAATCAACGTATAATCAACGACGCGTTGCTGTTTCACAATAAAAGCATCCGAGTGATTCTCCTATGCAAAGCTTTTAATGTGAAACAGGAAGTGGTAACTTTGATTCGATCTGTCTCCCCCCAAAAAAATAAAGATTTCAAAAGAGTTCATACAATGTGAGGGACAAAATAATATTAATGTTAGTAAACATCGTATAAGTTAACAGCAGATGGAAGATTCTGATTGGTTAAAATTAACTATTTACAACTGAGATATTTTCTGGTTGTTTTTTTTTTGTAGTGCAAAGTGAATAATTTAAGAGCTTGAAAGAAAAATAATCGTTAAGTGTCCTCTTCATGAAGTATAGCACAAAAACTCAAGTAGGTTTTTAAAGACCAGTGGAAGTCAAATCTATAAAGTCAGAGAATGAAGCTCGTCTCTGATTGGCTGTAAACTGCTCTGTCATCTTCTATCAGCAGCGAAACAACAATTTCACCTTTTGGTTGATTTAAAGTGACTCGTTGACGCTGAAGAACCTGTTTAATGAGACGTTTCTTCACTTGCGGAGTTCCACAGGGTTCGACGTTGGGTCCCCTCGTTTTATAATTCCATGATCCTCCACTCGGACATTTGTTGCCACGGATGCTTAGACACATTTTCAAACATGCGTGTGTGGAAAACACCAAATATAATTCAGGAGGAAAGTTAAACCACAGCGTATTAAACCACGGGTTACCATAGCAACAGGCGTGATGCTCGTGGACATGATAGAAGACAGATTACAGCAGAGACTCCACTGAGTCTATTTTTGTACATGAAACGACGTTGTCTAATCACAGATTTTAAAGATGCTAAACACGTAAACATCATGAATTTTATATCCTAAAAGAATATATTACATCCTGGAAAATACACTGTAGAAGGTATATTTAACTTCCCCCAGAATATAGATGGAGTAATGTTACTATGACGTTTAGTGCTGGTGGTTCTGTTGTTTTTTTTTCATGTCACAGCAGATTTATTTTGATGATAAATGAAAAGATGTTTACTGTAATCGTTAGAGTGTTGTGAGATAATCTGAAGATACTTTCCTGTGGATTGAACTTCAGCTCAGTCTCCGATAGAGTGACGTCATAAACCCGCCAAGCATGATATGATGTTATTAACAATGGGGCCGGTTATGCTAACATTAACCCACAAATGCTAATGTTTATCTTAGTGCTCCCATAGTTTCCTGAATGTTCATAATGAGCTAATATAAGTTAGCTAAAAGCTAATGTTATGTAGTGGACACATTAACTAGCTAACAATCAGCTATGGATACGTTAGGAACAGTCAGATGTTTAGGTGCAGAATGCGTACTAGCTTAGCCAAGACACTGAACGCATGAGGGGAAGCTAGTCAAAGTAGCCCCAGAACAGCTAGCATAATGGACAGCTAGCATAAACAGCATCTACACTAGGTGTTAAGAGCTAATTGGCTATTGGGTGGATGGATGAGCTAAAATGATTAGCGCTGACTAACATTCTGCTAACTATACTTAAGTAACATTGAGGTACTTTACTTTAAAATTATTACTATCATTATAACATAAATACAAATATTACTTAACTATGGAACTTGACCACTTTTAAGGAATATGTTAAATTTAAGTTAGATTTTATTTGTTTTCCTGCTGTGCTAACAGTTTCCCCTTGTTTCTAGTCTTTGAGCTAAGCTAGGCTAACAGTTTCCCCTTGTTTCTAGTCTTTGAGCTAAGCTAGGCTAACAGTTTCCCCTTGTTTCTAGTCTTTGAGCTAAGCTAGGCTAACAGTTTCCCCTTGTTTCTAGTCTTTGAGCTAAGCTAGGCTAACAGTTTCCCCTTGTTTCTAGTCTTTGAGCTAAGCTAGGCTGTTTCCCCTTGTTTCTAGTCTTTGAGCTAAGCTAGGCTAACAGTTTCCCCTTGTTTCCAGTTATAATCTGTGTTATAATCTGTTTCCCTGTAGCAGGATCTTATTATTATCTTATTATTATTTATTTCATTATAAATCTAAACAGTGAAGCTTGACGTGTTTGTGACGTTCACGTCGGATTCTGTCTGAAGTTTCAAAATAAAGTTCACAGTTTAGGGAAAGTTTATTGTGATGAACGTGTATAATTAACATCTTTTGCAATAAAATTATTTAAAAAAAAAACTAAAACATGTTTGCAGTGAGTTTTTCCAACATATTTCATCCGAAATCAGTTGAGTTTTTATTTATTTAGTTTATTTTCAGACTAAAACACAAAATGAAACGTGCAGATATTAAAATCTTTCAGTCATACATAAATATATTAATAGAACAAATAGCTGCCTCCACATCCGGAATAATTAAGATTATAGTTTGTGAAGATGTGTTCGTATAAATCCATGTTCTTTGTTTCCTTTGATTTTTTATTAAACTATAAACTTTAACTTGTTTTATTTGCATCTGTCTCTTGTTTCATTTCGTTTATTATCTCCATGTTTTAACCTTCAGACACAACAGTTCGATTGTGGCGTCTTCATTTAAAGTTGTAATTTAAAATCATTTTAACTTTCTGTAAATTAGAGAAATATTAAGGATGACCCAAAGTTTATGTAGCGATTAAATCCCCTAAACTAATTAGCATATTATGACGTCAATATTGTGTCTGATATATTGCACAACACTGGATGTTCAGGTAAATAATAAATAGTAAACTAACCGTTTAATTAGTAATAAAAGGCAGAAAAAACTGAACGATTGTTTGTTGCAGTACCACAGGTGGCCACCGGGGGGCGGTGCCGTATCCAGGTCTATAATACATCCATGATGGTAGTTCTCCTCCCCGCCGCCAGGGGGCGGGGTCAGCCGCTTCCGCTTCCGGTGTGTTAGCGGCAGGGTGTCATGGCGGCGGCCTGTCAGAGGATCACAAGCTGAAGTTCAGAGACTCGTTACCGCGTTACTGCAGGATGAGCTGAGAGAGGAGGTGACACACACACACACACACACACACACATAAACACGCACGCGCGGGGCCGCAGAGTCGCTGCTGTTTCAGCTTCAGGACTCGTCTCCTCGTCTTATTAATGCTCTTGTATTGGTTACATCCTGATGATCAATGATCACTGATCAGAGATCGATTATTACTGATCACCTTCCATAAAAAATCCTGCACATCAGCCTCACTCAGCAACGTGTGTGTGCGCGCGTGCATGTGCGCCCACAACAATCAATCGATTACTTGTTTGGTTCATTCAATGGTTTAAATATGGATCAGTGTTTCATCAAAGATGAAGATTCAACCTAAAATGTCTTTTTTTAGTCCAAAGATCATCAGTTTATTATTATAGAGACTAAAGAAACCAGGAAATAATCAGAGAAGAGAAGCTGGAACCAGAGAATTTACACATTTACTGATTAATCAATGAGTCTAATCCATTAATTGATTATTTATTGGTAGCATTAGATAAAAAGTTCGACTCAAACAACAAAACATGAGATATAAAGTAATAAAAGAATATTAAATAGAGTACTTCTTAAAAATGATTCAAATCAATAATCCTAATAGTTTGACGTCAAATCAAACGTGGGGTTCCTCAGGGTTCCGTTCGAGATCCTGTAAACTTTCACTCATTAGATTTTTAGATTCTTCTTGAAAACGACTCAAATACATTGATCAGTCGATTAGACCTGATGGTGCGTTCAGGAGCTCTGAGGAAAGTTTTATCCATCTCTTTAGGTATGAGTGTGATGTCATCAGTGATGCGGGTCGCCCGCGGCAACCTGGCACTGGTTGGCCGATTCCTGAACCCGCTCCAAAGCTCCGCCCCCTTACTCACCTGTCAGCATGGCATGAAACTCACCGCCAAACAGGTGAGACGGATGTCGTCTGTCAGCCAATCAGAAACCAGCTAGTCACCGTTTATATATACGATTGATTGATTGATTGATTGATGACATGCTGTGTCTCCAGGTCAAAGGTCAGAAGAGAGACCCCAGGTTCCTGAGGATTAAATCTAAAGAGGACAAACAGGAAGTGGAGATCAGGCAGAGGATGACGGTGGCGGCGCTCGCCGACGCCATGAACAGAGACTTCGGTGAGAGATCAGAGATCCTCCGACTGACGGGAGGGAGGCTCCGACACGTATTCCTGGACCCAAGTGTCTGATCAATGAGGCTGTTTGATTATTACAAATCACGATTATTCAAACGACTAGTTTATTCAGCAGGAGTCACTGTGACTTAGTTTGAGATGTTTTCATTTAAATCTTGAACTTATGTTATATATATATGTGTGTGTGTATATATATGTGTGTGTATATATATATAAACACACGGCCTTGGTCCCTGCGTGTCTCAGACCACGTGGTGGAGGTGCTGCTCAACACGGAGCTGGACGTGGACTCCCTGGAGCCGGACTCGGTGCTGGAGGAGCAGTGGATCAAGGAGGCGGTGACTCGGTCCGGGATGAAGTTCAGATGGGTCAAAATCGGCGGGACCAAAGAGAGAGAGAACGTGGACGCCCACCGCAGGTCAATAACTGGTATCAATCACTGATCAGTAACTGATATCTGTAACTGATCAATAACTGATCAACAATAACTGACTGCCAATAACTGATCATCATTAATGAACTGTTAATAACTTATCACTCAATAACTGACTATCAATAACTGATCATCACTAACTGATCAATAACTGACTGTTAGTAACTGATCATCAATAATGGACTGTCAATAACTGATCATCAATAACCAATCAATAACTGTCTGTCAATAGCTGATCATCAATAACTGATCATAAATAACTGATCAATAACTGTCTGTCAATAACTGATCATCAATAACCAATCAATAACTGTCTGTCAATAGCTGATCATCAATAACTGATCATAAATAACTGATCAATAACTGTCTTTCAATAACTGATCATCAATAATAAACTGTCTGATGATCAGTAACTGATAATCAATAATTGATGATCAATAACTCTGTTGTTCAGACCCCCCGCTGACCCCGCCCTCCTGAAGCCCCGCCCCCCGGTGGTGACCATCATGGGTCATGTGGACCACGGGAAGACGACGCTATTGGACAGTCTGAGGCGGAGCCAGATCGTTGCCACGGAGGCGGGAGGCATCACGCAGCACATCGGAGCCTTCCTGGGTAACCGATCGATTATTGATCATGTCCTCTATTGATCCCCGGCTGTTTTCCCCTCAGTCCCGTCTGTCAGGAAGACGGTTCCCACGGCGACCGCCACGTGGTGACGTCATCTTATTAATCTCAACAAGTTTGATGAGCGTTCCAACTTTAGATCCAAAGTTATTGAGGGAAACCCACGAGCCAATCAGCTTTCGGGAGGCGGGGCCCCGATATCATGTTACTGATTTGATTGGTCCTCCACATGATGCCACCAAGTTACATGGTTGTAGACCAGCTGGGCCGTTACCATGGCAACTAACTCTGCTGCATGTGCTCTGATGACGTCACTAACTGACAAAATCTGGTCAGACAATGTCTAAAAATGGCAGAACTACACCCCGAACACCTGCTCATAAATCAAAAACCGTAAAAGACAGAGACAAAATGAGCATATCTTCTGAGAGCTGGGGTTCCTCCCGTCGTGGTGATGTATATTTTTATTTCTGTAGCTTAAAAAATGTGAGCACAGCAGCAGGTTAAATAAGGACGAAGATTTTGGAAATCGCGGATGATCAAATTCAAATTTAATACGGGAGCAAAGTGGGCACCAAGCACCGAGCTGGTAGCAACAAAACCGTACAACTCTCAGCTTGGTTAGTGATATTGGAGCGATCGGGACAGTCCTGTCTATATTCTGATGTAAAAATCATTGATGTGCGCTGAAAATTGTGGCCACGATTCTTTTTTTTTTAGAGCCATTTTCTGCCTCTCTACACTAACGATTACGTCACTCCCTCAAATCTCTCCCATCTGGAATGAATTTGGCAAAAATTAATAAGAAAAATGGTGGCTACGTCACCATAGTAACAGGAATTGCCAGGAAAATTCTATTGTAGGAGGAGAAGCGAGCCCAACTTTTTATGAAAGAAGATATTTTTTCCTTCAGTCCAGCTGCCGACAGGTGAGCGGATCACCTTCCTGGACACGCCGGGACACGCCGCCTTCTCCTCCATGAGAGCCCGCGGAGCCAACGCCACCGACATCGTGATCCTGGTTGTGGCGGCAGATGACGGCATAATGAACCAGACGGTGGAGTCCATCCAGCACGCCAGGAGAGCTAAAGGTGGGAGGAGCTAAAGGTGGGGGGGGGCTAAAGGTGGGGGGGGAGCTAAAGGTGGTTTGTCTGTTTACTGTTGTTTCTATCTTGTTGTTATTTACCTGTTGTCTGTGTTTCAGTCCCCATCATCGTGGCAGTGAATAAATGTGATAAACCTCAGTCGGACCCTCAGATGGTTAAACGGGACCTACTCAGCCACGACATTGTCTGTGAGGACTTCGGAGGAGACGTTCAGGCCATCCACATCTCTGCTCTCAAGGTGACCTCACCTGATCAGCTGATCAATCACCTGATCACCTATCAGGCTGTATTGATAAGTTATCAAGTAGTCAGTAGTTCTATAGTTGGTAAAGAGGATGGTTTGATGTGAACTGACGATGGCGTTGTTGTTGCCAGGGCGACAACCTGCTGACTCTGGTCGAGGCCACGGTGGCGTTGGCCGAGGTGTTGGAGCTGAAGGCGGAGCCTAGCGGCCTGGTGGAGGGCGTCATCATCGAGAGCCGCACCGACAAAGGCAAAGGGTTCGTGTCTGAAAACTGAACTGATAGCTAGTCTGATAGCTAGCCTGATAGCTAGTCTGATAGCTAGTCTGATAGCTAGTCTGATAGCTAGCCTGATAGCTAGTCTGATAGTTAGCCTGATAGCTAGTCTGATAGCTAGTCCATGTAATTAAATAATAATTCTGAGTGAGGCTGAGCAGTTGATTGAATTTTATTCACAATTTTGATTTGGGCCTCAAACGATCTTCAATTAAATAATCAAATTGAATTTAAACAATATTTTGACATTTTTCATTGTGTGAGCGCTAGTGTGACAGCAGAAATGCTAATGCGTTCCCAAGAGTGTGTGAGTGCTAGCGCATGTGCATTAGTACATTAGTGCTAGTGCTAGTGCTAGCACACACATGCTAGTGTGTTTTCAAGTGTGCGTGAGTGCTAGTACATGTGAATGAGTGCTAGTGCGAGAGTGGGAGTATGTTATTGATAGCACGAGAGCACAAGTGCTAGCGGAAGAGCGTGAGTGCTAATGCGTATGCATGAGTGTTAGCGCTGGTGCAAGAGCATGAGTGCTAGCAGAACGTGAGTGCTAGCGCATCTGTGAGAATGCTAGGTCGTGAGTGCCTGAATGCTAATGTGCGAGAGCTAGTGCGTCAGTTTGTGAGTTCTAGTGGGAGATTGTTATTGCTATTGCTAGCTATTGCATATATGGCAACATCAGATGATCTCTACGTGGCAACACAACAAATCTGTTTAACACCTCAAACTCCTGGGCGACACGGTGGCGCAGGGGTTAGCGCTGTTGCCTCACAGCAAGAAGGTCGCAGGTTCAAGACCTCCTTGGTCCGGGGTCTGGGACCTTTCTGTGTGGAGTTTGCATGTTCTCCCCGTGTCTGCGTGGGTTTTCACCGGGTACTCCGGCTTCCTCCCACAGTCCAAAAACATGCTCAGGTTAATTGGCAACTCTAAATTGCCCATAGGTGTGAGTGTGTGAGTGAATGGTGTGTGTGCCCCACGATTGGCTGGCGACCATCTGGGGTGTATCCCTGCCTCTCGCCGTAACACGCTGGGATAGGCTCCAGCAGACCCCTGCGACCCTAATGAGGAATAAGCAGGTATAGAAAATGACTGACTGACTGACCTCAAACTCCTGCTGAATAAATTCATTATGGAACTAAAAAATAATCGTTTGATTTCATCTTTGACCAGAATAATGGTGCTAATGATTTTTTTATCAGTTCTAACTCTGAGTCAAATGTTCCTTTCTCCTCAGTCCGGTAACGACCGCCATCGTACAGCGGGGGACCCTGAGGCGAGGCTGCGTCCTGGTGGCGGGGAGGACGTGGGCTAAAGTCCGCTTCCTGTTCGATGAGAACGGTCAGGTGGTGGCGGAGGCGGGGCCTAGCGCCGCCGTGGAGGTGGTGGGCTGGAAGGAGCTACCGCCTGCTGGGGAGGTGATTCTGGAGGTGGAGTCGGAGGTAAGAAAACCACCAGGGAACGCCACCACGATCCGTGTTAGCGCGGCCCTAAAACATGTGTCCAACCCAAGGCCCGGGGCCCAAATCTGCATTTCTTTGAGGGAAACCAGAACACTGATGGGACCCAGTTTGAGTTCCCTCTCCTAAACATGTTTTCTGTCGTCTCCTCCTGCAGCAGCGAGCCAGGGAGGTGGTGGAGTGGAGGCGTTATGAGGAGGAGCAGCAGAAGCTGCAGGAGGCGCAGAGCGTCATCAACCTGAAGCAGAAACAACACCTGGAGAAGTACAGGACGGAGAGGGCGGAGCTAGCCCACCTCACCTGGAGGCAGAGGAGGGCCGCCCTGTACCGGGCCAACAAGGCCAAGTTCGCCACGAGACCCAGCGAGAAGATCACGAAGGACGAGCTCACGCTGCCGCTCATCATCAAAGGTAGGACTCACCTGAGTTAAAGTCTGGTTTATTCTTCTGCTACGTAGCTGCAGCATCTTGTTCATTCTTAGTTCTGAGTAGAGGGAACGTGTTGGTCTGATGAATCGATGCTTCCTCTAAACAGTAGCAACCGTTCACCAGGTAAAAACTAAAAGTCCAGCACAAAACAGAAAAAACAGGAGAAAAAACACTGAAATAACATATTGTGGACTGGATGTACCGGACATGTTTCGTGTGTGTTTGTAGCTCAGAAAAACCTGGATTGGTGCATCACTAATTTTTACCTGGTGAGACCTGAAGTTACAGTGTCTATATGCGCTCAGTTTCAAAATGAAGGTCTACACTGACTGAACTTTGACCTCCAGGTGATGTTGACGGGTCGGTGGAGGCCATCTTGAAAGTCGTGGACAGCTACAACGCTCATCAGGAGTGTCACCTGGACCTCGTTCACTTCGGGATCGGAGACATTTCAGAGAATGACATCAGTTTGGCAAAAACATTCGCAGGTAAGAAACCTAGTATACACCTAGTATACACCTAGTATACACCTGAGATACACCTGGGATACACCTGGGATACACCTGAGATACACCTGGTATACACCTGGGATACACCTGGGATACACCTGAGATACACCTGGTATACACCTGGTATACACCTGAGATACACCTGGTATACACCTGAGATACACCTGAGATGGACCGCCGCTCTGAACACGGTGTCAGTGACGTCATCCGTTGAAGGATCTGACTGAACTTTCTGTTTCTTCTGGTTCAGGTTCGGTCTACGGTTTCAACGTTAAGGCCAACAAGTCGATCCAGGATCTGGCGGCGAAGAGCGGCGTCCCGCTGCGTCTCCACAACATCATCTACAAGATGATCGACGAGCTGAAGGACGAGCTGAGCAGCAGACTGCCACCGGTCATCACGAGGAGCACCATCGGTGAGTAGCTAGCCCCGCCCCCCCCCACGACACCACAGGTGTATCCTGGATGTTCACCTGGTCGCTCTGCTCCCACAGGTGAGGCGACGGTGCTCGCCTTGTTTACCATCACTGTGGGGAGGAAGAAGGTCGACATCGCTGGGTGTCGAGTTCAGAAAGGTCAGCTGGACCGACGGCACAAATTCAAAGTGATCCGAGAGCAGGACACCATCTGGGAGGGTGAGTCACACCTGAGATACACCTGAGATACGCCAGAGTCAGACCTGAGATATACCTGGTCACACCTGATCTCCATCTCCTGGCTCCTCTGACGTTCTGCAGGTTCTCTGGAGTCGTTGAAGCACTTTAAAGACGACGTCCAGACGGTGAAGGCGGGGATGGAGTGCGGTTTGTCGCCCGACT
>CM060466.1:746591-794091 GCA_030544235.1 Lepturacanthus savala | reverse complement strand
AGAGAGTTTAATGGTAGAGAGACATTGACAGACAGAGAGAGAGTTTAATGGTAGAGAGACATTAACAGACAGAGAGAGAGAGTTTAATGGTAGAGAGACATTAACAGACAGAGAGAGAGAGAGTTTAATGGTAGAGAGACATTGACAGACAGTGAGAGAGAGTTTAATGGTAGAGAGACATTAACAGACAGAGAGAGAGAGAGTTTAATGGTAGAGAGACATTAACAGACAGAGAGAGAGAGTTTAATGGTAGAGAGACATTAACAGACAGAGAGAGAGAGTTTAATGGTAGAGAGACATTAACAGACAGAGAGAGAGAGTTTAATGGTAGAGAGACATTAACAGACAGAGAGAGAGAGTTTAATGGTAGAGAGACATTAACAGACAGAGAGAGAGAGTTTAATGGTAGAGAGACATTAACAGACAGACAGAGAGAGAGTTTAATGGTAGAGAGACATTAACAGACAGAGAGAGAGAGTTTAATGGTAGAGAGACATTAACAGACAGAGAGAGAGAGTTTAATGGTAGAGAGACATTAACAGACAGAGAGAGAGAGAGAGTTTAATGGTAGAGAGACATTAACAGACAGAGAGAGAGAGAGAGTTTAATGGTAGAGAGACATTAACAGACAGAGAGAGAGTTTAATGGTAGAGAGACATTAACAGACAGAGAGAGAGAGTTTAATGGTAGAGAGACATTGACAGACAGAGAGAGAGAGTTTAATGGTAGAGAGACATTGACAGACAGTGAGGCCCCGCCCCTTGTAGCGGGGCGGAGGTCTGAATCAGTTTTTCTGAGTTTTCAGTGAAGTTTGGAGTAGAGGAAGCAGCTGATCGTGTTTTTCCGGGACATTTCTGATTAAATCTTCATCCTCCTCCTCCTCCTCATCATGTCCGGGGTCGCCTCTACTCTGGCCAAGCAGCGGGCTCTGGCTGCGGGTTTCGGCACCAACGCCAACGCGGTGCGGTACCTGAACCAGGACTTCGCGTCGCTGCGGGCTCAGTGCCTGTCCGCCAGCCGCCTCTTCACCGACCCGACGTTCCCCGCCGCCCCGGAGGCGCTGGGCTTCAAAGAGCTGGCCGCGACTCATACAAGGTCCGCGGCGTCACCTGGAAGAGGCCCACGGTAAGAACCCCAGACCCGGGACCGGAGACCCGGGACCGGAGAGACGGGACCGGAGAGACGGGATGGGTGGGGTCGGAGGGGGGGGTGGGGGGGGGGGGGGGGGGGGGGGGGGGTGGGGGGGGGGGATGGCTCTGTGTGTGTGAGTGCACGCGTGTGCATGTGTGTTGGTTTGTGCATCTGTTGTGAGTGAGTGGGTGTGTTAGAATGTGTGTGTGTGTGTGTGTGTGTGTGTGTGTGTGTGTGTGTGTGTGGTGTGTGTGTGTGTGTGTGGGAGACATGTTGTTGACAATTTAAGACTTAAGACCTTGTCTTCAACACTTGAATCCAGGTGGAGTAGGACTCTAAACACGGAAATATTCTGACATCACAACCTTCTATACATTAACAGCTCTATACTGGAAATATGAGACCTGACCTACTACACCTGTACACAGTAACCTAGGTAACCATGACTGTCATATAAGTACCGTACAGTAACCTAGGTAACCATGGATTACATATAAGTACTGTACAGTAACCTAGGTAACCATGGATAACATAAGTATTGTACAGTAACCTAGGTAACCATGACTGTCATATAAGTACCCGTACAGTAACCTAGGTAACCATGGATAACATAAGTATTGTACAGTAACCTAGGTAACCATGACTGTCATATAAGTACTGTACAGTAACCTAGGTAACCATGGATAACATATAAGTACTGTACAGTAACCTAGGTAACCATGCAGAACATATAAGTACTCGTACAGTAACCTAGGTAACCATGGATAACATATAAATACTGTACAGTAACCTAGTAACCATGGATAACATATAAGTACTGTACAGTAACCTAGGTAACCATGGATAACATAAGTATTGTACAGTAACCTAGGTAACCATGACTGTCATATAAGTACCGTACAGTAACCTAGGTAACCATGGATAACATAAGTATTGTACAGTAACCTAGGTAACCATGACTGTCATATAAGTACTGTACAGTAACCTAGGTAACCATGGATAACATATAAGTACTGTACAGTAACCTAGGTAACCATGCAGAACATATAAGTACTGTACAGTAACCTAGGTAACCATGCAGAACATATAAGTACTGTACAGTAACCTAGGTAACCATGGATAACATATAAGTACTGTACAGTAACCTAGGTAACCATGGAGAACATAAGTACTGTACAGTAACCTAGGTAACCATGGATAACATATAAGTACCGTACAGTAACCTAGGTAACCATGGATAACATATAAGTACTGTACAGTAACCTAGGTAACCATGGATAACATATAAGTACTGTACAGTAACCTAGGTAACCATGGATAACATATAAGTACTGTACAGTAACCTAGGTAACCATGGATAACATATAAGTACTGTACAGTAACCTAGGTAACCAGGGATAACATACTTTGATACTTGTAATGAGTGAATATTAGCAGGAAAACCTGAATAAAGGAATAGATTCCTTCACAATAAAAGTCTGCTAACACCTGGAATGACACTTCCTGTCACTTTAACCCTGGGAACGGAACAAACTTCAGCCTGAAGCAGACGACACATCAACTCATGGAATAAGAAGATTTACAGAAACATTTCTGTGTTTTCACATTAAACCACTTGAGTCTGTTCATATCAGCACTGACCGACATGAGCTGAATGAGTTAAATCACTGTAAATACGCTAATTGTTGAGCAGTGAGTCATATCAGAGATGGTTTATAGCAGTGAGATGACTCACTACGCCGTGTTTCCCTGGGTGGAGCAGTTATACACAGGGTTAGCTGTAGTCATGGCAACCAGATGTTGTAGGCGGGTTCAGGGTTCATGTTGTAGTGTTAGTGATAGATGTGTTGTCCACGTGCAGATGTGTCACTCTGAGCAGGAAATAAAGGACCAGAGGAAAAGGAGGAAGTGACCCGTGTTTTCACACTGAGGCTGAGAGTACTACTAGTACTACAATACTACTGTAGAGTACTACTACAATACTACTGTAGAGTACTACTAGTACTACAATACTACTGTAGAGTACTACTACAATACTACTGTAGAGTACTACTAGTACTACAATACTACTGTAGAGTACTACTACAATACTACTGTAGAGTACTACTACAATACTACTGTAGAGTACTACTAGTACTACAATACTACTGTAGAGTACTACTAGTACTACAATACTACTGTCGAGTACTACTACAATACTACTGTAGAGTACTACTAGTACTACAATACTACTGTAGAGTACTACTACTACTACAATACTACTGTAGAGTACTACTAGTACTACAATACTACTGTAGAGTACTACTACTACTACAATACTACTGTAGAGTACTACTACAATACTACTGTAGAGTACTACTAGTACTACAATACTACTGTAGAGTACTACTACAATACTACTGTAGAGTACTACTAGTACTACAATACTACTGTAGAGTACTACTACAATACTACTGTAGAGTACTACTACAATACTACTGTAGAGTACTACTAGTACTACAATACTACTGTAGAGTACTACTAGTACTACAATACTACTGTCGAGTACTACTACAATACTACTGTAGAGTACTACTAGTACTACAATACTACTGTAGAGTACTACTACTACTACAATACTACTGTAGAGTACTACTAGTACTACAATACTACTGTAGAGTACTACTACTACTACAATACTACTGTAGAGTACTACTACAATACTACTGTAGAGTACTACTAGTACTACAATACTACTGTAGAGTACTACTACTACTACAATACTACTGTAGAGTACTACTACAATACTACTGTAGAATACTATTACAATACTACTGTAGAGTACTACTAGTACTACAATACTACTGTAGAATACTACTACAATACTACTGTGTAATACTACTCTGTTACTAGTGCTGTATAATACCACTGTATTGGAGTACTACTACTGCAGTACTAGTACTAATACTCAGTCATGTTCAGGTTTAAAGCTGAAGTAACATCTTCATGTCTCTCACTTTAACTAGAGACACTAACACGTATGTGTTTAACTCCTAACGTGTAGAACGTGTGTATTTGTCTCATTTATATCATGGTTCTAATGTGTCTAACATGTTTAATGTGTCTCCGTCCAATAGGAGCTGGTCTCTAACCCTGAGTTCATCTTGGGCGGAGCCACCAGGACTGACATCTGCCAGGGAGCTCTAGGTAGGTTTCTCCTCACTGTCCCTGAACGCCTCACAACCTCCAGCCTGTCAGGCAGTCCCTGAACGCCTCACAGCACTGACAGGCGGTCCCTGAACGCCTCACAGCACTGACAGGCGGTCCCTGAAAGCCTCACAGCACTGACAGGTGGTCCCTGAACGCCTCACAGCACTGACAGGTGGTCCCTGAACGCCTCACAGCACTGACAGGTGGTCCCTGAACGCCTCACAGCACTGACAGGTGGTCCCTGAACGCCTCACAGCACTGACAGATGGTCCCTGAACGCCTCACAGCCTCCGGGCTCTGAGCTGTCAGGCGGTCCCTGAACGCCTCACAGCACTGTCAGAGGCAGGATCTGCTGGTTATGTGGGGACAGGTACGCTGGCATTTCACAGTTCAGGTGTGGTGCCTCTCGGCACCTGTGTGGAGGTCAGAGGTCACAGAGGAACTGGTTTAAAGATCTGCAGAGTGACTGATCATTAATTCATTAATTAATTAATGAAGTCAACAGATTAATTTATAATGATTCATGGATGTTCTTCTTATATCGCTGTGTTTTATACCTTTATTTATACATATTGTTGATTAAAGATTAATTGATCTGTGATTGGCTGTTTCCTGCTGAAATGCACCTTAGTTAGTATTAGTGTTAATGTTAGTGTTAATGTTAGTATTAGTGTTATTGTTAGTGTTAATGTTAATGTTATTGTTAGTATTAATGTTAATGTTAGTATTAATGTTAGTGTTAGTATTAATGTTAGTGTTTATGTTAATGTTAGTGTTAGTATTAATATAAATTAATTAACATTAAATGTCAGAGCTAGTATTATTCAGAGACACAGTGTGTGTTCAGCAGCTTTCTGGTCTAACGTTAGAACCTAACAGGAACCAGCTGAGAAGCAGGATCCTGCTGTAATTACAGGGCGATGCCAGGCTGCTCCCTGATTGGCTGAGCAGGAAGCAACACCAGGAAAAGGGAGATGCCTGCCAACTATTGTTATAGACCAAACATCAGAGGGAGAGTAGATGGCCGCGGGCCGTGGAGGACACACCCTCCTCCCCTGATGTGACTCATGTTGTTTCTGTGTTGAACCACAGCTTCACTGTTTCTGCTTCTTGTTGCGTAACACGAGTTGTTTTCACTTGTACAAACTGCTTCTTCAAACTGCAACGAGCAGCAGCAAGTTCAGACGTAAACTCTGCTGGAATGCCTCTGTCGGTCGGTCAGTGCAGGAATTTAGCTCAGAGTGAGAGCTCTCACTCGCTGACCCAGCTCTGCATATTTGTGGTTGAATCACAGAAGGAGAGATTTATTCCACTGCTGCTCCACAGAGACTCAACAGGAACTATGTTTTCTCTTCTCTACTTACTCTGCTCTATCACACGTTTCATCTCAGACACCATGAGTCAAACTGTTGTTGATTAACAAACAAGAAAATGAAAAGGAAGACAACAACTGTAGATGATAAACAGGAACACACGTTTCCACCTGGAGATTCTCTGTGAATAATTGATTGATTTAAATAAGTTCAGAGGACACACCTTTACATTTTACTGACGTGTTTCTACAAAACACAATTACAAAATCCCTGAATTCTACAGGACATGTTTGAGGCAGTCGTCCTGAAAACTCTGAACTCACTGCACCAGAAATAAAATCTAATATTTAAGAACAAAACCTGTTAAACAAACAACTAAACTGGTCTCATCATGTCTGAATACTGTGGAGGGAGAGGCTGTTTTATATCATATAAAACGATACTAGATTATTGAATATTATGATCATGTGATGCACCTAACCTAGTTATAAACTATCTGCATCAGCTGCATTCATGGAACTATGTCTGATGCATTGACCTGTGTTTACCTGTCTGTTACCTGTGTATTTACCTGTCTGTTACCTGTGTGTTTACCTGTGTATTTACCTGTCTGTTACCTGTCTATTTACCTGTCTGTTACCTGTGTATTTACCTGTCTGTTACCTGTGTGTTTACCTGTCTGTTACCTGTGTATTTACCTGTCTGTTACCTGTGTGTTTACCTGTGTATTTACCTGTCTGTTACCTGTCTATTTACCTGTCTGTTACCTGTGTATTTACCTGTCTGTTACCTGTGTGTTTACCTGTCTGTTACCTGTGTATTTACCTGTCTGTTACCTGTGTGTTTACCTGTCTGTTACCTGTGTATTTACCTGTCTGTTACCTGTGTATTTACCTGTCTGTTACCTGTGTATTTACCTGTCTGTTACCTGTGTATTTACCTGTCTGTTACCTGTGTGTTTACCTGTCTGTTACCTGTGTATTTACCTGTCTGTTACCTGTGTATTTACCTGTCTGTTACCTGTCTGTTACCTGTGTATTTACCTGTCTGTTACCTGTGTGTTTACCTGTGTGTGTCCAGGTGACTGCTGGTTATTGGCTGCCATCGCCTCACTGACTCTGAATGAATATGTGATGGCCAGAGTTGTTCCCACAGATCAGGGCTTCGGTGACAACTACGCCGGTATTTTCCACTTCCAGGTAAGACCAGAGTGGTACATAAGTCAGGTTATCTCAGTAAACCAGGTAAACCATGTTTAGCCCGGTTTAAATCAGGTGTAACTTAGTTTAAATCAGGTTTAACCCAGATTATCTCTAACCTCTTTAACCCTAACCTATTTTTAACTTTAACGAGTCAGGTTTAAGTTAGTTTATATTAGACACAACTTAATTTAAATCAGGTTTAAGTTAGTTTATATCCGGTTAAACTTAGTTTAAATCAGACATAACTTGGTTCAACTCAGGTTAAACTTAATTTAAATCAGGTTTAACTTAGTTTAACTCTAACCTCTTTAACCCCAACACAGTTTAACTTGGGTTTAACTTAGTTTAAATAAAGGTTAACCCAGTTTAACTTTAACCTCTTTAACCGTAACCCAGTTTAAAATAGAACTTAACTTAGTTTGAATAAGGTGTAGCTTAGTATAAATCAGATTTAACTTTATTTAAATCAGGTTAATGTTAGTTTCTCAGGTGAGTTTAATGCTAATGGTCTACATGTCTCCACTGTACTGATGAGACTGATATCTACCTGTCTACCTGTCTGTCTACCTACCTGTCTGTCTACCTACCTGTCTACCTACCTGTCTGTCTTCCTACCTGTTTGTCTACCTACCTGTCTGTCTACCTACCTGTTTGTCTACCTACCTGTTTGTCTACCTACCTGTCTGTCTACCTACCTGTCTACCTACCTGTCTGTCTACCTACCTGTTTGTCTACCTACCTGTTTGTCTACCTACCTGTCTGTCTACCTACCTGTCTACCTATCTGTCTACCTACCTGTCTGTCTACCTGTCTGTCTACCTGTCTGTCTACCTGTCTGTCTACCTGTCTGTAGTTCTGGCAGTTCGGGGAGTGGGTGGACGTGGTGGTGGACGATCGGCTGCCGGTGAAGGACGGGGAGCTGATGTTCGTCCACTCAGCTGAAGGCAGAGAGTTCTGGAGCGCCCTGCTGGAGAAGGCCTACGCCAAGTAAGACCAGGTCCCAGGGTCCAAGTTACTAGGGTCCAGTTTACTAGGGTCCAGATCATAGATCCCAGGTTATTAGGGTCTAGGTCAAAGGGTCCAGGTGACAGGGTCCAGGTTATTAGGATCCAGATTATTAGGGTCTAGGTCACAGGGTCCAGGTCGCAGGGTACAGGTCACGGGGTCCAGGTTATTAGGATCCAGGTCACAGGGTCCAGGTCACAGGGTACAGGTCACGGGGTCCACGTTATTATAATCCAGACTAAAACTCAGATCTGAGACCAACAGGAGCCTGAACCTGTCCTGAATCACCTGTTGGTTAATTCAACGTCTCCTTTTCTGACCATTGAAATAATAAAGCTGGTCACCCACTGAGCAGACTGGTCCCATTAATACTGTCTGTGGTCAGGATGCAGACAGACAGGGAGACAGACAGGTTGATGTCCCTCTGCTGGTTCCAGGGTGAACGGCTGCTACGAGGCTCTGTCCGGTGGATCCACCACTGAGGGGTTCGAGGACTTCACTGGAGGCATCGCTGAGAACTACGACCTGCAGCGACCTCCTGCAAACCTGTTCCACATCATCAAGAAGGCCCTGGAGGCCGGGGCCCTGCTGGGCTGCTCCATCGACGTGAGTCCACAGAACCAGGACTCAGCAGGTCCAGGTCCATCAGCAGGTCCAGGTCCATCAGCTGGAGGTTTAGAACTAATTAGACAACATGAACCTATTAACATCTGATTACAAGACAAATGAAACTAGAACCAGAGTCATCAGAGCTTCACATGAAACCTGCTGTTACCTCCAGCCAATCACAGCTCAGCCAATCACAGCACAGCCAATCACAGCTCAGCCAATCACAGCACAGCCAATCACAGCTCAGCCAATCACAGCACAGCCAATCACAGCACAGCCAATCACAGCTCAGCCAATCACAGCTCAGCCAATCACAACACAACCAATCACAGCTCAGCCAATCACAGCTCAGCCAGTGAATTTTTTATTTTCATCTTTAAGCACAAAGAGGACCATTTTCCATAGTTTAGTTTTTATATAGAAAATGTTCTCATGACTGATGATGATGATGATGATGATGATGAAGGTGATGATGATGATGGTGATGATGATGATGATGATGATGAAGGTGATGTCTGTTGGTTCCTGTGTAGATCACCAGTGCTGCAGACTCTGAAGCCGTCACTCGACAGAAGTTGGTGAAAGGCCACGCCTACTCCCTGACCGGCGCCGTGGAGGTAAGGACACGTTCACGTGTTGTTGACATGTTGAAGTGGTGTTGACGTGTTTCTAACGTGTTGTTAACATGTTGATGTGTTGTTGACATGTTGTTAGTGCATGCAACACTTCAACATGTTGTTGAAGTGTTGATGTATGTATGTTGACATATTAAAGTGGTTACGTGTTGTTAACATGTTATTAATGTGTTGTTGATATGTTAAAGTGTGATTGACATGTTGGTAATGTGTTGTTAACGTATTCTTAACATGTTGTTGATGTGTTGTTGGCATGTTGTTGATTTGTTAACATGTTGTTGATGTGTTGTTGGCAGATTGTTAACATGTTGTTGACGTGTTGTTGATGTGTTGTTAACATGTTGATGTGTTGTTGATGTGTTGTTGATGTGTTGTTAACATGTTGTTGATGTGTTGTTAACATGTTGTTGATGTGTTGTTAACATGTTGTTGACGTGTTGTTGATGTGTTGTTAACATGTTGATGTGTTGCTGATGTGTTGTTGACGTGTTGTTGGCAGGTTGTTGATGTGTTGTTAACGTGTTGTTGGCATGTTGCTGTTGTGTTTGTCTCCAGGTAAACTACAGAGGTAGAAAGGAGAAGTTGGTGAGGATGAGGAACCCCTGGGGTCAGGTGGAGTGGACCGGAGCCTGGAGTGATGGGTAACCACGGCAACCACCACCTATACACTACTACTACACAACTACTACTACACAACTATTACTACACAACTACTACTACACAACTATTACTACACAACTACTACTACACAACTACTACTACACAACTACTACTACACAACTACTACACAACTACTACTACACAACTACTACTATACAACTACTACTACACAACTACTACTACACAACTACTACTACATAACTACTACTACACAACTATTACTACACAACTACTACTACACAACTACTACACAACTGCTACTACACAACTACTACTACACAACTACTACTACACAACTACTACTACACAACTATTACTACACAACTACTACTACACAACTACTACTACACAACTACTACACAACTACTACTACACAACTACTACACAACTACTACTACACAACTACTACACAACTACTACTACACAACTACTACTACACAACTACTACTACACAACTACTACTACACAACTACTACTATACAACTATTACTACACAACTACTACACATTGACTACACAACAGCAGAACAGCTCCACCAGTGTCCCCAGTGTTCCAAGTGTTCCCAGTGTTCCCAGTGTTCCCAGTATTCCCAGTATTCCCAGTGTTCCCAGTATTCCCAGTGTCCCCAGTATTCCCAGTATTCCCAGTGTCCCCAGTGTTCCAGTGTTCCCAGTATTCCAGGGTTCCCAGTATTCCCAGTATTCCCAGTGTTCCCAGTATTCCCAGTGTCCCCAGTATTCCCAGTATTCCCAGTGTTCCCAGTATTCCCAGTGTTCCCAGTATTCCCAGTATTCCCAGTATTCCCAGTATTCCCAGTGTTCCAGTGTTCCCAGTATTCCAGGGTTCCCAGTATTCCCAGTGTTCCCAGTATTCCCAGTGTCCCCAGTATTCCCAGTATTCCCAGTGTTCCCAGTATTCCCAGTATTCCCAGTATTCCCAGTGTTCCCAGTATTCCAGGGTTCCCAGTATTCCCAGTATTCCCAGTGTTCCCAGTATTCCCAGTGTTCCCAGTATTCCCAGTATTCCCAGTATTCCCAGTGTTCCAGTGTTCCCAGTATTCCAGTGTTCCCAGTATTCCCAGTGTTCCCAGTATTCCCAGTATTCCCAGTGTTCCCAGTATTCCCAGTGTCCCCAGTATTCCCAGTATTCCCAGTGTTCCCAGTATTCCCAGTATTCCCAGTATTCCCAGTGTTCCCAGTATTCCAGGGTTCCCAGTATTCCCAGTATTCCCAGTGTTCCCAGTATTCCCAGTGTTCCCAGTATTCCCAGTATTCCCAGTATTCCCAGTATTCCCAGTGTTCCAGTGTTCCCAGTATTCCAGGGTTCCCAGTATTCCCAGTGTCCCCAGTATTCCCAGTATTCCCAGTATTCCCAGTATTCCCAGTGTTCCCAGTCATCTGGTCTAACTGGTGTGTTGTGGTCCAGGTCCTCTGAGTGGAGTTCTGTCCAGGGAGACTGTCCTCACGCCAACGCAGAGGACGGAGAGTTCTGGTAGGTCCTCACCGTCAGAACCGGCCGGTACCGGTCCGTTAACGGGTCGGTGTTCACAGATTCTCAGCAGAGTGAGAGCTCTTCCTTTGTCGGATCTCCGCAGGATGTCCTACAACGACTTCCTGCGTCACTACTCCCGCATCGAAGTTTGCACTTTGACCCCTGACGCCATCGACGACGACTCCGTCAAACACTGGAGCGTCAGCAAGTTCGATGGAACCTGGAGGAGGGGGTCGACCGCCGGGGGCTGCAGGAACCACCCCTGTGAGTATTAGTACACACTAGTACACACTGGGAGTACTACAACCACCTCTGTGAGTATTAGTACACACTAGTACACACTGGGAGTACTACAACCACCCCTGTGAGTATTAGTACACACTAGTACACACTAGTACACACTGGGAGTACGACAACCACCCTGTGAGTATTAGTACACACTAGTACACACTGGGAGTACGACAACCACCCTGTGAGTATTAGTACACACTAGTACACACTGGGAGTACTACAACCACCCCTGTGAGTATTAGTACACACTAGTACACACTAGTACACACTGGTAATACTACAACCACCCCTGTGAGTATTAGTACACACTAGTACACACTGGGAGTACTACAACCACCCCTGTGAGTATTAGTACACACTAGTACACACTAGTACACACTGGGAGTACTACAACCACCCCTGTGAGTATTAGTACACACTAGTACACACTGGGAGTACTACAACCACCTCTGTGAGTATTAGTACACACTAGTACACACTAGTACACACTGGTAATACTACAACCACCTCTGTGAGTATTAGTACACACTAGAACACGCTGGTACACGCTAGTACACACTGGTAGTACTACAACCAACCCTGGGAGTACAAGTACATACTAGTACAGAATGGTAGTACTACAATGACCCGTGTGGTACTCCTATGCATTGCTGTGTAGTACTACTAAGTAGCTACTACTATGTAGTACTCCAGTAATAGTACTCCCTAACCCTATGCAGTACCTTGCACTACTTTTATGCAGTACTGTGTTGTACGTCTTTGCAGTAGTCCTGTGTGGTGCTCCTATGCAGTAGTAGTACTCCTGTGCAGTAGTGTGTAGTACAGTGTAGTACTCTTATGCAGCAGTACTGCTCCTCTGCAGTACCTTGTAGTACTCCTAGTAGTACTCCTAGTAGTACAGCGTAGTATTTCTATGCAGCAGTAGTACTCCTCTGCAGTACCTTGTAGTACTCCTCTGCAGAACCTTGTAGTACTCCTAGTAGTACTCCTAGTAGTACTCCTAGTAGTACAGCGCAGTACTCGTCCCTGCAGACACCTTCTGGATGAACCCCCAGTTCGTGATCAAGCTGGATGAGGAGGATGACGACCCAGCTGATGGGGAGCTGGGCTGCAGCTTCGTGGTGGGTCTGATCCAGAAGAACCGCAGGAAGCTGCGTCGGTCGGGGGAGGACATGCACACCGTGGGATTCGCCATCTACGAGGTGACGGGACCAGGTGACGGGGCGGGAAGCAGCGATGGACGCCGCCGGGTCACGCAGTAACGCTAACTCTGTTGTTGTTGTTGATGTGTTGCAGCTTCCAGAGCAGGTGAGACATCTGTGACATCATCAGCAGACTATGACATCATCCTCAGGTCAAAGGTTAAACAGGCAGCAGGCTGAGTATCTGTTGATGTTTGGTGTTGAAGCTTCAGGTCAGATCCATGACTACACAACTACACAACAACTACACAACAACTACACAACTACACAACAACTACACAACTACACAACAACTACACAACTACACAACAACTACACAACAACTACACAACTACACAACAACTACACAACAACTACACAACTACACAACAACTACACAACTACACAACAACTACACAACTACACAACTACACAACAACTACACAACAACTACACAACTACACAAAAACTACACAACTACACAACAACTACACAACAACTACACAACTACACAAAAACTACACAACTACACAACAACTACACAACAACTACACAACTACACAACAACTACACAACAACTACACAACTACACAAAAACTACACAACTACACAACAACTACACAACAACTACACAACTACACAACAACTACACAACAACTACACAACTACACAAAAACTACACAACTACACAACAACTACACAACAACTACACAACTACACAACAACTACACAACTACACAACAACTACACAACAACTACACAACTACACAACAACTACACAACAACTACACAACTACACAACAACTACACAACAACTACACACGTTTTATCTGTTCATGGAAACAAAAATCTGGACTGAACTCATTGAGGTATTTTATTGGCTAATACGAGGTAATAGACTGACGCCATTGGTGGAACCTCTTCCTGCTCCTGATTGGCCGTTTCCCTCCTCAGTTCCACGGGCAGACGGAGGTCCACCTGGACAAGAACTTCTTCCTGACCCACGCCCAGACCGCCAGGTCCGAGACCTTCATCAACCTGCGGGAGGTGAGCTCTCGCTTCAAGCTGCCGCCGGGTCAGTACCTCATCGTGCCCTCCACCTTCGAGCCGCACCTCAACGGGGATTTCTGCATCCGCGTGTTCTCCGAGAAGCAGTCCGAGATCCAGTAAGAACCCCAGTACCACACGATGCTACTACTAGTACTGCAGTACTGGGGAAAAAGTACTTCATTCACTTCAAGTACATTCACATGTTGACACCTTCAGTGTGAGAGAAAGAAATAAACTTTATTTACTGATTGTATAACGTGTTTGTAACGTGTTTGTCTAACATGTTTATTGCATGTTTGTAACATGTTTATGTGTTTTTACGTGTTTTTAACATGTTTGTAACATGTTTTTTCTCAGACCTTGTGATGATCCCGTCAGCGCTGAGCTGGAAGACGTAAGTGTCTAATCTAATGATGACTAATGACTGTAGTATAATAAGGGTTAGGGTTAGGGTTAGGGTTAGGGTTAGGGTTAACCCTAACCCTAACCCTAACCCTAACCCATTGTGTTGTATTGATGACATACTGTAGTTGTGGGGACCAAGTATTGAGAAACAACCTTTTCTGTGAGGACAATTTTTGGTTGTGAGGACATTTTGGGTGGTCCTCACAAATATTATGCTGCAATTGACTTTGTGTGTGTGTGTGTGTGTGTGTGTGTGTGTGTGTGTGTGTGTAGGAGACGGTGTCTGACAGTGAGGTCGATGCAGGATTCAGAGGATTATTCACCAAACTCGCTGGAGACGTGAGTCACTGAGACTAAAAACTCTGCTGCTGCTGTTCTAATGACTAATATACTGTAGATAGGAGTGTTCTCTGCATCTGCATGGTCCAGGTTGGTCCAGGTTGGTCCAGTTTGGTCCAGGTTGGTCCAGTTTGGTCCAGGCTGGTCCAGTTTGGTCCAGGCTGGTCCAGGCTGGTCCAGGCTGGTCCAGGTTGGTCCAGTTTCTTCTCCTTGTGTTTCAGGACATGGAGATTTCTGCAGTGGAGTTGAAGACCATCATGAACAAGATCGTCTCCAAAAGTAAGCAGCTAAAACCCCGCCCCCTCCCAGAGCCCCGCCCCCCATTATAGGCAAACAGCTGCATCTTTAACTTCCTGTTTTCTTCTCAGGAACCGACATCAAAACCGACGGCTTCAGCCTGGACACCTGCAGGATCATGGTCAACCTGATGGACGTATCCTTCACCGCAACCATGGAAACAACAGGACGGGGCCACGTCCCTGTGGTGTTTGTTGATGTTTGTTTCTAGGTGGTAGTAATATTAATAATAACCAATCAGATCAATAAATACTGAGTATATCCTGATAAAATAGTAACAAACCATCCGTGAAGGTCCTTAAAGCTGCAGAAGGACAGTGGCAACGGGAAGCTCGGCCTCGGCGAGTTCGCCACACTGTGGAAGAAGGTGCAACGATACCTGGTGAGATGTGACCTTTGACCTTTCAATTCAACGTCTGGATTTAACCAGCGACCTGTTCAGACATTCACCAACCTGTCGTCTGCAGTCGATCTACAAGAAGAACGACTCCGACAACTCGGGCACCATGAGCACGCCGGAGATGAGGGTGGCCTTCAAAGATGCAGGTCAGCACCACTTCCTGTTCAGGGTTGTTGTTGTTGTTGTTGTTGTTCTTCTTCTTCTTCTTCTTCTTCTTCTTATTCTAAGTGTATGTTATGTATGTTTTCATCATGTATGATGACGTGGTCCATCGGGTGTTTCTGCTTCCAGAGGAACGCTCAGTGTTTGTGTTTGATGAGTCATGAAGATTCCAGCTGAGAGGAAAGAATGAGGTGTTTACAGTTCCTCTCAGCTGAGGAGGAACCAGGAAGTTTCTCTCAACTGTTCACTAACATGTCGTCTTCTTCTTCTTCTTCTTCTTGTTTTTTTCCTCTTGGTGTTAACATGAACATTTGTCTGTTTTTCTCTCTGCTGCTGGACGTTCTCCAACTCCACTTTACTGTCAGTACACTGATGTCCAGGGTACGTCCTGTTAGCTCTGTTAGCCGTGTTAGCTTTGTTAGCTGTTTTAGCATTAGGAGTTTAACTCTAACATCTGTGGTATTAAATATATAATGTGGATGTAAATGGAGTTTAACCACATTCAGGTTATGATTCAGAGACACTTCGTATATGAACAAACTAGCTAGAGCAAGAATGCTATGGAAAGACTAAGCTAGCTGTTGACACTGCCAGCCTTAGTTAAAACGTTGGCTAAAGCTAGTGTGTTGTCTGCATGTTGTTAGCGTGTTGTTAATCTGGTTTGTTCCCTCCTCTCCTCATGCAGGTTTCACTCTCAACAACCCCATCTACCAGCTGCTCGTGGCCAGATACTCGGACCCCGACATGACCATCGACTTCGACAACTTCGTGGCGTGTTTGATGAGGCTGGAGATGATGTTCAGTGAGTCCGCGTTTCTATGAAGAAAAAAAAAACCCTCCATTAAAACCTTAAGCTCTTCAACTCCTTTGATCACTGACACTAATTAGCCACTTCCAGGCTTTATGCTAAGCTAGATTAGCTTATTAGTTGAGTCTGTGAAAACCCCAACAATATATATATCAAAACGACCGGCTCGTCCAGGAATGGTGTGGTATGACTTTTGGTGGCGATTCCTGTTACTATGGCGACGTAGTTGCCATATTTGTCGGGAATTGTTGCCCCATTCATTCCGGATGGCAGAGCCTCCTGAGGCTAGAGTGGCTGATGTCATCGTTAGAGTGTAGAGGGACAGAAAAAATAACTACCTCGCCAGCCTGGCCACAGTTTTCACCGCATGTCAATGAGTTTTACATCAAAACGTGCGAAGGACAGTTCCGATCGCTCCGATATCACTGACAGAGCTGAGAGTTGTACGGTTTTGTTGCTACGAGGCTCCGAGCACAGCTTAGTGCCCACTTTACTCCAATTCACTCCCATATTAAGTTTGAACTTTAAAATCCTTGAATTTCTAAATCTTCATACTATTTAACCTGCTTCTGTGCTCACATTTTTTAAGCTATAATAATAAAAATGACATCAGCACGACCGGGGGAACCCCGGCTCTCAGAAGATATGATCATTCTGCCTCTGTCTTTTACGGTTTTTGATTTATAAGGAGTTGTTCGGTGTGTGTTCCATTATTTAACTTTCTGTCTGGCCAGTTTCTGTCGTTAGTGATGTCATCAGAGCACATGCAGCACAGCAGCCAGTCACCATGGTAACGGCCCAGCTGGTCACCATGTCAGGCTGAAAGCTGATTGGCTCATGAAGTCAGGCTGAAAGCTGATTGGCTCATGGTTTTTCCTCAATAACTTTGGATCCAAAGCTCCTACAACCATAGAACTTGGTGACATCATGTAGAGGACCAATCAAAACATTTCCATGATATTGGGGCCCCGCCTCCTGAAAGCTGATTGGTTCATGGGTTTTCCTTGATAACTTTGGATCTAAAAGTCAAACTTTTTGAGAGTGATAAACAAACACCCTGCACCAATTCCTATGAAGATATCCCACCTGTTGTTCTTCTTCGTATTTTCAGTCGTGGAAATCAAAAGAAATTCTGAATATGATGAAGCTCTGTGGTGAATTGGCTCAGGTGTGACCTGCAGGCTCCGCCCCCTAATTAAGGGTAATTTCAGGATAAGGTAGCTTTGATGTTCACGGCAAAGGGTGAGATAGTTGAGTTCAGATAAAGAAGAAAAACTTCTAGAAACCTGTTGCTTCCAGGCAGAGACCAGCGGAGACTAATTGATGAAGAAGCCCTTCAGAACGATTAATTAATCGATCGATTAATCGATCAATGAACGTGAAACATCTGTTTCCTCCTCAGGAATCTTCAACAAGCTCGACCCTCACGACACCGGCTCCATCGAGTTAGACTTCAACCAGGTGAGATGCACAACTGAGACTCTTCTTCTTCTTGAAGACCTTTAAACTCCAGATGTTCACATCCTGGTTGTTTTTTCTGTCTCTGCAGTGGTTGAACTTCGCCATGATCTGATGATCCTCAGCATCACTGCAGCAACTTCCTGTTTACAGCTTCTCCTCCTTCACCAAGGTCTATACGAGAGGCTTCCATATATATATATATATATATATATATATATATATATATATATATATATATATATATATATATATATATATATATATATATATATATATATTACCATTCAAAGGTTTGGGGTCACGTTTCAAATTTCCTTATTTTTGAAAGAAAAACACTATTTTTCCACTGAATATAACATTAAACTAATGATAAATCCACTCTATCCATCACTAATGTGGTAAATGACTATTGTAGCTGCTAACGTCTGGTTGTTGCTGCATCAACATCTACGTAGGTGTATCGAGGCCCATTTCCAGCAACTATCACTCCAGTTCTAATGGATCAATGTGTTTGATCATTGATCAGAAGGTTAAAGGAATAAAAATGTTCTATTCATTTCACAACTCATGTTGTAAATAAAGTGACTTTTCATGGAAAACACTAAATAGTCTGGGTGACCCCAGCTTTTGAATGGTAGAGTATATATATATAATATAATATATATGTAAAACTACCTACTGACACGGAAATTAACCCAATAAACTCAATGTAGACTCAATAAACTCTGTATTAACAAGCTACTGAGTGAGATCTGTTCTTTCATCAGCCTTAAAGTCAAACTTCTTCTTCTTCTCTGCAGAATAACGTTAAATTATCGTGTGATGGAGTTTTTTTACATGAAGGAGACGACTGGAAATCAGAAATATCCAGAGATTCAGCGTTAATGTTGTAGTTTTTATACGGGTGAATACATGTCTGGTCTTTGATATTTAAAGTTTATTATCTGGGTTTAGTTCAAAACATCTGAACATGTTCAGATATTTAAATTCATACTACCAGAAAAAATATAAAAAATCAAACATAAAAATATCTGTATCTGTTTCAGGGGTTAAATGAACATGGAACTAAAACAAGGATTCACTTTAAAAACAGGAATAAACAACGTTTTCACAGTAAAATCCAGGAGGAGTGTATATCTATGTGTGTATATCTATGTGTGTATATCTATGTGTGTAGATCTATGTGTGTAGATCTATGTGTGTAGATCTATGTGTGTAGATCTATGTGTGTAGATCTATGTGTGTATATCTTTGTGTGTATATCTATGTGTGTAGATCTATGTGTGTATATCTATGTGTGTAGATCTATGTGTGTAGATCTATGTGTGTAGATCTATGTGTGTATATCTATGTGTGTAGATCTATGTGTGTAGATCTATGTGTGTAGATCTATGTGTGTAGATCTATGTGTGTATATCTATGTGTGTAGATCTATGTGTGTATATCTATGTGTGTATATCTATGTGTGTATAGCTATGTGTATATCTATGTGTGTATATCTTTGTGTGTATATCTATGTGTATATGTGTATATCTATGTGTGTAGATCTATGTGTGTATATCTGTGTGTATATCTTTGTGTGTATATCTATGTGTGTAGATCTATGTGTGTAGATCTATGTGTGTAGATCTATGTGTGTAGATCTATGTGTGTATAGCTATGTGTGTATAGCTATGTGTGTATATCTATGTGTGTAGATCTATGTGTATATCTATGTGTGTAGATCTATGTGTGTAGATCTATGTGTGTAGATCTATGTGTGTATAGCTATGTGTGTATAGCTATGTGTGTATAGCTATGTGTGTATATCTATGTGTGTAGATCTATGTGTGTAGATCTATGTGTGTAGAGCTATGTGTGTAGAGCTATGTGTGTAGATCTATGTGTGTATATCTATGTGTGTATATCTATGTGTGTAGATCTATGTGTGTATATCTATGTGTGTATAGCTATGTGTATATCTATGTGTGTATATCTTTGTGTGTATATCTATGTGTGTATATGTGTATATCTATGTGTGTAGATCTATGTGTGTATATCTTTGTGTGTATATCTATGTGTGTAGATCTATGTGTGTAGATCTATGTGTGTAGATCTATGTGTGTAGATCTATGTGTGTATAGCTATGTGTGTATAGCTATGTGTGTATATCTATGTGTGTAGATCTATGTGTATATCTATGTGTGTAGATCTATGTGTGTAGATCTATGTGTGTAGATCTATGTGTGTATAGCTATGTGTGTATAGCTATGTGTGTATATCTATGTGTGTATAGCTATGTGTGTATAGCTATGTGTGTATATCTGTGTGTATATCTATGTGTGTAGATCTATGTGTGTATAGCTATGTGTGTATAGCTATGTGTATATCTATGTGTGTATATCTTTGTGTGTATATCTATGTGTGTATATGTGTATATCTATGTGTGTAGATCTATGTGTGTATATCTTTGTGTGTATATCTATGTGTGTATATCTATGTGTGTATATCTATGTGTGTAGATCTATGTGTGTAGATCTATGTGTGTAGATCTATGTGTGTATAGCTATGTGTGTATAGCTATGTGTGTATATCTATGTGTGTAGATCTATGTGTGTAGATCTATGTGTATATCTATGTGTGTAGATCTATGTGTGTAGATCTATGTGTGTAGATCTATGTGTGTATAGCTATGTGTGTATAGCTATGTGTGTATATCTATGTGTGTAGATCTATGTGTGTAGATCTATGTGTGTAGATCTATGTGTGTAGAGCTATGTGTGTAGAGCTATGTGTGTATATCTATGTGTGTAGATCTATGTGTGTATATCTATGTGTGTATAGCTATGTGTGTATATCTATGTGTGTAGATCTATGTGTGTAGATCTATGTGTGTATAGCTATGTGTGTATATCTATGTGTGTAGATCTATGTGTGTATATCTATGTGTGTATATCTATGTGTGTATAGCTATGTGTATATCTTTGTGTGTATATCTATGTGTGTATATGTGTATATCTATGTGTGTAGATCTATGTGTGTATATCTGTGTGTATATCTTTGTGTGTATATCTATGTGTGTAGATCTATGTGTGTAGATCTATGTGTGTAGATCTATGTGTGTGTATATTTATGTGTGTATATCTGTGTGTATATCTGTGTGTGTATATCTGTGTGTGTAGATCTATGTGTGTAGATCTATGTGTGTAGATCTATGTGTGTAGATCTATGTGTGTATATCTGTGTGTGTAGATCTATGTGTGTAGATCTATGTGTGTATATCTGTGTGTGTATATCTATGTGTGTATATCTATGTGTGTAGATCTATGTGTGTATATCTATGTGTGTAGATCTATGTGTGTAGATCTATGTGTGTATATCTATGGTTCCTGCTGTTGTGACGTTAGCCCCGCCCCTCCCGTCGGGCGCAGCACAGCATCAGTAGCATCAGCTACAGAAACACAGAGTACTACTGAGCAGAGTACTGCAGAGAGTACTACAGAGAGTACTACAGAGTACTACAGAGTACTGCAGTATCCCAGCCTCCAGCAGCTGCAGGAACAGCAGGTAAGTGATGAGTCATGAGGATGATGAAGGTGATGAAGATGATGTTTTTAATTGAATTAAATCAGTGAAATGTTTCAGGAGATAAAGAGTAAAATCAGCTGTTTTCTTCCTGTTTCTCGTCCAATCAGAGAGCTGCTCCGGCTCCACTTTATTTACTGAATTATTTACTTATTACAACAAATGTTTACTGATGAATTTCTCCCGCTAACAAGAAGAGTTTGGATATGATTCATATTTATTCAATAATTATTCATTTGGACCATGAATTGAGACCATAAATACATTAATTGTGTTATTTTCATTGTAATAAATGTTTATTATTTCTCAGACCAACGCTGTAAAAATCGATATAAACTGTAAATACTAAAATCATGAACATCTATAAATATATTTAATTTCCATAAATAAAATACAGCTTTAGCTTTGATTTTAATCTTTTGCGTTTTTTAATTATAGATATATATTTCCTCCTATGAAACAGTGAATTTCCTATAAATATGCAGTTAAAAGTTGAGTTTAATTATGTTTATTATTGAAAACTATTCTTTGTTAATCTATATTTATTCATGTAATAAACTAATATTACACCGATAAAACATTTTTAAAAATAAAAAGGATTTTTTTAAAGTTATTAAGCTGCGACGCAGGCAGCTGTGACGTCAGTAGAGGGCGCCAAAGAGCTGAGCTCTGATTGGTCTGAAGCGTCAGGTGATATAAAATGTCCGCACAAACGAAGCTTAGGACGGATGTAAAACAGGAAACAGGCGGAAATGCGACGCGGGAATTTACCGGAAGTTAAATACACATCAAAAATATGTTTTGTTTTTCACAAAAATCATTGAGTCTCCAGGAGTTAGTGAGACAAAACTACAGAAAACACAGGAATATTTAAAATGGTTAAATGTCCATAGGTAAATAATCTCTGATTGGTCGGTTCTGTGGTTCTGATCAGAGCAGCTCTCTGATTGGTCGGTTCTCTCGTTCTGTCTCAGGATGTCCTTAGGTGTGTCCGGCCGGATCCAGAGGGAGCGGCAGCGGGCCGGGGGTCTAGGCTCCGTGCAGCAGGCCGTCCGCTACCAGAACCAGGACTTCCAGGCCCTGAAGGAGGACTGCCTGCAGACCGGGTCCCTGTTCCAGGACCACCTGTTCCCAGCAGAACCCGCCTCACTGGGCTTCAAGGAGCTCGGACCCTTCAGCGCCAAAACCAGCGGGGTGGAGTGGAAGAGACCCACGGTGAGAACCAGAGACCAGAACCATCAGTTCTCTCTGATTCATGACTCAGCAGTTTGTTACACAGCTGGTTTTGTTTCATGACTCGGCTGAATCAGACTGACTGCCACAGCTTCACAGGCTCTTATTGTTGCGGGTCAGATGCTGCTTCCTGTGCTGATGATGTAACACAGGTCGTCTCTGATTGGCTGTTTCAGGAGCTGACAGAGGACCCTCAGTTCATTGTGGGCGGAGCCACGAGGACGGACGTCTGTCAGGGAGCGCTGGGTGAGTCCTCTGGTCATGTGACCGGCAGGGATTCCCCTGGTAACGGTTGCTAGGAGACATGCTGGGGGAGTCTGGGGTTCTGTATATGTACATGTGTGTATTTATTCTTCAGTTCTTTAATATTAAAAATGGTTTAGTTGTGTTTTACAAAGATATTTTGGGGGGACAGTTCTGTGGGGGGGGGGGGGGGGGGTTACATCTATAGATATAATGTTAACAGACAGAAAACTGTTTCTATAGTAACACACATGAACTTAGGATTCATTCTACGTTGTTCTTCCTGATAAAACATGATCCTCTTCCTTTACTGCAGAATCAGCTCTTCTCACCACGTTAAAATGATCCATCATCAGAGTTTCCTGCAGCAAGTGAAGGCAGCACTCAGCCTTATTGATCACCTTATTGATCAGAGTGGACGGCTGATGGAAGCAGCTCCTGTTGTTGCTGATGTCAGCAGTTAGCGTAGCATTAGCGTAGCATTAGCACGTCCCCACAGACCATCTGATGGGTTAATGGATCAGCTGATCCAACATTTCCTGGAAGTTATTATAACACATGATCTGATACTGTCTCTTAATGCAGCCTCTTTAAACATGTTACCTGTTGGTGTTTACAGGTGAAGTTAGCTGCATGCTACCTGTCTGTATTTACAGGTGAAGTTAGCTTCATGCTACCTGTCCTTGTTTCCAGGTGAAGTTAGCTTCCTGTTACCTGTCCTTGTTTCCAGGTGAAGTTAGCTTCATGCTACCTGTCCTTGTTTCCAGGTGAAGTTAGCTTCATGCTGTCCTTGTTTCCAGGTGAAGTTAGCTTCATGCTACCTGTCCTTGTTTCCAGGTGACTGCTGGCTCCTGGCTGCGATTGGCTCTCTGACTCTAAACGAGCAGCTGCTTCATCGTGTCGTTCCTCACGGTCAAAGCTTCGACCACGAATATGCCGGCATCTTCCACTTCCAGGTGAGACTCCCATCCGCCCACAGTGGCCAGAGGCCACGCCCCCTCACCTGTCTGATGGAACTCAATAGTCAGATATGTGTGTGTGTAGTTCTGGCAGTTCGGGGAGTGGGTGGACGTGGTGGTGGACGATCGGCTGCCGGTGAAGGACGGGGAGCTGATGTTCGTCCACTCGGCTGAAGGCAGCGAGTTCTGGAGCGCCCTGCTGGAGAAGGCCTACGCCAAGTAAGCCCCGCCCCCTACCTGTGACAGAAACACACAGATGCCGTCAGATTCAGCCAAGAGTTTTCTTCAATGTCAGAAAATGTTCATGTGTGTGTTTCCCGTGTGTTTTCAGGTTGAACGGCTCCTACGAGGCGTTATCCGGTGGCAGCACCACTGAAGGCTTCGAGGACTTCACGGGGGGCGTGGCCGAGATGTTTGAGCTGAAGAACGCTCCCAAAGATCTTCCCCGGATCATCAGCAAAGCTCTGGAGCGCGGCTCCCTGCTGGGCTGCTCCATCGACGTCAGTCACACACACAAACACGCCGCCAGTTAAGCCCCACCCCCCTTACACTGATCTTAGAACAGTATGAGTTTGATTGTAGCAAGACTGTTAGCATCTTTACGTGTTAGCGTCACTAACTGCTGGCTCCGCCCCTTCAGATCACCAGCGCCTTCGACATGGAGGCGGTCACCTTCAAGAAGCTGGTGAAAGGCCACGCCTACTCCGTGACGGGACTCAGACAGGTGAGCTCAGGTGCTAACGGCCGCTAATGCTGTTAGCAGCGTCACCTCACCTGTGTGTGTGAGAGAGTCACAGCTTCCCGTCTGCATCTCAGGTGGAGTACCGAGGCCGTCAGGTGCGTCTGATCCGGATCCGGAACCCCTGGGGTCAGGTGGAGTGGACCGGAGCCTGGAGCGACAGGTTGGTGGTTCAATGGGTGGTCGGAGGTCTGGAACCTGAAAATCCCATTTCATTGATGGGGACAATAAACTTTGACCATTAATCAGTGATTGTTTGGTCAATCAGGTCTGATGTGAACCAGTTAAACATGTTAGTTTGATTGGTTTCTACGACTTAGCTAACTACTAGCTAGCTGTTAAAATTATCATCACACATCATCATCATCATCATCATCATCATCATAACGTGGTTCTGTTGCTCAGCTCCTCAGAGTGGACCCACATCGACTCAGCAGAGAAAGACGAGATGCTCTGCAAGATGGAGGACGGAGAGTTCTGGTAGGTCCAGCTGATGGAGCTGACGTCTAATAAAGACTAATAGTGGTTCTGTTGGTGGTTCTGTTGGTGGTTCTGTTGGTGGTTCAAGTTAGTGGTTTAAGTTAGTGGTTCTGTTGGTGGTTCAGTTGGTGGTTCAGTTGGTGGTTCAGTTGGTGGTTCTGTTGGTGGTTCTGTTGGTGGTTCTGTTGGTGGTTTAATTAGTGGTTCAGTTAGTGGTTCAGTTGGTGGTTCTGTTGGTGGTTCTGTTGGTGGTTCAGTTAGTGGTTCAGTTAGTGGTTCAGTTGGTGGTTCTGTTGGTGGTTCTGTTGGTGGTTCAGTTGGTGGTTCTGATTGGTTTAGTTGGTTTAATTGACTGAGTTACTCCACTATAAACTGAGTTAACTAGTTTCCAGGTAAAGTAACTATTGAATTATTTTTACAGAGAAGGTCTCAGATCCAGGTGGATCAGAGTAGAACTGGTTCTATATTTGATCCTATTGATTATTTAATATTTCACAGCTTTTCTGTTCCACAGGAGTTTAAAGGTTCAGGAGAAAAAGAGGGTTTAGGGTCACAGCAAGAATCTACTCCACTTGTTTATCAGGGTCTAACAGGGTCTAACAGGGTCTAACCAGGTCTAACCAGGTCTAACAGGGTCTAACAGGGTCTAACAGGGTCTAACAGGGTCTAACAGGGTTGGAGGGTCAATTATTTCAAATACCAATCATTGTTTCTAACCTTGTTAATGTCTTGACTATATTTTCTCATGGTGGTCCTCTACTAGTTTATTGGGGTTCACCAAATCTCTGGACCTCTGTCCTGAGGAGGACTCTGATTGGTGGTCTTGTGTCCTGAGGCTGACTCTGATCGGTGGTCTTGCGTCCTGAGGAGGACTCTGATTGGTGGTCTTGTGTCCTGAGGAGGACTCTGATTGGTGGTCTTGTGTCCTGAGGCTGACTCTGATTGGTGGTCTTGTGTCCTGAGGCTGACTCTGATTGGTGGTCTTGTGTCCTGAGGAGGACTCTGATTGGTGGTCTTGTGTCCTGAGGAGGACTCTGATTGGTGGTCTTGTGTCCTGAGGCTGACTCTGATTGGTGGTCTTGTGTCCTGAGGAGGACTCTGATTGGTGGTCTTGTGTCCTGAGGAGGACTCTGATTGGTGGTCTTGTGTCCTGAGGAGGACTCTGATTGGTGGTCTTGTGTCCTGGTCTCGTCAGGATGTCGTTTGCTGAGTTCCTGCGTCAGTTCTCCAGGTTGGAGATCTGTAACTTGACCCCTGACGCCCTCAGCCAGGACGCCACCAGCTTCTGGACCACGGTGATGTTCGAGGGCAGCTGGAGGAGAGGCAGCACCGCCGGAGGCTGCCGGAACCACCCCAGTGAGTACCAGGACCAGGGTCAGGTCCGGTAGGGGGGGTCCACCAGAGACCAGGACCAGGAGGAAACCATGATCCACATGGTCCTGTGGATCATGGTAGATTCCCGTGTTTCCTGTGTGAACTCATCATGAATCACAGATTTATTTATTTATGAAGCAGGTTCCGTCCAAAACACACATGTAACACGCTTAAACCACACGGACCAGAACTGGTCCCTGACAGCAGGCGAGGTGAAACGGTCTGAACTCCGTTTCCCATGATGCCTCTGCAGACACGTTCTGGATCAACCCCCAGTACCGGATCACGCTGCTGGAGGAGGACGACGACCCCGAGGACGACGAGGCCGCCTGCAGCGTCCTGGTGGCCCTGATGCAGAAGGACCGCCGCCGCCACCGCCGCCACGGGCAGGACATGCACACCATCGGCTTCGCTGTCTATGAGGTCAGAGGTCAAAGGTCACAGGAGGACGTAGGGTCTCTGGTGTTAAACGATGTTTTAGTTTGAATGTTGATGTTTCACCTTCTGTTTGATGTTGACAGATTCCTGAAGAGGTGAGTGAGTCCACAGCTGGAGCTGGAGGGTCCACCAGGGTCCACCAGGGTCCACCAGGGTCTGACAGGATCCGACAGGGTGTAACAGGGTCTGACAGGGTCCAACAGGGTCTGACAGGGTCCGACAAGGTCCGACAGGGTGTAACAGGGTCCAGCAGGGTCCAACAGGGTGTAACAGGGTCCGACAGTATCTGACAGGGTCCAACATAATTCAACAGGGTCCAACAGGGTCCAACAGGGTCTAACAGGGTCCAACATAATTCAACAGGGTCCAACAGGGTGTAACAGGGTCCGTATCTGACAGGGTCCAACATAATTCAACAGGGTCTGACATGGTCCAACAGGGTCCAACAGGGTCCAACAGGGTCTAATAGGGTCCAACAGGGTCTAACAGGGTCTAACAGGGTCTAACAGGGTCTAACAGGGTCCAACAGGGTCCAACAGGGTCCAACAGGGTCTAACAGGGTCTGTCCATCAGGACCGGGACTGTCCCAGCCTCCACATGAAGAAGGACTTCTTCCTGAAGAACTCGTCGTGTGCTCGGTCCCAGACCTTCATCAACCTGAGGGAGGTGAGCTCCAGGCTCCGCCTCCCTCCAGGTCAGTACCTGCTGGTCCCGTCCACCTTCCAACCAGCTCAGGAGGCCGACTTCGTGCTGAGGGTTTTCACCGAGAAGCAGACGGAGACCGAGTGAGTCCGAACAACACAAAACATTCATTTGTAGAGTTTAACGTGTTTTTACCGTGTGTTTCCCGTGTTTTTAAGCCATGTTAAGTTTTACACCTTTTATTATTTTTTATTTTCATTTTTAATTTAAGGTTTTTGTTAGTTTATTATCTTCTTCCTGTTTTTATCGTGTGAACTCATCAACAATCACAGATTATTATTATTATAAAACAGCAAAATGAAGCAGGTTCAGTCCCAAACACGCGTGTTTCTGTGGACGTGAATCATGTATGAACATGTGAAGCGTGTGTGTGGTTCTTCAGGGAGATGGATGATGACGTCGTGGCCACTCTGGATGAAGAGGTAGAAGATTTTATCAAAGTTTCTACAAAGAAAAATAAATCGTTATTTTACAGTGTGTTGTGATGACCTCTGACCTCCGACCCCAGCAGCTTCCTGTTCTTCTTCTGTGCAGGAGGAGGTGACAGAGAGCGACGTGGACGACTCCTTCAGGTCCATGTTCACGCAGCTGTCTGGAGACGTGAGTGGATCCACTCAGTCCACCAGCTGGTGTTATAGGTTATCTAAGAAGAAGAAGAAGAAATGATCATAATATTATTATTATTAATAATAATAATAATATTATTAATAATATTATTATTATTAATAGTATTATTATTATTAATAATAATATTATTATTATTATTATTATTATTAATGATGTGTGTTCAGGACCTGCAGATCTCAGTGAAGGAGCTCAGGACCATCCTCAACCGAGTGGTGTCTAAACGTGAGTTCTGCTGCGTGTGATGTCATCGTTTAACATGTGATGTCATCATTTAACATGTGTGATGTCATCATTTAACATGTGTGATGTCATCATTTAACATGTGTGATGTCATTGTTTAACATGTGTGATGTCATCATTTAACATGTGTGATGTCATTGTTTAACATGTGTGATGTCACTGTTTAACATGTGTGATGTCATCGTTAACAGACGTGTGATGTCATCGTTAACAGATGTGTGATGTCATCGTTTAACGTGTGATGTCATCGTTTAACAGATGTGTGATGTCGTTTAACGTGTGATGTCATCGTTAACAGATGTGTGATGTCATCGTTTAACGTGTGTGATGTCATCGTTTAACATGTGATGTCATCGTTTAACATGTGTGATGTCATCGTTTAACGTGTGATGTCATCGTTAACAGATGTGTGATGTCATCGTTTAACATGTGTGATGTCATCATTTAACATGTGTGATGTCGTTGTTCTTCTTCTGTGGTGCTAACAGACAGAGACCTGCAGACTGATGGGTTCAGCATGGAGTCCTGCAGAGCTATGGTCAGCCTCATGGATGTATCCTTGCTGCTCCCCCCCCCCACCCCCCCCCTCCATTCTGTTATGACCTTTGACCTCCTGACCTCAGAGAGACGGCAGTGCTCGTCTCGGGCTGTTGGAGTTTCAAATTCTCTGGAACAAGATCAGGAAGCTGCTGGTGAGTTGATGCTGAACCACGTCTGTATCAGCATATAGATATAGATAGAATATAGATATAATAATATCAGCTGATATAATAATAATAATAATAATAATATCAGCTGATATAATAATAATAATAATAATAATAATAATAATATCAGCTGATATAATAATAATAATAATATCAGCTGATATAATAATAATAATAATAATATCAGCTGATATTATAATAATAATAATAATAATAATAATAATAATAATAACAACAACATTTGTCTGCAGGGAGTCTTCAGGGAGTTCGATCTGGATAAATCTGGCAGCATGAGCTCCTACGAGCTGCGTCTGGCCATGGAGGACGCAGGTACGTATCTGTGACATCACAACTGACCTGTGACATCACTGCCGACCTGTGACATCACTGCCGACCTCTGACCTGCAGGATTCAAACTGAACAACCGGCTGTATCAGCTGCTGGTGGCTCGATACGCTGATAACGAGACGATCGACTTCGACAACTTCACCTGCTGCCTGATCAAACTGGAGGCCATGATCAGTACGTATCAATCACACTTATTGATCCGATCAGTTTATACCTGATCAAACTGGAGGCCATGATCAGTACGTATCAATCACACTTATTGATCCGATCAGTTTATACCTGATCAAACTGGAGGCCATGATCAGTACGTATCAATCACACTTATTGATCCGATCAGTTTAAACTCACCAACAGCTGATTCTGTTTCTGTGTTTCAGGAACGTTTCAGCAGCTCGATGCAGACGGAACAGAAACTGTAGAATTTAACCTGACACAGGTAACACACACACACACACACACACACACACTCACACACACACTCTCTTCTGTATCGATCAAGTATAACTTTCAGTATTCTATTAAATCTGCAGTTTTTTTACTGCAGTATCTCAAATACTAAATACTCTCACATGTATTTAGTGATTATTATATATATCATTATAAATAATTATGGTTTATTACATTAATACATGTTGATGATAATATTTCTGTAACTAACTGAAGTAACGTTTTACATGTTATTGAGTATTTTAACAATAGTATTTATACTTTTACTGCAGTAAAACTACCTCTGTGTGTATTTTGTCCTCAGTGGTTGTGTCTCAGCATGTGTGGATGAAGCTGTTGGAGGATCCTGACCAATCAGAGAGCTTCTTCCTGCTGCTGAACTAAAACAACCAATCAGAGAGCTTCTTTCTGCTGCTGAACTAAAACAGCCAATCAGAGAGCTTCTTCCTGCTGCTGAACTAAAACAGCCAATCAGAGAGCTTCTTCCTGCTGCTGAACTAAAACAGCCAATCAGAGAGCTTCTTCCTGCTGCTGAACTAAAACAGCCAATCAGAGAGCTTCTTCCTGCTGCTGAACTAAAACAGCCAATCAGAGAGCTTCTTCCTGCTGCTGAACTAAAACAGCCAATCAGAGAGCTTCTTCCTGCTGCTGAACTAAAACAGCCAATCAGAGAGCTTCTTCCTGCTGCTGAACTAAAACAACCAATCAGAGAGCTTCTTCCCCTGCAGCCAGTACTGTACTACTACATATATATAGTACTATATCAGTACCTCAATACTACAAATACACAGTACTAGATCAATACTACACTACTACATATATATACAGTACTAACAGTACTGTACTACTACATATAGAGTACTACACTACTACATCAGTAGTACATCAGTACTACACTACTGAGCACTGCATGATATTTATTAATGGACCCAGATGAAAATCCTCAGTGACCTTTAGGTGACCTCCAGGTGACCTTTAGGGTCAGAATCATCACTTCCTGTTGATTCCATTAAAGTTGAAACAGAAACTGAGTTTGACTCGTGTGTTGATTTAAATCTGATTAATTCCTGTCACACCTTCGTTAATTAAAGAAATAAAAGGTCAAAGGTCAAGTTCAACTGTTTTAAATATTAATTTGCTCTAATTAAATTTTCATTTACATCTTAAATGTTGTTGTAGAATTAAAAAATTATTCACTAGTAAAAAAAATTAAATTAAATATAAAGTTGATTAAAGGTTACTGTTATTTTTAATTAATTATTGTTTGTCCTCATTAAGTTTAATGTTTTTTATATAAGTTTATTTAAATAAATCTTTTTTTTAGAATTACACAATTTATTAATTAGTAAAAAAATAAAACAAATATAAAGCTGATAAAACACCAGATACCAACATTATAAAGTTTTATATTCATTAATAAATATCTGTTCCGTATGTATTTGAATTATTTTTTTGTTCTCATCGAAAAATTAAATAAAGTTTGAATAAAAAACAAGTTTAATGTTTTTTTATATAAATCAATAATCAGTGATCGATCACTGATTATTGATCATTTTCTTTAATCAGAAAACACAAAAACATCAACATTTAATTAATTAACTAGACTGAAGCGGACTTTAAAGTCATTGTTCATTGCAGTCGCTCCGGGTCCTGGTCCAGGTCTGACCCAGACTTCTTCCGTGTGTCCGGGTCCGGCTCGGTCCGGCTCCGTGTCCTCTGTTGGTCCCGGTGGTCCAGCGGGCCCAGCAGGTCTGCCTGGGCCTCCAGCAGCGTGGTGTCGGTGGCGGCTCCCAGGAACCGGGCCGTGAGCTCCAGGTCCCGCAGCCGCAGCCGGACCCTGCTGCCCCGCTGCAGCCGCTCCGGGTCCAGGTCCGCGGGCCGCCGGCAGACGCAGTGGAACTTTCCGCCGAAATCCACGTAGAGGTCGTCGTTGACCACGTGAAAGACCCGCCCCACCACCACCTGGTTCTTGGCCGGTCCCATCTGGATCAGCGGGGACCGGCGCAGCAGCGCCGCGAAGCCGGCTTCCTCCTGGCCGGCGGAGGCGGCCCCGGACCCGGCCTCCCCGGCCTCCGCCTCCCGCCGGAGCTCCGCCTGCAGGTCGAAGGCGGCGGCGAAGCCGGACCTGGGTGCGGCGGTCCCGCTGGAGTCCGAACCGGACCGGGCCGGGACCCGGACTCCTCCACGGACACGGAGCCCACGCAGCAGCTGACACCAGGCCGCCATCTTGTTGTTGTTGACCCGCAGAAGTGACGTACTTCCGGCTTTGAACCGGCGGAGGAACCTGACGTCACACGCAGCGTCACAGCGCCGTCGGAGGCTGCGGACAACGTCGGTATTACACACTTTATTTATTTATTAGTTAATACTTTTATTTTAAAAATTATGTTTTTGTTTGATTCATTTATTTTATCAAATTTTAATTAATTAATTTATTGATTTATTTTGGTCTAATAGTAAAAAGACTCAAAAGAAAACAATTAAAAGTAGAGAAGCAGAAATGATCTTGCTGTTATCTCAAGATGGAGCAAAGGCAGAGAAATTAATTATTTAATAAATGATTTATTTGTTTTATTTGAATAATTAGTACAATTTTTATTTGTAGTTAATTTAAAAATATGAATTTATATTATTTATTTATTTTAATACATGTAATTTAGTTAATTAATTAATTTATTCTGGTCCAACAGTAAAAACTCTCCTGTGTGTTCAGTGTAATTCCAGCAGCAGCCACATGGCGGCAGCAGAGAACCTCATTCATCTAAAATACTCTTCTATCCTGTAGATAAAGTCTGAAGTCATTTAATAATGTCCTTATTTTTGAAAGAAAATCACATTTTATTTTTAAGGCAGATAACTTTAAACTCATCATAAATCCACTCCATGGTTCTAATGGATCAATGTGTTTGATTATTGATCAGGTTAATGGATGATTAGAAAACCCTGGAAACAGTTCAGCTGCTTAGAGAAGATAGAAAACTGAAGAAAATGATGATTCCAAATACAAATCATTATTTCTAACCTTGATTATATTTTTATATTCATTTTATAACATCAGTCAAACTCAGGTCAGTGTGAAAATTACTGAAAATCTGTAGAAAGTTAAAGAAAATAACGGAACATTTCTGATCCTCAGCTCATTCTGTTCTTTATAAACTGAATAAACTCTTTTTACTGATCATCTACTGGAACTAGCTGTAAATTACTAATTAAACATCTACTGGTGACGTTATTCCTGCTGCTTCCTTGTATTTCTGTTGGAATTCAACAGAAATACATGTGGAGATGATGATTAGATAAAACTTTATTGATCCTCAGGGAAATTACAGACTGATATAAAACTATAGACACACAAACACAAGAGAAATATGTAAAAAAAAAAAAAAAAAACTCCTAAATACCAACATTTAACAGAGAAAATAAATAAACAACAATAAAAATCAAAGTAAATATAAACATTTTGTTATTACTACAGTTAAAGGTCACATGGTCTGAGGTAGATGAGCAGATTATTACACATGGAATTAATGGAATAATATAAATAAATGTACATTATTACAAGTTTAATAGATATAAGGTACAGACAGGATGTTTTATAATATATAGAATAATAAAATAATAAAAGGAAATTCATTTAATCTTCTTCTTCTCCAGTTTCATGGAGACGCTTCACTATTATCACCTGCTGCCTCCATCTATTATACATCACAGCTACAGTTCACTGACCTGCCATTGTGTGTGTGTGTGTGTGTGTGTGTGTGTGTGTGTGTGTGTGTGTGTGTGTGTGTGCGTGTGTGTGTGTGTGTGTGTGTGTGTGTGTGTGTGTGTGTGTGTGTGCCCTGTATTTACTCGCTGCCATACTCCATTAATCCTGGTTTCATGTTCTCGTCTTCAGCTGCAGGTTTATGGTTAGAATCACTTCTATTAACCTGTAAAAACAGGGCGGGGTCAAACCCGAGGCTCGCGGCCCCCGTCCGGGCCGCCGCCTTATTTTCTGTGGTCCCTCGAGGTCCTGACGTGGTTTATGGTTTGTTGAGAAACGAGGAAAATGAATAAAAGCTGAAATTTAACTGGACTTTAAGGTGCGTTCAAGGACACGTCGTTAATTCCAGTTCTCAAACAGCCACAACTGAATTTATACTTAAAATAAAACGTCTAAAAGCTTTTTTTCATCGACCTGATGTTAAACGACTTAGACAAAAGGTTTTAATGAGTTAAGTTACTACTTCCTGTCACATGACGTCATCAACCTGAGAACACGGAGCCGTTTTATTCAGATTATTATGATTCGTCAACGCTGACGTGTTTTTATCTATTTAATTATTCAAGTCAACAACAATAATGTTGTTTATGGGATAAATAGTTTTTGTTTATGTGCAGATTTATGCAAACAACAACTATAACAGCTGTTAAAATGTTATTTTATACAAGGAAATGAAGAATAAATGAATAAATAAATAAATAAATTAATTAATTAATAAATGAATAAATAAATAAATAAATTAATTAATAAATGAATAAATGAATAAATAAATGAATAAATAAATGAATAAATAAATGAATAAATAAATAAATAAATAAATAAATAAATAAATTAATTAATTAATTAATGAATAAATGAATAAATAAATAAATAAATTAATTAATAAATGAATAAATGAATAAATAAATAAATTCATTAATTAATAAATGAATAAATGAATAAATGAATAAATGAATAAATGAATAAATGAATAAGTCTGTACTGGTTATTATGTTGTTGTTGTTGAGTCTGAGATGATTTTTCATGTTTTTCTGCTGAAATTCTGTTTATTCCTACATTATATTCTTATATAAAAACTATTAAAACACAATGAATTAATTATTAGTATATTATTAATAAGTTAATAATTATTATAATTATTCAGACACTGTTGATATAATCAAACATTATTACATTAATAATGTTTTAATTAGGTCACATTTCAACTTTTAATTAAAAACACTTAAATACAAAGATCAGCTCTTCCTGAGACATTGGCCCCGCCCCACAGGCCCCGCCCTCATCAAGGCCCCGCCCCACAGGCCCCGCCCTCATCAAGGCCCCGCCCCCATATCAGTCGCCCCGCCCCCTTTGGATCAGAGCCGTCAGGCAGCAAATAAAACTAATTTAATGAGGTAATTAAAGATGTTTATTGATCTATAGCTGTTTGTTATTGATCAGCTGCTGCTGTTATTGATCAGCTGCTCCTGTTATTGATCAGCTGCTCCTGTTATTGATCAGCTGCTCCTGTTATTGATCAGCTGATGCTGTTATTGATCAGCTGCTGCTGTTATTGATCAGCTGATGGTGTTATTGATCAGCTGCTGCTGTTATTGATCAGCTGCTCCTGTTATTGATCAGCTGATGCTGTTATTGATCAGCTGCTGCTGTTATTGATCAGCTGCTGCTGTTATTGATCAGCTGATGGTGTTATTGATCAGCTGATGGTGTTATTGATCAGCTGCTCCTGTTATTGATCAGCTGCTCCTGTTATTGATCAGCTGCTGCTGTTATTGATCAGCTGCTGCTGTTATTGATCAGCTGCTGCTGTTATTGATCAGCTGCTCCTGTTATTGATCAGCTGCTCCTGTTATTGATCAGCTGCTCCTGTTATTGATCAGCTGATGCTGTTATTGATCAGCTGCTCCTGTTATTGATCAGCTGCTGCTGTTATTGATCAGCTGCTCCTGTTATTGATCAGCTGATGGTGTTATTGATCAGCTGCTCCTGTTATTGATCAGCTGATGCTGTTATTGATCAGCTGCTCCTGTTATTGATCAGCTGCTCCTGTTATTGATCAGCTGATGCTGTTATTGATCAGCTGCTCCTGTTATTGATCAGCTGATGCTGTTATTGATCAGCTGCTCCTGTTATTGTTTAGCTGCTCCTGTTATTGATCAGCTGATGGTGTTATTGATCAGCTGCTCCTGTTATTGATCAGCTGATGCTGTTATTGATCAGCTGCTCCTGTTATTGATCAGCTGCTCCTGTTATTGATCAGCTGATGGTGTTATTGATCAGCTGCTGCTGTTATTGATCAGCTGATGCTGTTATTGATCAGCTGCTGGTGTTATTGATCAGCTGCTGGTGTTATTGATCAGCTGATGCTGTTATTGATCAGCTGCTCCTGTTATTGATCAGCTGCTCCTGTTATTGATCAGCTGCTCCTGTTATTGATCAGCTGATGCTGTTATTGATCAGCTGCTCCTGTTATTGATCAGCTGCTGCTGTTATTGATCAGCTGCTCCTGTTATTGATCAGCTGTTCCTGTTATTGTTTTGATGAGTATCTGAACTCTCTGGTCTTTTCTCAGCTTCACCTGATGTTGATGAAATATTCACAGGTGTCAACCACCGGTATCAGCTTCACCCGCCCTCCGTTACCATGGAGACGTAAACAACACAGCACGTGGCGTTGTGTTGGAAACGTCTGTTTATACGATCAATGATCTGATGATTCCACATTAAATTACTGATTAATTATTATCTTTTATTTAGAGAAAAACAAACAAACTCATTTGTTTTCAGTTCATTCAGTTTTACAACTTTACAAAATAGAAGCTACGTTTACAAAAAGAACAAAATAATCAGTGTGAAACCTGCTTCCATCTCTGGTCAATTTAAATTCGTTTTCATTTGATTTAAGTTAAAACTTATAAAAATATAAAAGCATCCACATCAGATCCGTCCACTGATCAGCTGAAAACCAGAATAAACTACTTCCTGTTACAGGGGGACAAAATAATAGAAACCCTGAGAATAGATCAAAGCACTTCCTGTTGATGCACTTCCTGTTGATGCACTTCCTGTTAATGCACTTCCTGTTAATGCACTTCCTGTTGATGCACTTCCTGTTAATGTACTTCCTGTTAATGCACTTCCTGTTAATGCACTTCCTGTTAATGTACTTCCTGTTAATGCACTTCCTGTTAATGCACTTCCTGTTAATGCACTTCCTGTTAATGCACTTCCTGTTGATGCACTTCCTGTTAATGCACTTCCTGTTGATGCACTTCCTGTTGATGCACTTCCTGTTGATGCACTTCCTGTTAATGCACTTCCTGTTAATGTACTTCCTGTTAATGTACTTCCTGTTAATGCACTTCCTGTTAATGTACTTCCTGTTAATGCACTTCCTGTTAATGCACTTCCTGTCTAAGCTGCCAAAAGAATTAAAGAAACTAACTAACTTTATTAAATGATGATATTTACCCTTGTAGTGATTTTATGAGGCTTTAAATTCTTTAAAATAGACATTAATGAAAAAAGAAAATAAGAAATAAAAACACTCAAACACTGAACACCTGATGTTTTCCTGCAGTTTAACTGATCTATTTTGGCAAAACTTCAAAAACTGGATGTTGTATAATAATAATATTAAATTCTGAGAAGATATGTTTCTTCTCTGATATCGATGCAAAATGAAAAATGCCAAATGACTTTATTCCTGTCCTGTGATTGGTCAGTTTAAATCCTATTAAAGCTGCTGTTTGGTTGATGTTTGACTCGTTGTCTCGTCTTTTATTCTTTCTAAACACAGCTGGACGTGTTTGAGGACCCACTAACTTAGATTTCTGTTATTCTGTCCCTCCTCTGATTGGTCGGCAGCTTTTTACAGCAGCAGGAAGCGGTTTCTGGCAGCGATCGCGCGTATAAAAACCGTCAGGTAGCAGAACTCCGGCCGGACCCGACCTCTGACCTCTGGCCTCAGGCCTCAGTCGCCGGAGCGTCGTTTATGTACAAGAGAATAAAAAGGTGTTGGCGAGGCGGGAGGTGTTGGGAGGAAACGTCTAGAAGGATTTCCAGCGAATGGCCGACAGGATGGTGTGGATGAAGTAGAGGAGAGTCGCCACGTAGGAGAAAACCTGCAGGAACATCACGGACACGTCAAACCACACGCATGGAACACGGAATACGGTCCTTAGGGTGGTTGCTAGGTGGTTGCTAAGGAGGTTGGTAAGATGGTTGCTAGGGTTGTTGCTGAATGGTTGCTAAGGTGGTTGCTAAAATGGTTACTAACGTGGTTGCTGAGTTTGTTGCTAGGTGCCGAGGTGGTTGCTAGAGTGGTTGTTAACGTGGTTACTGAGGTGGTTGTTGAGGTGGTTGCTAAGGTGTTTCCTGAGGTGGTTGCTAAGGTGTTTTCTAGGGTGGTCACTAAGGTGTTTCCTGAGGTGGTTGCTAGGGTGGTCACTAAGGTGTTTTCTAGGGTGGTTGCTAAGGTGTTTCCTGAGGTGGTTGCTAGGGTCGTCACTAAGGTGTTTTCTAGGGTGGTTGCTAAGGTGTTTCCTGAGGTGGTTGCTAGAGTGGTCACTAAGGTGTTTCCTGAGGTGGTTGCTAGGGTGGTCACTAAGGTGTTTTCTATGGTGGTTGCTAAGGTGTTTCCTGAGGTGGTTGCTAGGGTCGTCACTAAGGTGTTTTCTAGGGTGGTTGCTAAGGTGTTTCCTGAGGTGGTTGCTAAGGTGTTTTCTGAGGTGGTTGCTAAGGTGTTTTCTGAGGTGGTTGCTAGGGTGGTTGCTAAGGTGTTTCCTGAGGTGGTTGCTAAGGTGTTTTCTGAGGTGGTTGCTAAGGTGTTTCCTGAGGTGGTTGCTAGAGTGGTCACTAAGGTGTTTCCTGAGGTGGTTGCTAGGGTGGTCACTAAGGTGTTTTCTATGGTGGTTGCTAAGGTGTTTCCTGAGGTGGTTGCTAGGGTCGTCACTAAGGTGTTTTCTAGGGTGGTTGCTAAGGTGTTTCCTGAGGTGGTTGCTAAGGTGTTTTCTGAGGTGGTTGCTAAGGTGTTTTCTGAGGTGGTTGCTAGGGTGGTTGCTAAGGTGTTTCCTGAGGTGGTTGCTAAGGTGTTTTCTGAGGTGGTTGCTAAGGTGTTTTCTGAGGTGGTTGCTAGGGTGTTTTCTGAGGTGGTTGCTAGGGTGGTTGCTAAGGTGTTTTCTAGGGTGGTTGCTAAGGTGTTTCCTGAGGTGGTTGCTAAGGTGTTTTCTAGGGTGGTTGCTAAGGTGTTTTCTAGGGTGGTTGCTAAGGTGTTTTCTAGGGTGGTTGCTCGGACTCGGACAGTCGGGACTCACCACTGCAGCGATGTCTATCTGGTAGCTCTTGAACAGCGACGCCTGGATGTCGGAGCTGACTTTCAGGTCCAGAGTCACTTTGGCCAAAGCCACTGAAGCGCTGAGGTAGAAGAAAGCAGCGATGCCGTGGTACACAAAGTCCTGGAGGAGGAAACAGACGTCGCTGACATCAACACAAACACGGCGGCTGTGAAACGGACGGAGCTGGACTTACGGCGGCGGCCCAGCTGCCTTTGTTGTGATGGCCCCCGCAGGCGAACACACACATCCAGATGAAGGTCATCACGAAGCAGAAGACGGACACGAACATCACCCAGCCCTGAGGGTTCGCCGGCACCACCAGCGTGGACGCCACCAGGATCCACACCAGACCGCCGAAGATCTGCAGAGACAGAGGAGACGAACAATCATGAAGTAAACACATCTCATCACAAAGGTCTTGGTTTCTTCCTCCGGAGAATTCACCAAAAGGTGACGACTGTGACTTCCTGTTAGCGTCAGGGTGAGACTGACGTCATACACTGATGCAGCCAGGTTGGATATTGGTTTGTTGGAGACTGTTGGCATCTTTCATGGTGAAACAGCAGAATTTGCAGCTTCATCGAGGACCTCAGATAAATGTTCATCTCCAAGGTCTCTAGATGGCACCGACGGAAATTTGAAGTCACCACAGACAAATCAAGACAACCAGGTCCTAGGGAACTTTTCACTGTGTAATTATTGGTAATTATCATGGTCTAAGACACTGAGAGTGAAGCCAGACTGTGTCTGTGAGGTTGTGGACTAATATGTCAGAAGGTCTGAAGTTGAGGAGCCTCCATTGGATTTTCTTTAGCTTGTCTCCAATAAGCTGAGTGTCTCATTGTAGAACAACAGGTGAAGTGTTTCCCCTGGAAAAGAGAACTTAAGGACTATAAATAGAAGCTGGAGGTGGTTTGGCCTCCACAGATGGTCTCACATGGACCATCACAACAATAAGAAGACTGTTAGAAACCAGCAGCAACAACCTGGTTCTACTAATGAAGGTCCTTATCCAGGGCTCTAGTGGTTCATTAGTAGAATCAGGTCGTTACTGCTGGTTGGAACTAAAACCTGGACCCAGACCAGACCTCCAGGACCAGGACTGGTGACCTCTGGTCTTCAGCACATCAAGAAACAACACTACCAAGTGTTTTATTACAGTAATGTGTTACTGTATGAGGCTGGAGGTCCAGGATCAGCTGGTACCTGGTCTGGGTGAGTCAAACATTAGGTTTAAACTGGACAAACGCTGGTTTCACCTCAACAAACCTCAACAAACTGCTTCTCTCTGCCTTCAGCAGCAACAACAGTCATAATGACCTGTATTTATTTCACCAGGTCGTTCCAGGTGAAGCAGGAAAACACAGCAACAAGGTGAATTCAGGCCCAACGGTTGGTCCTGGTGGACGGAAACAACGGCACAAATATAAAACAACCTTATTCAAACTAAACCAGTGAGTTAACCAGACGATTTCTCTGAATTCACCTTCTCTACATCATCATGAACCTGTTTTAAAGCATCATTACATCCGTTAACTCAGGATGAACTCAACTCTGTTCTACACGACCTTTAACCTAAAGGTGAGTCCAGCAAGTAAAGGGTTAGCGTTAGCCCTTAGCGTGTTCTGGTCCGTACACCACGACTTCACCACTCATAATCAATCAATCAATCGATCAGGAGATGGTCCATTTTATCTGAAACCACTTATGTAACAATAATTATATTTTATCACATGATTCCAACACAAAATGATCATAAACATTATTATTAATGATAAATACACATGTAAATGTATATTATATATTATATATTATATATGTATATTATATATTATATATGTATATTATATATTATATATATTATATATTATATATGTATATTATATATTATATATATTATATATTATATATGTATATTATATATTATATATATTATATATTATATATGTATATTATATATTATATATGTATATCATTGTGTTATTGTCCCAAATGATTCATCAAACATGGAATAATCCAGCTGATATCAGCCTGGATGGACTAATAATTAAAATGAATGACTCCCCTTTTTACTGGGACCCCCTGGGACCCCCTCAAGGCCCCCGGGGGTCCCTGAACCTTACTTTGAGAACCACAGCTCTGACCTCTTAGTTTAACACGTTAAATATCAGAAGTTCAGCGCAAATAACGACGCGTTAAGACTTTTATTCTAACAGGAGACTTTAACTTGACGGTTCTTTCTGGTTTAACTCGTGTGACGTTCAAGGTGCTTCACGCACACACACACACACACACACACACACACACACACACACACACACACACACACACACACACACACACACACACACACACACACACACACACACCTGTTTCTATCTAACTCTTCACCGACTGTCAAACACTCGTTTTAATTCCGTGCGTAAAAGGTGCGTAAAAGTAGCCGCGCGCACAGAAAACGACAGAGACAGAGACAGAGCTGAGGGTGAGACAGAGCTGAGGGTGAGACAGAGCTGAGGGTGAGACAGAGCTGAGGGTGAGACAGGATGAAGACAGACTAAAGGAATAAAAGCAGCAGCAGCTTCTCACCAGTTCAGGGAAGTAGAGGATGTCGGGGATCGTTGTGCAGATCCCGACTCCGCTGGGGAGGTTCCCCATGGTGGCGGTGTTAGAGGCCATGGTGTCTGCTGCTGCTAACACTGCTGCTGCTAACACTGCTGCTGCTAACACTGCTGCTGCTGCTGCTAACACTGCTGCTGCTGCTGCTAACACTGCTGCTGCTGCTGGTAACACTGCTGCTGCTGCTGGTAACACTGCTGTTACTGCTGCTGCTGCTGCTGCTGCTAACACTGCTGCTGCTGCTGCTGTTACTGCTGCTGCTGCTGCTAACACTGCTGCTGCTAACACTGCTGCTGCTGCTGCTGCTGTTACTGCTGCTGCTGAGGGTGGTGGAGGAGGAGGATGAAGGTGATGAGGATCAGACTGAAGAGACGCGCTGTGGTTAAAAACCGGGCGGAGCCGACTGGAAAAACCGGAATCTCCACCAGCCGAGCAGAGACACACACACACACACACACGCACACACACACACACACTCAATATGTCAGAGCTGCTGCAGGTTCAGTGACGTCAGAGACGTGTTTTGGCTGATAAATAATCGCCATGACAACCAGCAGCAAACAACAACTTTAATAATAATAATAATAATAATAATAATCATGTACTTTAACTGTATTTTAATATATTTCTATAACTTAGATTTAAACTGCAATGAATTTAATTTGAATCGTTTTTTTGACATTTTTCATTGGATTTTAAACATCTGAACATTGAACTCGTGTTATTTTATTCTGTTTCATCTTAACTTTAATCTTTAGTAGATTTTATTATTACAGCAGGTTAGAATAGAATATTAATACAGACAAACCTGCTTCTAACAGTGATGCTCACATGTCACGTGTCCACCAGCTATAGGGATATCCTGGTCACGTGACCTCATCAATTCTACGTCCTTCAAAATAAAAGCCCCCTTTTTGTAACCTTTTCTTTACAAAATCTTATATCCACAATACTTTTCCAAATTAAAATATCAACCAGTGATTAAACCTGTTAAAAGCTGCAACTTTCATTCCCACAGTTTCCATCATCATTATATCAGCATTAAAACCTGAAAACCAGAGACTTTAACGCTTTAAAACCTCCTCTTCTTCTTCTTCAGTTACAACATTTAACATTTCATGTAAGAAAAAAGACACAAAATTGTGATTTTTGTGAAAAACGATGATATGAATGGACGTAAATATGTTTATTAACATTTATAGTTTAATGTGGTTAAATAGCTGCAGCTTTTAAATAACCAGGACCCAACATGGAGCCTGCAACTAAAATAAGAATCCTTTGAATAATTTCCATATTGACCCCAGATGATCCGTTCTCCATCTTTGTTTCTGTATCAGCTGCTTCATCCAGTCCGTCGTCATGGTGACGTGAAGCTGAGATGGAACAAAGAGCGGAGACGTCACCACGACATTCCTCAGATAACGAGGCAGGAATGTTGGCGGGATCTCATCAGATCATCTTCAGAGGTCACGCCCTGACCTTCAGGTCGGCCGGAGGTCACGCCCTGACCTTCAGGTCGGCCGGAGGTCACGCCCTGACCTTCAGGTCGGCCGGAGGTCACGCCCTGACCTTCAGGTCGGCCGGAGGTCACGCCCTGACCTAGAGCCGTGACCTAGGAGACACGAACAGAATAAATATTAAATACTAGATAAAATGAAACACGACTTTAATCATCTTCTTTTCTCTGCTTTTGTAACTTGTGCTGCAGGTTTAAGACTCATCATTCAATTTAAAACTTTATTAAACCAGGTCATAATAAACGACAGAAACCTGATAAAATAAACATTGAATACTAAATTAATACATTGATGATAAAGTGCGATATAGATTATCAATTTAAATATATATACAGTGTATATATATATGTGTATATATATATATATATATATATATATATATATATATATATATATATATATATATATATATATATATATATATATATATATATATATATATATATATATATATATATATATTTATATATATACACAGCCCACATTCCCTCCTCCCTCCCTCTACTCGCTGTTGCTATGGTAACTTCCATCGTTAGAGCTCGTTAACGATCATCAGGTCTGATCTGAACCAGTTAAACTGTTAAAGAAGCTGATTCTGAACTAATGTTGTGATAAATGATGGTTTCTACCGTGTTAGCTAGCTGCTAGCTAACTAGCCACTGGCCCCGCCCACTATGAGGAATAACAGGGGTTATAATAAATAATTTATCTATTTGTTTAACAGTATTTTTGCTGCCTGCGACACATTGAACCATGAACCAGATTAAACTCATTAAAGTTCAGGTTCATCGTTTCTTCCTGTTTCTGATGATTCATGTTTAGTGAAAACAAAGCGTCGAGTCGGAACATTAATAAAAACACATCCGCCCTCTATCATTCATTGTGTTTCCATGGCAACAATGACCTCATCTTCATTTTTATCTCTCTATGGACGTTACCATAGGGTCAACACTGAAGGTTGACTTTTATTCTGAAATTTGGAAAATTATCCATATAAAAAATGTAACTCACTATTGATGGTAGGAAAATATAATTTTAAGTAATAAAAACAGTAATAAAACATTTTTAATTAATATTTTTATTTAATATTTAATATTTAAATAATATTTAAATAATATTTCATTCACTAGACATTTAAATAAAAAAAACACAAGTTAAAAAGACAAAATTAGGATAATTTTTTAGAAAATAATCCCATAAATGACCAAACAGCTGAGTTTCAGTTTAAACACCTTTAATATCTTTAATATCTTAATTATTCCTTTAATCATCGGTGGATTATTTATTTAATATTCTTCTTCTTCTTCTTCTTTTTTCCATTTTCATTTACACTATTTGACATTTCGTGTCACAAAAACTATGAATGGAACTAAAAAAGTTTGAATAATCGTTATTTCAATATTGAACAAAATAATTGTGATAGTGTGTTTTTCCATAATTGTACAGAACTAATTAATTATTATTATTATTATTTTACATTTGTCTTGATTTCTGGTTAAATTGATCTTAAAGGGACAGTCGTGTTTTATTATTTTATTATTTTTTATCTGACCCATTAACCTGGTTCCTGTTACTGTTTCTATAGCAGGAGGCGGAGCCTGCAACTATCAGGCTCCTCTGATGTGGAACTTTCTTCCTGCCTCAATTAACCACTGATTCTCTGAGCCACTGAACCCTCAGATCCCCAGAGGCTGAACCCTCAGACCCCCAGAGGTTAAACCCTCAAACCCCCAGAGGCTGAACACTCAGATCCCCAGAGGCTGAACCCTCAGACCCCCAGAGGTTAAACCCTCAGACCCCCAGAGGTTAAACCCTCAGACCCCCAGAGATTAAACCCTCAGACCCCCAGAGGTTAAACCCTCAGACCCCCAGAGGCTGAACCCTCAGACCCCCAGAGGCTGAACCCTCAGACCTGCTCACATCTGTCCTTCTATCTCAGAAACTCTGCCACTAAACACCTGAACGGAGATGTTAGACTTTATTAATGGGTCTGGAGTATTGATCCGGGCCCTGTCATGTTTTATCAGCTGATCATTAAGTATTGATCGGTGCTGATTGAACCGGAGATTAGATAACACGGTGTCTCCCAGCAGCCGCAACATCACCCGATAACAGCACCTGCAGCACAATAGAGAGAAAAGAGGAATTCACCTGCAGCTCAGGTTGCATCACTCAGAGGAAACTGAATCCTGGAGGAGCCGAGTCCCACAGGGTGGACCAGCAGGTCTGGAGGAGACCACATACTAGTTAGCATCACTGCTACCACTTAGCTGCTACTAGTTAGCATCACTGCTACCACTTAGCTGCTACTAGTTAGCATTACTGCTACGATTTAGCAGCTACTAGTTAACATCAATGCTACCACTTAGCTGCTACTAGTTAGCATCACTGCTACCACTTAGCTGCTACTAGTTAGCATTACTGCTACGATTTAGCAGCTACTAGTTAACGTCACTGTTACCACTTAGCTGCTACTAGTTAACATCAATGCTACCACTTAGCTGCTATTAGTTAACATCACTGCCATGACTTAGCTGCTACTAGTTAGCATTACTGCTACAATTTAGCAGCTACTAGTTAACATCAATGCTACCACTTAGCTGCTACTAGTTAGCATCACTGCTACCAATTAGCTGCTACTAGTTAGCATTACTGCTACGATTTAGCTGCTACTAGTTTGCGTCACTGTTACCACTTAGCTGCTACTAGTTAGCATCACTGTTACCACTTAGCTGCTACTAGTTAACATCAATGCTACCACTTAGCTGCTACTAGTTAGCATTACTGCTACAATTTAGCAGCTACTAGTTAGCATCACTGCTACCACTTTGCTACTAGTTAACATCACTACCTACTTACTTGAATTTGTAATTATTGTATTGTTCAATAAAGTTTGAGCAAAAAAAGGGAAAAGTTCTTCTTCTACTGTAGTTATTGACGTCCTGGTGATTGGAAATTGGCGTCATCGTCACGGCAACCAGAAATAAAGTAGGAAAAAGTTATTGATGACTTTTATTCTGAAGATAATTCACAATGAATCTGATGATAAAATAGTTACTACAAATATAATAAATACTGAAAATACAGGGGGAGGAGGAGGAGGAGGAGGAGGAGGAGCAGGATGAGGAGCAGGAGGAGGAGCAGGAGGAGCAGGAGGAGCAGGAGGAGGAGGAGGAGGAGCAGGAGCAGGAGGAGGAGGAGGAGCAGGAGGAGCAGGAGGAGGAGGAGCAGGAGGAGGAGGAGCAGCAGGAGGAGGAGCAGGAGGAGCAGGAGGAGCAGGAGGAGAGTCCCCAGCAGCTTCACCTGTTTCCAGCAGCAGGATCAGTGTCAGCAGCAGAAACCAGATCCACCTCCGATTATCTGAGGTGTTTGTTTGGCAGCTTCTGTTACCATGGAGACGTTGTTTACAGGAGGAGGTGTGAAAACCAGGATCACATTAGACCAACAAATAATACTGAGACTATAGATATAGACACTATAGATACTATAGATACTATAGATATAAACACTATAGATATAAACACTATAGATACTATAGATACTATAGATATAAACACTATAGATACTATAGACACTATAGATATAAACACTATAGATACTATAGACACTATAGATATAAACACTATAGATACTATAGATACTATAGATATAAACACTATAGATACTATAGATACTATAGATATAAACACTATAGATACTATAGATACTATAGATATAAACACTATAGATATAAACACTATAGATATAAACACTATAGATACTATAGATATAAACACTATAGATACTATAGACACTATAGATATAAACACTATAGATACTATAGATACTATAGATATAAACACTATAGATACTATAGATACTATAGATATAAACACTATAGATACTATAGATACTATAGATATAAACACTATAGATACTATAGATACTATAGATACTATAGATATAAACACTATAGATACTATAGATACTATAGATATAAACACTATAGATACTATAGATACTATAGATATAAACACTATAGATACTATAGACACTATAGATACTATAGATATAAACACTATAGATACTATAGACACTATAGATATAAACACTATAGATACTATAGACACTATAGATATAAACACTATAGATACTATAGATACTATAGATATAAACACTATAGATACTATAGATACTATAGATACTATAGATATAAACACTATAGATACTATAGATACTATAGATATAAACACTATAGATACTATAGATACTATAGATACTATAGACACTATAGATACTATAGATACTATAGATATAGACACTATAGATACTATAGATACTATAGATACTATAGATATAAGCACTATAGATACTATAGATATAGACACTATAGATACTATAGATATAAACACTATAGATACTATAGATACTATAGATATAAGCACTATAGATACTATAGACACTATAGATACTATAGATACTATAGATATAAACACTATAGATACTATAGATACTATAGATATAAACACTATAGATACTATAGATACTATAGATATA
>CM060466.1:736591-741591 GCA_030544235.1 Lepturacanthus savala | reverse complement strand
GGTCTGTGATGTGGAGGGCGGTCACCACGGCAACAAGGACGCCGCCCTGCTGGAGGGTCACTTCCGGGTCATCCGGCGCTCGCCGCAGGAACGGCGTCGGGACGGAGTCGTCGACGGCGACGGCGTCAACACCTTCGAGAAGGAGAAGCGTGACTACGTGTTCTGTCTGAGGAGGTCACAACAACTGGTGCAGCCACGACATATGGTGGTGCTGGAGGTGAGGAAACACCTGGAAATACCTGTAGATACCTGTAGATACCTGGAAACACCTGTAGATACCTGTAGATACCTGTAAACACCTGTAGATACCTGGAAATACCTGGAAATACCTGTAGATACCTGTAGATACCTGGAAATACCTGTAGATACCTGTAGATACCTGGAAATACCTGGAAATACCTGTAGATACCTTTAGATACCTGTAGATACCTGTAAATACCTGTAGATACCTGTAGATACCTGGAAATACCTGTAGATACCTGTAGATACCTGGAAATACCTGGAAATACCTGTAGATACTTGGAAATACCTGGAAATACCTGTAGATACCTGTAGATACCTGGAAATACCTGTAGATACCTGTAGATACCTGGAAACACCCGTAGATACCTGTAGATACCTGGAAATACCTGTAGACACCTGTAGATACCTGGAAATACCTGGAAATACCTGTAGATACCTGTAGATATCTGGAAACACCTGTAGATACCTGTAGATACCTGGAAATACCTGTAGATACCTGTAGACACCTGGAAATACCTGGAAATACCTGTAGATACTTGGAAATACCTGGAAATACCTGTAGATACCTGTAGACACCTGGAAATACCTGTAGATACCTGTAGATACCTGTAGATACCTGTAGACACCTGGAAATACCTGTAGATACCTGGAAATACCTGAAAATACCTGAAAATACCTGAAAATACCTGTAGATACCTGGAAATACCTGGAAATACCTGTAGATACCTGTAGATATCTGGAAACACCTGTAGATACCTGTAGATACCTGGAAATACCTGGAAATACCTGTAGATACCTGTAGACACCTGGAAATACCTGGAAATACCTGTAGATACCTGTAGACACCTGGAAATACCTGGAAATACCTGTAGATACTTGGAAATACCTGGAAATACCTGTAGATACCTGTAGATACCTGTAGATACCTGTAGATACCTGGAAATACCTGTAGATACCTGGAAATACCTGGAAATACCTGGAAATACCTGGAAATACCTGGAAATATCTGGAAATACCTGGAAATACCTGAAAATACCTGAAAATACCTGTAGATACCTGGAAATACCTGGAAATACCTGTAGATACCTGTAGATATCTGGAAACACCTGTAGATACCTGTAGATACCTGGAAATACCTGGAAATACCTGTAGATACCTGTAGACACCTGGAAATACCTGGAAATACCTGTAGATACCTGTAGACACCTGGAAATACCTGGAAATACCTGTAGATACTTGGAAATACCTGGAAATACCTGTAGATACCTGTAGATACCTGTAGATACCTGTAGATACCTGGAAATACCTGTAGATACCTGGAAATACCTGTAGATACCTGGAAATACCTGGAAATACCTGGAAATATCTGGAAATATCTGGAAATATCTGGAAATACATGAAAATAATATTATAAATGTGTATTTTAATATATTCTATATATTATAGATTCCTATATTAATTAATAATTTAATTAATTAATAATCATTTTTTAATATATCCGTGTCTGCAGGACGACGCCGTTCCCGCCGCTGACTTCTTCCCGGTGGTCAGGAACCTTCTTTCTCGCCGTTTCTCGCTGCGTTCTCTCTACGTGAAGCTGTATCACCCCGAGCGGCTGCAGCGCTACTGGAACCCGGAGCCGTACCGCCTCCTGGAGTGGGCGGGGCTGGGTGTGGTGGGCGCCAGCGCCCTGCTCCTCCTGCTGCGCCTCCTCTCCTCCTCCTCTTCCTCCTCCTCCTCGCCGTCAGCCGGCCTCTTCCTGTTCCTCGCCGTCTACGTGATGGCGGCGGCGGAGCTGGCGGGACGCCACTACCTGCTGGAGGCGCGCCGCCTGTCGCCGCAGCTGTACGCCGTCGCCCCGGCGACCGAGTGTTGCACGCCGGCCATGTTGTTCCCCGGCAACGCCTCCCTCCGGGCGGCGCGCTACCTGGACGCCGCCGTCTGCGTCAAGGGCGACGCCAAAGACATGGTCCTGTACCGGATGGCGAGGACGGTCCCCGGGGAGCGCGCCCACAGCGTGGAGCCAAACCTCATCACTCACATCGGGGCCTTCTCCTCCATCAGGGCCAACCCCCCCAAGCCCCGCCTCCTCCGGTAGGGCCAGCCAATCAGACGCCTCCTCCGGTAGGGCCAGCCAATCAGACGCCACTTCTGATGGGGCCAGCCAATCAGACGCCACTTCTGATGGGGCCGGCCAATCAGACGCCTCCTCTGATGGGGCCGGCCAATCAGACGCCTCCTCTGATGGGGCCGGCCAATCAGACGCCTCCTCCGGTAGGGCCAGCCAATCAGACGCCACTTCTGATGGGGCCGGCCAATCAGACGCCACTTCTGATGGGGCCGGCCAATCAGACGCCTCCTCTGATGGGGCCGGCCAATCAGACGCCTCCTCTGATGGGGCCGGCCAATCAGACGCCTCCTCTGATGGGGCCGGCCAATCAGACGCCACCTCTGATGGGGCCGGCCAATCAGACGCCTCCTCTGATGGGGCCGGCCAATCAGACGCCTCCTCTGATGGGGCCGGCCAATCAGACGCCTCCTCTGATGGGGCCGGCCAATCAGACGCCTCCTCTGATGGGGCCGGCCAATCAGACGCCTCCTCTGATGGGGCCGGCCAATCAGACGCCTCCTCTGATGGGGCCGGCCAATCAGACGCCTCCTCTGATGGGGCCGGCCAATCAGACGCCACCTCTGATGGGGCCGGCCAATCAGACGCCTCTGACGGGAAAAAAACAAAGATTCAATGTAAAACTAATGTATTGATTTCTGAAACGATTGATTAGTTGATCGGTTCATTAAATGGTGTCAAACAATAAATGAACAGATGAGTTTCTGTTATAGATGAAAATAAGTGATAGACGCAGAAATTAACGTCTGTTTTAATGTTATAATTAATGTTTTAATGTTATAATTAATGTTTTAATGTTATAATTAATGTTTTAATGTTATAATTAATGTTCTTATGTTATAATTAATGTTTTAATGTTATAATTAATGTTTTAATGTTATAATTAATGTTCTTATGTTATAATCAGTGTTTTTATGTTATAATCAGTGTTTTTATATTATAATCAGTGTTTTTATATTATAATCAGTGTTTTTATGTTATAATCAGTGTTTTTTGGGTTAAAATGACAGATTATTTTATTACAATAAGTGTTTTTGTCCTAAAATGAGTGTTTTTGGTTATAATCAGGGTTTTATTTAGTTAAAATTTATATATTTTTTCATGTTAAAATGAGTGTTTTTATGTTAAAATCCTGTTTTTTGTCAGTTTAATGTCTTTTTAATCAGTGTTTTTGTCCTTCACTGCTGTTTTTGGTGACATCTACTGGTTTCTATCGACGCCTCCTTCACACCATCAGTTTTTCTGTTTATTTTCATTCTGACGTTTCCTGTAAATAACGAGTAAATCCACCTGAATTCATCATTTTGATCCATAAATCACCCAAACGCGGCGCTGACACCGTTTTATGAACCGAAGACGTTTCAGAGTAAAAGTCTCAGATTGTGCCTTTTTACAGTTTTATATAATCATTCATATCATTTTCATGTGTTTCCTGCAGTAATTAGTTTAAACCTGTTTCACTGAGTTTATGGAGAAGACGTCAGATTTGATGTGAGTTTCCTTCAGATTCATCGTTTTCATCTTTAATCTTTAGTGTTTTTATGTTGATTTGTTCTTTATTCACTTTATTTGTTGTGTTTATTCCATTTATTCAGATTTTTACAGATTCACATGTTTGAAACTCGAAATAAATATATTTTTTTAATTTTTCAAATAAATTTAGTAGATTAAAATGCACTAAATATATAACAAGCTGAAAACAATTGAAAAATGAATTAAAAGGAAAATCATGGTTTTATTTTTTTATTCGTGTTCTTTAGTCCTTTATTTTTTTATTATTAATAAATAAATGTTTGTTTGTTTGTAAAAGAAGAAAAATCTATTTTTAAATTGAAAATCGCACATTAGTTAATATTTTATTTGGAGGGTGAATCACAGTTTGGGTTTAATTTCTACCATTTTAATGTGATTTTATTTTCATGTTTATCGAAATAAATAAAAAACAAACATTTATTCAACGTTGACTCAATGATTTTCTGTTTCTACTTAAACAGAAACATGTTTAAATATTTAATTTCCTGCTAAATATTCAAATATTTGTCCACTTGTTGTTTAAACAATTAAACCTGACTTTTCAAAATAAAAGCCTTTTTGTACTTTTACTGAACATGTTTAATTCTACAGGAGTCAAGAGGGTCTTTGATGTCTTTCTGTTGTCTTTGAAGTATTTTTTGTATTTCTTTTGATGTTATTGTGTATATGTGATGTTGATTGATGTCCTTTGATGTTTGACTTATTGATCAGTGCAGCAGATGAACAGCAGGGGGCAGCAGCTGATGTCGTTTTGTTGTCTTTTAAAGTCTTTTATTGTCTTCTGATGTATTTTGTGTATTTCTGTTGTCTTAATGTCCTTTGATTCATTTTTCTTGTATTTTTCTATATACTTTGTGGTAGTATTTTGTATATTTGTGTTGTCTGTTGTTTTTATGTTGTCTTTTTCTAATATTTTGTTGTTTTTATGTTGTCTTTTAAAGTGTTTTTTGTTGTCTTTTGATGTCCTTTGATTTATTTTTCTTGTCCTTTTTATGTAGTTTGTTACATCTGAGGAGTTTTCAGTTTGTGACTTATTGCTCAGATGAACAGCAGGTGGCAGCAGCTCCTCACACACTGACTGACAGAAAAAGAGAAG
>CM060466.1:722965-736491 GCA_030544235.1 Lepturacanthus savala | reverse complement strand
GAGAGAAGCTTCCTGATTCCTCCACACTTGGACATTATAATAACATAGTGGCAAACACTGATTTAATCAATCGCCTTGTTGTATCGGACATCCGGGCGGACTTCGGTGGAGCCGTGGTCAGTCCGGCTGCCGCGAAGAGGTCCTCCTCTGCTGCTCGGCTGATCTCCCTCCTGATCCCTGTACACTTGGAGATCATACTAACACATCAATAGACATAGACTTATCTGTCACCTTGTGTTAGTGGACATCCGGTCGGGCTTCGGTTGAGCCGTGGTCAGTTCGGCTGCCGCGAAGAGGTCCCCCTCTGCTGCTTGACTGTTCTCCTTCCTAATTAGAGGAGGTGAGAGAAGCGGCCTGATTCCTCTAGACTTGGACATTACAATTGAACATTCCCAAACCTAACCATAACCCCGACCATAACCTTAGCTCTAACCATAACCCTAACCTTAACTCTAACCCTAACCATATCTTTAGCTCTAACCCTAACCACAACCTAGCTCTAAACATAACCCTAACCATAGCCTTAACCCTAACCAGAACCATAACCTTAGCTCTAAACATAACCCTAACCATAGCCTTAACCCTAACCAGAACCTTAACTCTAAACATAACCATAGCCTTAACCCTAATCATAACCTTAGCTCGAACCATAACCCCAACCTCAGCTCTAACCACAACCCTAACCAGGTGTACCTGTCAGCCAGAGCACTTTCTGGACTACAATTCCACAATCCCTCCTGTCCCTCCAGAATCTTTAAAAACCTTATATCGTCCAAACCACTTTTAATTTCAAAAAATTTTTTTCACGGTCCGATCCACAATAAACCCCTACTTTAGACTACATAGATTTGATAACCCTCCTCTAAAACAAGAAATTATTTTTTCCGGCACCCTCACACAGGGGGAAGGTTGGTTTAGGGAAGAGAGGAGAGAAAAGACACCACACCATTCACCAAGGGAACTCCCACCTAGAGCTGGTAAGTCAAACTATCCTTATTGAATTGAGCCACCCAGAAAAACTAGGTTGCCCTTTAAAATTTGCGATTGTCCGATCCCCTGGGACTGTGCGGTGTATGGAGTACAGGGATCATAACCAATACCTCTTGGGATTCCCAGGGGAAACAGAGAGGCAACACTACAGTGTGGCTGGCTCTGTTTTTTCCGATCCCTGAGGGTGACTAGGAAGGCAACGCTCGGTCGGAGCCGGTCCTGATCACCTCACGGGGGGAACTCTTTGCAGGATAGCTAGCTCCCCCAACAAGCCTTTTTTCCCAAATAGGATGCAAAATCCCTGCTCCCCCTAGGCTGAAAGAGACTTCCTTAGTGGTTCAAATTAGGATCTACAAAATAGGACCTATCCTAAAGACCCTAAGTCTAAAATCCAATTGACACGAGGGACACACGCCAGGGATTTGATCACCCCTGACGGGCCAGCCTCAGGTTAGGGTGTTTAGTTTCATGGCCGAAACACCTGTTTGACCCTGAGGAAACTACTGATGATGTGTACCCAAATTTAGCTCCCCCAAAAGTCATTTTTAGCTGATCCCGACCAAAACTTGGATAACTCAAACATAGACTCTAACCCCAACCATAGCGCTAACCCTAACCTTAGCTCTAACCACAATCATAGCTCTAAACCCAAGGTAGATCCCTCCCTGTATTATGGGATATCGGGCTGGACTTCAACCAGGCTGCGGTTGGGGGATTCCCGCGAAGAGGGTCTCCTCTTTTACTGCTCTGATCTCTCTCCCGATTCCCTTATACAGAGAGATGGTAGGAACACAGGCACTAATACTAATTTTAACCACAAACCTGTTGGGGACTGGAAACTTTGGGGGATCTCCTCATATCCTCCTGTTCTATCCCTTCAAAATTCAGTAGCAGCAGGCCCCGAATTGTACCAAGGGCCGCGCCGCACCGTAGTTCACGTCATCCAACCATGCAATTCCCTTCGAGGGTCCCATGGGACGTGTTCGTCGTTAATCTTTTCAAACCCTAACCCTGGCCTAACCCTTGCCTTTTGGGTGTACTCACCTGATCTACTACTGTTTTTGCCAACCTGTACCAATCAGCATTGTAAGATACCTCAGTGGATCGATTGGTTTCCCATTAAATACGGTGATCACCTTCACAGTATTTGATATCTCCACAAGGTAGAACGAACCCTACCTCTTGTTCTTCTCTGCCCCCTCTGTAAGATACCTCAGGGGAAGCGGCAGTCTCCTCCTTCCTATCTCCTGCCTCCTGTATGAGCAAGATAGCTTTCCCTTAAGATCTCCCTCATTCCAACTCTAACAAACCCCCAAATAAGATTGCAATTTTAATACCAATTTTATTATATAGAATAATACATAATAGTAAGAAAACCCCATCTCAAATCAATCGCCTTGTGGTATTGGACATCCGGTCGGACTTCAGTGGAGCCGTGGTCAGCTCGGTCTGCCGCGAAGAGGTCCTCCTCTGCTGCTTGGCTGATCTCCCTCTTGATTCCTCTATACTTGGAGATCATACTAACATATCAATAGGCATAGACTTAACCAGCCACCTTGTGTCATTGGACATCCGGTCGGGCTTCGGTTGAGCCGTGGTCAGCTCGGCTGCCGCGAAGAGGTCCTCCTCTGCTGCTTGACTGTTCTCCCTCCTAATTAGAGGAGGCGAGAGAAGCTTCCTGATTCCTCCACACTTGGACATTATAATAACATAGTGGCAAACACTGATTTAATCAATCGCCTTGTTGTATCGGACATCCGGGCGGACTTCGGTGGAGCCGTGGTCAGTCCGGCTGCCGCGAAGAGGTCCTCCTCTGCTGCTCGGCTGATCTCCCTCCTGATCCCTGTACACTTGGAGATCATACTAACACATCAATAGACATAGACTTATCTGTCACCTTGTGTTAGTGGACATCCGGTCGGGCTTCGGTTGAGCCGTGGTCAGTTCGGCTGCCGCGAAGAGGTCCCCCTCTGCTGCTTGACTGTTCTCCTTCCTAATTAGAGGAGGTGAGAGAAGCGGCCTGATTCCTCTAGACTTGGACATTACAATTGAACATTCCCAAACCTAACCATAACCCCGACCATAACCTTAGCTCTAACCATAACCCTAACCTTAACTCTAACCCTAACCATATCTTTAGCTCTAACCCTAACCACAACCTAGCTCTAAACATAACCCTAACCATAGCCTTAACCCTAACCAGAACCATAACCTTAGCTCTAAACATAACCCTAACCATAGCCTTAACCCTAACCAGAACCTTAACTCTAAACATAACCATAGCCTTAACCCTAATCATAACCTTAGCTCGAACCATAACCCCAACCTCAGCTCTAACCACAACCCTAACCAGGTGTACCTGTCAGCCAGAGCACTTTCTGGACTACAATTCCCACAATCCCTCCTGTCCCTCCAGAATCTTTAAAAACCTTATATCGTCCAAACCACTTTTAATTTCAAAAAATTTTTTTCACGGTCCGATCCACAATAAACCCCTACTTTAGACTACATAGATTTGATAACCCTCCTCTAAAACAAGAAATTATTTTTTCCGGCACCCTCACACAGGGGGAAGGTTGGTTTAGGGAAGAGAGGAGAGAAAAGACACCACACCATTCACCAAGGGAACTCCCACCTAGAGCTGGTAAGTCAAACTATCCTTATTGAATTGAGCCACCCAGAAAAACTAGGTTGCCCTTTAAAATTTGCGATTGTCCGATCCCTGGGACTGTGCGGTGTATGGAGTACAGGGATCATAACCAATACCTCTTGGGATTCCCAGGGGAAACAGAGAGGCAACACTACAGTGTGGCTGGCTCTGTTTTTCCGATCCCTGAGGGTGACTAGGAAGGCAACGCTCGGTCGGAGCCGGTCCTGATCACCTCACGGGGGGAACTCTTTGCAGGATAGCTAGCTCCCCCAACAAGCCTTTTTTCCCAAATAGGATGCAAAATCCCTGCTCCCCCTAGGCTGAAAGAGACTTCCTTAGTGGTTCAAATTAGGATCTACAAAATAGGACCTATCCTAAAGACCCTAAGTCTAAAATCCAATTGACACGAGGGACACACGCCAGGGATTTGATCACCCCTGACGGGCCAGCCTCAGGTTAGGGTGTTTAGTTTCATGGCCGAAACACCTGTTTGACCCTGAGGAAACTACTGATGATGTGTACCCAAATTTAGCTCCCCCAAAAGTCATTTTTAGCTGATCCCGACCAAAACTTGGATAACTCAAACATAGACTCTAACCCCAACCATAGCGCTAACCCTAACCTTAGCTCTAACCACAATCATAGCTCTAAACCCAAGGTAGATCCCTCCCTGTATTATGGGATATCGGGCTGGACTTCAACCAGGCTGCGGTTGGGGGATTCCCGCGAAGAGGGTCTCCTCTTTTACTGCTCTGATCTCTCTCCCGATTCCCTTATACAGAGAGATGGTAGGAACACAGGCACTAATACTAATTTTAACCACAAACCTGTTGGGGACTGGAAACTTTGGGGGATCTCCTCATATCCTCCTGTTCTATCCCTTCAAAATTCAGTAGCAGCAGGCCCCGAATTGTACCAAGGGCCGCGCCGCACCGTAGTTCACGTCATCCAACCATGCAATTCCCTTCGAGGGTCCCATGGGACGTGTTCGTCGTTAATCTTTTCAAACCCTAACCCTGGCCTAACCCTTGCCTTTTGGGTGTACTCACCTGATCTACTACTGTTTTTGCCAACCTGTACCAATCAGCATTGTAAGATACCTCAGTGGATCGATTGGTTTCCCATTAAATACGGTGATCACCTTCACAGTATTTGATATCTCCACAAGGTAGAACGAACCCTACCTCTTGTTCTTCTCTGCCCCCTCTGTAAGATACCTCAGGGGAAGCGGCAGTCTCCTCCTTCCTATCTCCTGCCTCCTGTATGAGCAAGATAGCTTTCCCTTAAGATCTCCCTCATTCCAACTCTAACAAACCCCCAAATAAGATTGCAATTTTAATACCAATTTTATTATATAGAATAATACATAATAGTAAGAAAACCCCATCTCAAATCAATCGCCTTGTGGTATTGGACATCCGGTCGGACTTCAGTGGAGCCGTGGTCAGCTCGGTCTGCCGCGAAGAGGTCCTCCTCTGCTGCTTGGCTGATCTCCCTCTTGATTCCTCTATACTTGGAGATCATACTAACATATCAATAGGCATAGACTTAACCAGCCACCTTGTGTCATTGGACATCCGGTCGGGCTTCGGTTGAGCCGTGGTCAGCTCGGCTGCCGCGAAGAGGTCCTCCTCTGCTGCTTGACTGTTCTCCCTCCTAATTAGAGGAGGCGAGAGAAGCTTCCTGATTCCTCCACACTTGGACATTATAATAACATAGTGGCAAACACTGATTTAATCAATCGCCTTGTTGTATCGGACATCCGGGCGGACTTCGGTGGAGCCGTGGTCAGTCCGGCTGCCGCGAAGAGGTCCTCCTCTGCTGCTCGGCTGATCTCCCTCCTGATCCCTGTACACTTGGAGATCATACTAACACATCAATAGACATAGACTTATCTGTCACCTTGTGTTAGTGGACATCCGGTCGGGCTTCGGTTGAGCCGTGGTCAGTTCGGCTGCCGCGAAGAGGTCCCCCTCTGCTGCTTGACTGTTCTCCTTCCTAATTAGAGGAGGTGAGAGAAGCGGCCTGATTCCTCTAGACTTGGACATTACAATTGAACATTCCCAAACCTAACCATAACCCCGACCATAACCTTAGCTCTAACCATAACCCTAACCTTAACTCTAACCCTAACCATATCTTTAGCTCTAACCCTAACCACAACCTAGCTCTAAACATAACCCTAACCATAGCCTTAACCCTAACCAGAACCATAACCTTAGCTCTAAACATAACCCTAACCATAGCCTTAACCCTAACCAGAACCTTAACTCTAAACATAACCATAGCCTTAACCCTAATCATAACCTTAGCTCGAACCATAACCCCAACCTCAGCTCTAACCACAACCCTAACCAGGTGTACCTGTCAGCCAGAGCACTTTCTGGACTACAATTCCCACAATCCCTCCTGTCCCTCCAGAATCTTTAAAAACCTTATATCGTCCAAACCACTTTTAATTTCAAAAAATTTTTTTCACGGTCCGATCCACAATAAACCCCTACTTTAGACTACATAGATTTGATAACCCTCCTCTAAAACAAGAAATTATTTTTTCCGGCACCCTCACACAGGGGGAAGGTTGGTTTAGGGAAGAGAGGAGAGAAAAGACACCACACCATTCACCAAGGGAACTCCCACCTAGAGCTGGTAAGTCAAACTATCCTTATTGAATTGAGCCACCCAGAAAAACTAGGTTGCCCTTTAAAATTTGCGATTGTCCGATCCCTGGGACTGTGCGGTGTATGGAGTACAGGGATCATAACCAATACCTCTTGGGATTCCCAGGGGAAACAGAGAGGCAACACTACAGTGTGGCTGGCTCTGTTTTTCCGATCCCTGAGGGTGACTAGGAAGGCAACGCTCGGTCGGAGCCGGTCCTGATCACCTCACGGGGGGAACTCTTTGCAGGATAGCTAGCTCCCCCAACAAGCCTTTTTTCCCAAATAGGATGCAAAATCCCTGCTCCCCCTAGGCTGAAAGAGACTTCCTTAGTGGTTCAAATTAGGATCTACAAAATAGGACCTATCCTAAAGACCCTAAGTCTAAAATCCAATTGACACGAGGGACACACGCCAGGGATTTGATCACCCCTGACGGGCCAGCCTCAGGTTAGGGTGTTTAGTTTCATGGCCGAAACACCTGTTTGACCCTGAGGAAACTACTGATGATGTGTACCCAAATTTAGCTCCCCCAAAAGTCATTTTTAGCTGATCCCGACCAAAACTTGGATAACTCAAACATAGACTCTAACCCCAACCATAGCGCTAACCCTAACCTTAGCTCTAACCACAATCATAGCTCTAAACCCAAGGTAGATCCCTCCCTGTATTATGGGATATCGGGCTGGACTTCAACCAGGCTGCGGTTGGGGGATTCCCGCGAAGAGGGTCTCCTCTTTTACTGCTCTGATCTCTCTCCCGATTCCCTTATACAGAGAGATGGTAGGAACACAGGCACTAATACTAATTTTAACCACAAACCTGTTGGGGACTGGAAACTTTGGGGGATCTCCTCATATCCTCCTGTTCTATCCCTTCAAAATTCAGTAGCAGCAGGCCCCGAATTGTACCAAGGGCCGCGCCGCACCGTAGTTCACGTCATCCAACCATGCAATTCCCTTCGAGGGTCCCATGGGACGTGTTCGTCGTTAATCTTTTCAAACCCTAACCCTGGCCTAACCCTTGCCTTTTGGGTGTACTCACCTGATCTACTACTGTTTTTGCCAACCTGTACCAATCAGCATTGTAAGATACCTCAGTGGATCGATTGGTTTCCCATTAAATACGGTGATCACCTTCACAGTATTTGATATCTCCACAAGGTAGAACGAACCCTACCTCTTGTTCTTCTCTGCCCCCTCTGTAAGATACCTCAGGGGAAGCGGCAGTCTCCTCCTTCCTATCTCCTGCCTCCTGTATGAGCAAGATAGCTTTCCCTTAAGATCTCCCTCATTCCAACTCTAACAAACCCCCAAATAAGATTGCAATTTTAATACCAATTTTATTATATAGAATAATACATAATAGTAAGAAAACCCCATCTCAAATCAATCGCCTTGTGGTATTGGACATCCGGTCGGACTTCAGTGGAGCCGTGGTCAGCTCGGTCTGCCGCGAAGAGGTCCTCCTCTGCTGCTTGGCTGATCTCCCTCTTGATTCCTCTATACTTGGAGATCATACTAACATATCAATAGGCATAGACTTAACCAGCCACCTTGTGTCATTGGACATCCGGTCGGGCTTCGGTTGAGCCGTGGTCAGCTCGGCTGCCGCGAAGAGGTCCTCCTCTGCTGCTTGACTGTTCTCCCTCCTAATTAGAGGAGGCGAGAGAAGCTTCCTGATTCCTCCACACTTGGACATTATAATAACATAGTGGCAAACACTGATTTAATCAATCGCCTTGTTGTATCGGACATCCGGGCGGACTTCGGTGGAGCCGTGGTCAGTCCGGCTGCCGCGAAGAGGTCCTCCTCTGCTGCTCGGCTGATCTCCCTCCTGATCCCTGTACACTTGGAGATCATACTAACACATCAATAGACATAGACTTATCTGTCACCTTGTGTTAGTGGACATCCGGTCGGGCTTCGGTTGAGCCGTGGTCAGTTCGGCTGCCGCGAAGAGGTCCCCCTCTGCTGCTTGACTGTTCTCCTTCCTAATTAGAGGAGGTGAGAGAAGCGGCCTGATTCCTCTAGACTTGGACATTACAATTGAACATTCCCAAACCTAACCATAACCCCGACCATAACCTTAGCTCTAACCATAACCCTAACCTTAACTCTAACCCTAACCATATCTTTAGCTCTAACCCTAACCACAACCTAGCTCTAAACATAACCCTAACCATAGCCTTAACCCTAACCAGAACCATAACCTTAGCTCTAAACATAACCCTAACCATAGCCTTAACCCTAACCAGAACCTTAACTCTAAACATAACCATAGCCTTAACCCTAATCATAACCTTAGCTCGAACCATAACCCCAACCTCAGCTCTAACCACAACCCTAACCAGGTGTACCTGTCAGCCAGAGCACTTTCTGGACTACAATTCCCACAATCCCTCCTGTCCCTCCAGAATCTTTAAAAACCTTATATCGTCCAAACCACTTTTAATTTCAAAAAATTTTTTTCACGGTCCGATCCACAATAAACCCCTACTTTAGACTACATAGATTTGATAACCCTCCTCTAAAACAAGAAATTATTTTTTCCGGCACCCTCACACAGGGGGAAGGTTGGTTTAGGGAAGAGAGGAGAGAAAAGACACCACACCATTCACCAAGGGAACTCCCACCTAGAGCTGGTAAGTCAAACTATCCTTATTGAATTGAGCCACCCAGAAAAACTAGGTTGCCCTTTAAAATTTGCGATTGTCCGATCCCTGGGACTGTGCGGTGTATGGAGTACAGGGATCATAACCAATACCTCTTGGGATTCCCAGGGGAAACAGAGAGGCAACACTACAGTGTGGCTGGCTCTGTTTTTCCGATCCCTGAGGGTGACTAGGAAGGCAACGCTCGGTCGGAGCCGGTCCTGATCACCTCACGGGGGGAACTCTTTGCAGGATAGCTAGCTCCCCCAACAAGCCTTTTTTCCCAAATAGGATGCAAAATCCCTGCTCCCCCTAGGCTGAAAGAGACTTCCTTAGTGGTTCAAATTAGGATCTACAAAATAGGACCTATCCTAAAGACCCTAAGTCTAAAATCCAATTGACACGAGGGACACACGCCAGGGATTTGATCACCCCTGACGGGCCAGCCTCAGGTTAGGGTGTTTAGTTTCATGGCCGAAACACCTGTTTGACCCTGAGGAAACTACTGATGATGTGTACCCAAATTTAGCTCCCCCAAAAGTCATTTTTAGCTGATCCCGACCAAAACTTGGATAACTCAAACATAGACTCTAACCCCAACCATAGCGCTAACCCTAACCTTAGCTCTAACCACAATCATAGCTCTAAACCCAAGGTAGATCCCTCCCTGTATTATGGGATATCGGGCTGGACTTCAACCAGGCTGCGGTTGGGGGATTCCCGCGAAGAGGGTCTCCTCTTTTACTGCTCTGATCTCTCTCCCGATTCCCTTATACAGAGAGATGGTAGGAACACAGGCACTAATACTAATTTTAACCACAAACCTGTTGGGGACTGGAAACTTTGGGGGATCTCCTCATATCCTCCTGTTCTATCCCTTCAAAATTCAGTAGCAGCAGGCCCCGAATTGTACCAAGGGCCGCGCCGCACCGTAGTTCACGTCATCCAACCATGCAATTCCCTTCGAGGGTCCCATGGGACGTGTTCGTCGTTAATCTTTTCAAACCCTAACCCTGGCCTAACCCTTGCCTTTTGGGTGTACTCACCTGATCTACTACTGTTTTTGCCAACCTGTACCAATCAGCATTGTAAGATACCTCAGTGGATCGATTGGTTTCCCATTAAATACGGTGATCACCTTCACAGTATTTGATATCTCCACAAGGTAGAACGAACCCTACCTCTTGTTCTTCTCTGCCCCCTCTGTAAGATACCTCAGGGGAAGCGGCAGTCTCCTCCTTCCTATCTCCTGCCTCCTGTATGAGCAAGATAGCTTTCCCTTAAGATCTCCCTCATTCCAACTCTAACAAACCCCCAAATAAGATTGCAATTTTAATACCAATTTTATTATATAGAATAATACATAATAGTAAGAAAACCCCATCTCAAATCAATCGCCTTGTGGTATTGGACATCCGGTCGGACTTCAGTGGAGCCGTGGTCAGCTCGGTCTGCCGCGAAGAGGTCCTCCTCTGCTGCTTGGCTGATCTCCCTCTTGATTCCTCTATACTTGGAGATCATACTAACATATCAATAGGCATAGACTTAACCAGCCACCTTGTGTCATTGGACATCCGGTCGGGCTTCGGTTGAGCCGTGGTCAGCTCGGCTGCCGCGAAGAGGTCCTCCTCTGCTGCTTGACTGTTCTCCCTCCTAATTAGAGGAGGCGAGAGAAGCTTCCTGATTCCTCCACACTTGGACATTATAATAACATAGTGGCAAACACTGATTTAATCAATCGCCTTGTTGTATCGGACATCCGGGCGGACTTCGGTGGAGCCGTGGTCAGTCCGGCTGCCGCGAAGAGGTCCTCCTCTGCTGCTCGGCTGATCTCCCTCCTGATCCCTGTACACTTGGAGATCATACTAACACATCAATAGACATAGACTTATCTGTCACCTTGTGTTAGTGGACATCCGGTCGGGCTTCGGTTGAGCCGTGGTCAGTTCGGCTGCCGCGAAGAGGTCCCCCTCTGCTGCTTGACTGTTCTCCTTCCTAATTAGAGGAGGTGAGAGAAGCGGCCTGATTCCTCTAGACTTGGACATTACAATTGAACATTCCCAAACCTAACCATAACCCCGACCATAACCTTAGCTCTAACCATAACCCTAACCTTAACTCTAACCCTAACCATATCTTTAGCTCTAACCCTAACCACAACCTAGCTCTAAACATAACCCTAACCATAGCCTTAACCCTAACCAGAACCATAACCTTAGCTCTAAACATAACCCTAACCATAGCCTTAACCCTAACCAGAACCTTAACTCTAAACATAACCATAGCCTTAACCCTAATCATAACCTTAGCTCGAACCATAACCCCAACCTCAGCTCTAACCACAACCCTAACCAGGTGTACCTGTCAGCCAGAGCACTTTCTGGACTACAATTCCCACAATCCCTCCTGTCCCTCCAGAATCTTTAAAAACCTTATATCGTCCAAACCACTTTTAATTTCAAAAAATTTTTTTCACGGTCCGATCCACAATAAACCCCTACTTTAGACTACATAGATTTGATAACCCTCCTCTAAAACAAGAAATTATTTTTTCCGGCACCCTCACACAGGGGGAAGGTTGGTTTAGGGAAGAGAGGAGAGAAAAGACACCACACCATTCACCAAGGGAACTCCCACCTAGAGCTGGTAAGTCAAACTATCCTTATTGAATTGAGCCACCCAGAAAAACTAGGTTGCCCTTTAAAATTTGCGATTGTCCGATCCCTGGGACTGTGCGGTGTATGGAGTACAGGGATCATAACCAATACCTCTTGGGATTCCCAGGGGAAACAGAGAGGCAACACTACAGTGTGGCTGGCTCTGTTTTTCCGATCCCTGAGGGTGACTAGGAAGGCAACGCTCGGTCGGAGCCGGTCCTGATCACCTCACGGGGGGAACTCTTTGCAGGATAGCTAGCTCCCCCAACAAGCCTTTTTTCCCAAATAGGATGCAAAATCCCTGCTCCCCCTAGGCTGAAAGAGACTTCCTTAGTGGTTCAAATTAGGATCTACAAAATAGGACCTATCCTAAAGACCCTAAGTCTAAAATCCAATTGACACGAGGGACACACGCCAGGGATTTGATCACCCCTGACGGGCCAGCCTCAGGTTAGGGTGTTTAGTTTCATGGCCGAAACACCTGTTTGACCCTGAGGAAACTACTGATGATGTGTACCCAAATTTAGCTCCCCCAAAAGTCATTTTTAGCTGATCCCGACCAAAACTTGGATAACTCAAACATAGACTCTAACCCCAACCATAGCGCTAACCCTAACCTTAGCTCTAACCACAATCATAGCTCTAAACCCAAGGTAGATCCCTCCCTGTATTATGGGATATCGGGCTGGACTTCAACCAGGCTGCGGTTGGGGGATTCCCGCGAAGAGGGTCTCCTCTTTTACTGCTCTGATCTCTCTCCCGATTCCCTTATACAGAGAGATGGTAGGAACACAGGCACTAATACTAATTTTAACCACAAACCTGTTGGGGACTGGAAACTTTGGGGGATCTCCTCATATCCTCCTGTTCTATCCCTTCAAAATTCAGTAGCAGCAGGCCCCGAATTGTACCAAGGGCCGCGCCGCACCGTAGTTCACGTCATCCAACCATGCAATTCCCTTCGAGGGTCCCATGGGACGTGTTCGTCGTTAATCTTTTCAAACCCTAACCCTGGCCTAACCCTTGCCTTTTGGGTGTACTCACCTGATCTACTACTGTTTTTGCCAACCTGTACCAATCAGCATTGTAAGATACCTCAGTGGATCGATTGGTTTCCCATTAAATACGGTGATCACCTTCACAGTATTTGATATCTCCACAAGGTAGAACGAACCCTACCTCTTGTTCTTCTCTGCCCCCTCTGTAAGATACCTCAGGGGAAGCGGCAGTCTCCTCCTTCCTATCTCCTGCCTCCTGTATGAGCAAGATAGCTTTCCCTTAAGATCTCCCTCATTCCAACTCTAACAAACCCCCAAATAAGATTGCAATTTTAATACCAATTTTATTATATAGAATAATACATAATAGTAAGAAAACCCCATCTCAAATCAATCGCCTTGTGGTATTGGACATCCGGTCGGACTTCAGTGGAGCCGTGGTCAGCTCGGTCTGCCGCGAAGAGGTCCTCCTCTGCTGCTTGGCTGATCTCCCTCTTGATTCCTCTATACTTGGAGATCATACTAACATATCAATAGGCATAGACTTAACCAGCCACCTTGTGTCATTGGACATCCGGTCGGGCTTCGGTTGAGCCGTGGTCAGCTCGGCTGCCGCGAAGAGGTCCTCCTCTGCTGCTTGACTGTTCTCCCTCCTAATTAGAGGAGGCGAGAGAAGCTTCCTGATTCCTCCACACTTGGACATTATAATAACATAGTGGCAAACACTGATTTAATCAATCGCCTTGTTGTATCGGACATCCGGGCGGACTTCGGTGGAGCCGTGGTCAGTCCGGCTGCCGCGAAGAGGTCCTCCTCTGCTGCTCGGCTGATCTCCCTCCTGATCCCTGTACACTTGGAGATCATACTAACACATCAATAGACATAGACTTATCTGTCACCTTGTGTTAGTGGACATCC
>CM060466.1:532965-715465 GCA_030544235.1 Lepturacanthus savala | reverse complement strand
TTGGACTGGATTTTGTGAAGCATTTTGAGATAACTGTGTTGTCAAATTGGGCTATACAAATAAAGTGAATAGAATTTTACCTCGAGTACCACCTGGGAATTTGGGATGGATAAAGATACATCTTTACAAAAAATGTACCGACCCTGGTTGTTTATTATCAGGCTGCTGCACCCAAGTCTATAAAGATTCTCCCACTTAATTGACTCTCACCTACTATCACACATTTATTCTCAATGCAGTTATTCAATCACTTCCATTTCACAAACTGAACCGATTTTCATGTTAAACTGAGACACATGATAAAACCAGACAAAGCATTAAAACTCCACATATACACAAACCACAACCATGGACACTGACAGAAATATTAGTATAAAAATAATGATATAGCATTGTTTTATATTCTTTTAAAACTTGGATTATAGGAAAAACAAGTATGAAAATAAAGTTTGTAATTTATCACTGGAGAGAAGAAAACTCGTGACATCCATTATATTAAACTAGAACATTTCATTGCAATTAACACAGATTAAAGAAGATCCATGACTCATGTTACAAAAATTTAACCCGTTATTATGGCGGCAAATGTATATACTAATCAGCTTTTAGTTTGGTAAATGGTGTTTAGGGAAGGAAACTCAGTGGCATGCCTCTTCATTGTTTCCTGGCATCCTCTTTTATAAGAAGAAAACTGGGTTAGAGTCATTTCAAAGAATGGAGAGAAAAGAATGAATTCATTTTAAAGTTGGGGTTTAGCACAAGCACTTAGTGTTTCTACGGGTTAGACATTAAACCTGGGGGATGAGGTTATGGTAATCCATGCTGATCAGGTTTAAATTTAGGGATTAAGTAAAATGTCAGGATGAGATTTAAAGTTTGTCAGAATTATATCAAAGCAAACTATCCGTCATGTTAAAAGGTTTACAGAGTAAGACAGACAAAGTATTAAGACTCCACCTGAACAGAAACCACAACAAACATGGACACTGACAAAAACTATTAGTACAATATTACAGCTTTGTTTCATATTCTTTTAAAACTTGGATTATGGGGAAATGAGTATAAAAAATAAAGTTTGTAATGTGGTATGTTCTATTACTGGAGGGAAAAAAACTTGTGGCATCCTCCAATATTATATTAAACTATAACATTTCATTGTAATTACAATAGAAGAGTAATGATTTAAAGAACACATTTAAAAAATATATATTTACTGATGTTAAAGTTAAACCTGGGTTAAGATGGAAAATGTACTAATCAGTTTTTAATTTGGTAAATTGTATTATTTGAGGGAAGGAAACTCAGCGGCATGCCTCTTCATTGTTTCCTGGCATCCTCTTTTATAAGAAGAAAACTGTCATGTATGACAGTCATTTCAAAGAATAGAGAGAAAAGACAATGAATTCATTTTAAACAAGTTTAAAAAAGGGGGGGATTACAGAACTTGACACCCATTTTCCTGTCAAGTTTGGTGGTGTTAGTGAAGCCAACATTGACCTCATTTTTAACCAAACATTCCAAAAAGTGAAACCAATTGACTCCAAATGGCCCAAAACCAAGCACTTAATGGACTCCCATCTACTACCACACATTGATTCTAAATGCAGTTATTCAATCACTTGCATTTCTCAAACTGAAGGTCATAGATAGTCAGGAACAATTCTGGAGTTTAGAAGAGTCGAATTAGGTTATGCGCCACCCACTCCTGAGTCTCTATGACCTTCTGTTTCAGAGATCCAAACGATAAATAACCTCATTCAAAATGAATGTGGAGGAGGAAGGTAAAGATTCCACTAAACACTAGCACCACAAACCGTACCCACAGAAAGTGTTTAGACCATGTTTCAGACATCTGAAGTCAACGGGTACAATTTCTGGAAAAATGTTTTCTAAAAATTAGCCTAATATTAAGTGTTTCTATCAATTCACTTTATTTATATAGCCCAATTTTACAACAGTTATCTCAAAGTGCTTCACAAAATCCAGTCCAAAGTGACCCAGACATCCCCCGTCCTTAGACCCTCCTTCTCGGCAAGGAAAAACTCCAAAACCCAGTGGGAAAAAGGAGAAACCTCGAGGAGGACCACAGTGAAGGAGAGATCCACTCCCATGGATGGACAGGCTATAGATGAACCAGGACTGACAGACATCCATCTGATGATGAAGTAATAGTCTATAAGATGTTTCAGTCTGTAGAGATGCTGTAGGGTGGGGGCAGAAGGGTGGGTCCAACCAGGCAGGTGAAGGAGTAGGTTCATCAGGGGCCTCGATGAGTCACATCAGGAGTCGTCATCGTTGGGCCTCGTGCGGATGAACTGAAACAGTAGCCACTCCCCCGAACGGGAGTGGGGAGAAGGACTCTGGGTGAATAGTGATGTAAAGACCAAGTATAAACTGGATCCTGTTTGTTAATGACAGTGGTACATGGTACCAGAAAGAGATGATAGAGCTCAGTGACTGTACTTCCCCCAGCATTCCCCCAGCTTAGACTGAACTGTGGGTTTAAGTCTACCTTTAACTACCCTGACCATAGGCCTTTTGAAACAGAAATGTTTTCAGTCTAACCTTAAATGCACAGACTGTGTCGGCCTCTTTAATATCAGTTGGGAGTTGGTTCCATAAGACAGGGTCTTGGTAACTAAATGCTCTAGCTCCTACTGTGCTTTTATGGACCCGTGGAACTACCAGTAGACCTGCATTCTGAGACCGCAGTGGTCTATTTGGATGGTACAGGATAAGTGCATCTTTAAGATAAGAGGGGCCCATACCATTAATGGTTTTATAAGTGAGGAGTAGGATTTTAAATTTAATTCTGAACTCAACAGGAAGCCAATGAAGGGCTTGGAGTATGGGGCTGATGTGTTCTCTTCTATTAGTTCCTGTTAGTAAACGAGCCGCTGCGTTTTGAACCAGCTGAAAACTTTCTAGGGAACTTTTAGGACACGCTACTAATAGGGAGTTACAGTAATCTAGACTAGATGTAATAAACGCATGGATTCGTTTTTCAGAGTCATTTTTAGACAGGATATTTCTAATTTTAGCTATGTTACGCAGGTGAAAGAAGGCTGTTCTACAGGATTAATATGAGCTTTAAATGATAAGTCTGGCTCAAATAAAAGTCCCAGGTTTTTAACTGTGGTGCTAGAGGCTATCTTCACATTATCTAGAGTTACTAGTTGCTCACATGGAGACTAACACTTTTAAGGCCTAATATAATAAGTTCAGTTTTATCAGGGTTAAGTAACAAATAGTTAACAGACATCCAGGTCTTTATATCTCTAACACATGCACTTAGTTTATGTACTAGCCTGATCTGATCGGGTTTAATTGATAAGTATAGCTATACACCAAAGTTGAGGGGTGAGTCAGTTTGGGCTAGGGTTAGATGTTAAACCTGGGGGGGATGGGGTATAGTAATCCATGCTGGTGACGTTTAAATTTAGGGATTAAGTAAAAGGTCAGGATGACATTTAATATTTGTCAGAATTATTATACCAAAGCAAACTATCCGTCTTGTTAAAAGGTTTACAGAGTAAGACAGACAAAGTATTAAGACTCCACCTGAACAAACTACAACAAACATGGACATTTGGATTATGGGGAAATGAATATAAAAAATAAAGTTTGTAATGTGGTATGTTCTATTACTGGAGGGAAGAAAACTTGTGGCATCCTCCAATATTATATTAAACTACAACATTTCATTGTAATTACAATAGAAGAGTAATGATTTAAACACATTTTAGAAGATATATTTACTGATGTTAAAGTTAAACCTGGGTTAAGGTGGAAAATGTACTAATCAGTTTTTAATTTGGTAAATTGTTTTATTTGAGGGAAGGAAACTCAGCGGCATGCCTCTTCATTGTTTCCTGGCATCCTCTTATTTGAAGAAAACCTGTACTGCACTTTATTACAGTCATCTCCAATTATACAGTCATCTCAAAAATAAAGAATTTTAAACTGGTTAAAGAATTACAGAACTTAACTACCATTTCCCTGTCAAGTTTGGTGGTGTTAGTGAAGCTAACATTTGTCACATTTTTAGACAAACATTCCAAAAAGTGAAACCAATTGACTCCAAATGGCCCAAAACCTGCTCTGAAACACTTTGAAAGTACCGTTTTGGCACAAGCACTTAATGGACTCTCACCTACTACCACACATTGATTCTCAATGCAGTTATTCAATCACTTGCATTTCTCAAACTGAAGGTCATAGATAGTCAGGAACAATTCTGGAGTTTAGAAGGGTCCAATTAGGTTATGCGCCACCCACTCCTGAGTCTCTATGACCTTCTGTTTCAGAGATGCAAACGATAAATAACCTCATTCAAAATGAATGTGGAGGAGGAAGGTAAAGATTCCACTAAACACTAGCACCACAAACCGTACCCACAGAAAGTGTTTAGACCATGTTTCAGACATCTGAAGTCAACGGGTACAATTTCTGGAAAAATGTTTTCTAACAATTAGCCAAATGTTAAGTGTTTCTATCAACACCAAAGTTGAGGGGTGAGTGAGGTTAGACATTAAAACTGAGGGGATGAGGTTAAGGAAATGTGTGTCGGGTCAGGCTTAAATTTAGGGATTAACAGTGAGGATCAGAGTTAACTTTTGGAGTCAGGTTTAGTTCAGAATTATCAAAACTTTCATGTTAAAAAAGGTTTACAAAATAAGACTATTAAAACTCTACAAACACAAACCCTACTAAAAAAAAAAATTACAGTGACAGTATTGTTTAATTTTCTTTTAAAACTTCTGATTGTGGGGAAACGAGTATTAAAATATAAAGTTTGTAATTTGGTATATTCCATTACTGGAGGGAAGAAATTGTGTGGTGTCCATTATATTAAACTAGAATATTTAATTGTAATAAAAGTACTGATTTAAAGAACACATTTTAGAAAATACATTTACTGATGTTAAAGTTAAACCTGGGTTAAGGTGGAAAATGTACTAATCAGTTTTTAATTTGGTAAATTGTTTTAATTTAGGGAAGAAAACTCAGCGGCATGCCTCTTCATTGTTTCCTGGCATCCTCTTTTATAAAGAAGAAAACCTGTACTGCACTTTATTACAGTCATCTCAAAGTAGAATAGAGAGAAACAAAGTAAAATTTTAAATGGGTTAAAATAGAAATTACAGAACTTAACTACCATTTCCCTGTCAAGTTTGGTGGTGTTAGTGAACCTAATATTTGTCACATTTTTAGACAAACATTTCAAAAAGTGAAACCAGTTGACGCCAAATGGCCCAAAATCTGCTCTGAAACACTTTGAAAGTACCGTTTTGGCACAAGCACTTAATGGACTCTCACCTACTACCACACATTGATTCTCAATGCAGTTATTCAATCACTTGCATTTCTCAAACTGAAGGTCATAGATAGTCAGGAACAATTCTGGAGTTTAGAAGGGTCCAATTAGGTTATGCGCCACCCACTCCTGAGTCTCTATGACCTTCTGTTTCAGAGATGCAAACGATAAATAACCTCATTCAAAATGAATGTGGAGGAGGAAGGTAAAGATTCCACTAAACACTAGCACCACAAACCGTACCCACAGAAAGTGTTTAGACCATGTTTCAGACATCTCTAGTCAACAGGGACAATTTCTGGAAAAATGTTTTCTAAAAATTAGCCAAATGTTAAATGTTTCTATCAGCACCAAAGTTGAGGGGTGAGTCAGAGTTAGGGTTGGGCTCGGACTAGATGAGATTAAATAGAGTGGTTGAGGTTAGGGTAATTACTGGGTTGGGTCATGTTTAAGGTTAGAGATCAAGTAAAAGGTCAGGCTAATTTCAAACTATTTATTGGATTTTATTATCCAATATTGGAACTGGGACCTGTTGGTGCAGTCACAGATGTTTTAGGGTTTGTCGTGTCCGTTTCAGCCTTTGAATTTTAATAGAGGCCCATTTCCACCACATTTATGTTTAGAGTACTACACCTAACCCTAACACAGCAGAGATACTGAGCAAGACCAAACCTCCATCCTGACTGGACCTCAGGTTGTTCATACCTTCCACAGGAGGCTGAAAATATTAGACTATGTCAGAGTGAGAGGAGGCGGGACACCATGTGGCCCTGCCCACACATGACCCAACATCAGGAACATTTACACATTAAAACATCTGGTAATCACAAACCAGCAGCAAAGGGGTTGAATAGAGACTCAAGATCAAAGCAACAGTGTATTAGGGAGAATAGATTTAAATAAAGGAACCAATTATAAACACACATTACAGTCAGAAACCCTGGGTAGAAACAGAACAGCTGCACCAACCCTAGCCTTCATCACTGGCAAACTCAACTTACCTGGATAGTCCAGATGAGTCCAGATTACACCTCTTACCTCCACCTGAAGACCTGGCTCTTGAACAACTGGCTCCACCTCTTTTACCTGGACTGTCCTCTCTGGTCCTGTAAATCAGAAAACATCTGGACTCAGCAGAAATTACTTTGATTTCAGTAAACAGCATCTGTGTGTTCTGGGATGAAGGATCAGCATCATATGCAGATATTTACCTGGGTCAGTGGGAGAGTCAGCATTCCATAAAACACCCATCCAACACCTTCAGTAGTCTGGTACCTGGACATAATCAGCCTTTAGAATTAAATAGGAATTTAACTTTTTATTTTATTTTAATTTTTTTTTTGGGGGGGGGGGTAAATTATACACACACAACCCTAAAATAAAAACAAACAAAGAACCTGTGAATTTCAGGATACTCTAGCTTATCGTGACCAAGGTTGACTTCTAAGAGTTTCCTGCATCTTCCATAAAACAGTTTCCCAGCACATGTCCAGAGGTCTGATAAAGACTCACCTAGAAGCTGCAGCTCCCAGATGAATTTCATTTTGTAGATATTGAGGGAAGGAAACACAGTGGCATGCCTCTTCATTGTTTCCTGGCATCCTTTTAATATAAAGTGTACTACAAATTTTATTGTAAGAGTCATCTCAAAGTACAACAAAAGAAAGAAAAGACAATGTGACTTAGGGATAATTCATTCCCGATATGTTTAACCTGTTCAGAAAACTCTCTGCCAATTAATTCGTCAGGTTTGGTGGTAATTGTGGACCTTACATTTGTCACATTATTCCAAAAAGGGAAACCAAATGACTCCAAATGGCCCAAAACCTGCTCTGAAACACTTTGAAAGCAACATTTTGGCCCAAGCACTTCATGGAATTTTACCTACTACAGCCACACATTGATTCTTAATGTAGTCATTTAAATCACTTGCATTTCTCAAACTGAAGGTCATAGATAATCAGGAGTGGGTGGCGCATCACCTAATTCAACCCTTCTAAACTCTAGAATTGTTCCTGAGTCTATGACTTTCTGTTTCAGATACAAATGATAAATAACCACATTTAAAATGAATGTGGAGGAGGAAGGTAAAAAATCCACTAAACACTAGTACCACAAACCGTACCCACAGAAAGTGTTTAGACCAAATGTTAGATGTGGCTCTCAGCACCTAAGTTAAGGGGCGAGTCAGAGTAGATCTAGGGTTAGACTTTAAAGCTGAGTGGTTTAGGTAGTAGGTCAGGTTTAATGATTATATAAAGGGTCAGGATCAGGGTTGAGTTTAGAGCTTTAATCCCATTTACTGGATTCAACTATCTGCTATTCAAACTTGGCCAAGTTGGTGTGATCTTGGATAATGTTTTTGGGAGCGATTAATACACGTCTGTTTCATAATACTTTTTAAAAACCTGTTGGAGCCCCACCCACACACAGCACCCAACTTTAATTACAAATATTTACGCATTAAAACATCAAGCAATCACAAACTAGCAGATAAGGGCTCACAGAGATTTAAGATTAGAGCAACAGAGGTAACAAAGTTAAAGCTCCAGTTATAAACAGCCACACTCATTACAGCCAGAAACAGAACAGCTGCACCACACCAGTCAAAACTCATCACAATAAACTAAACTTATCTGGAGAGTTTGGATGAGTCCAGACTCTGCTTCTTTTACAGCCACCTGAAGACCCAGCTCCGCCTCTTTTACCCCCCGACACCTGGACAATCCCTTTGGAGCAGAAACAGACATTACAGAAGATAAAACCTGGACTCAGTAGAAACTACTTTGGATTCAGTGATCAACATCTGCAGCTGTGTGTTCTGGGCTGAAGGATCAGCATCATTTGCTAATATTTACCTGGATCAGTGGGAGGAGTCAGCATTCCAGTTCAAAAACACTTAGTATTCTGGTACCTGGGCAACATCTTCAGCCCCTGGAATCAAATAAGAATTTTACATTTTTGGACAAACATACATCACCCTAAAATTAAAAAAAAAAAGGTTAGAAACCTAGTTTTTGTGGGTGGCTCAACTCAAAAGGAGGTGGACTTACCAGCTCTAGGTGGGGAGTTCCCTTGGTGAATGGTGTGGTGTCTTTTTCTCTCCTCTCTTCACTAAACTGACCTTCCCCCTGTGTGAGGGTGCCGGAGAAAATATTTTCTTGTTTTAGAGGAGGGTTGTCAAATCTATATAGTCTAAAGTAGGGGTTTATCGTGGGTCTGACAGTGAAGGCGTTTTTTGGAAATTCAAACTGGTTTGGACGATATTAGGTTTTTAAAGATTCTAGAGGGACAGGAGGGATTGTGGGAAATGTAGTCCAGGAAGTGCTTTGGCTGACAGGTAAATCAGCTTACTTTATGTGAATTTGTTATTTAATTTGTTTATGATGATGGACATTTTGATCTTACGTTAACTATTGGTGGGTAAAGACTGTTTAAATCGTGTCAGATGTTAGGAATTCTAAGTAGCACCTTTTCACTCTCTGGAGCAAGGTTAGAGTTAGGGCTGAGGTTATGTTAGGGCCGAGGTTATGGTTAGGGAATGTTAAATTATAATGTCCAAGTATAAAGGAATCAGGCAGCTTCTCTCACCTCCTCTGATCAGGAAGGAGAACAGTCAAGCAGCAGAGGAGGACCTCTTCGCGGCAGCCGAGCTGACCACGGCTCCACCGAAGTCTGACCGGATGTCCAATAACACAAGGTGATTGATTAAATCGGTGTTTGCCACTTTGTTCAGTTATAGATTGTTTATATTATTGAGATGGGTTTTTTTACCATTATGTTTACCTTGTTTTGTGTCAATTGTTGTATTATCCTATATAATAAAATTGGTCCTAAAATAATATATTGCAATTTCATTATTTATTTATTTGGAGGTTTGTTAGGGGTGGAATGAGGGGAATCTTAAGGGAACACTATCTTTCTCATACAGGTTGTATAAGGCAGGAGATATACAGATTTATGAGTCTCAGCTAGAAGCTGCAGCTCCCAGATCAATTTAGTTTTGTACATTATTGAGAGAAAGAAACTCAACAGCATGCTTCTTCAAATTTTGATACAAGAGGATGCCAGGAAATAATGTAGTGCCCTTTATATTACAGTCATCTCAAAGTACAACAAGAGAAAAGACAATGTGACTAAATGACAATCCATTCACAATTTTTCTTTCCCCTTTCGGGAACTCAACTCCAACTCATTTGTTTGGTGGTGATTATGGACCTAACATTTGTTCGATTTATTTCCCCCCCAAACATTATTCCAAAAAGAAAAAACAATTGACTCCAAATGGCCCAAAACCTGCTCTGAAACACTTGAAAGTATCATTTTGGTCCAAGCACTTCATGGAATTTTACCCACTACTGCCACACATTCATTCTTAATGTAGTCATTTAAAACCACTTGCATTTCTCAAACTGAAGGTCATAGATAGTCAGGAGTGGGTGGCGCATCACCTAATTCAACCCTTCTAAACTTTAGAATTGTTCCTGAGTCTATGACTTTGTTTCAGATACAAATGATAAATAATCACATTCAAAATTAATGTGTGGAGGAGGAAGGTAAAAACTCCACTAAACACTAGCACCACAAACTGTACCCACAGAAAGTGTTTAGGCCACATTTCAGACATTTGAAGGCAATGTTAGAGCTGGGCTAGGGTTAGACATTAAACCTGAGTAATAAGGGTAAGAGAACAGTCAAGCAGCAGAGGAGGACCTCTTTGCGGCAGCTGAGCTGACCACGGCTCCCCCAAGTCCGCCCGGATGTCCAATAACACAAGGTAACTGATTAAATCTATATTTATTGCTATGTTAGTATGATCTCCAAGTATAAAGGAATCAGGAAGGAGATCAGCCGAGCAGCAGAGGAGGACCTCTTCACGGCAGCCGAGCTGACCACGGCTCCACCGAAGTCCGCCCAGATGTCCAATACCACAAGGCGATTGATCAAATCGGTGTTTGCCACTATGTTATTATAATGTCCAAGTATAAAGGAATCAGGGAGCTTCTCTCACCTCCTCTGATCAGGAAGGAGAACAGTCAAGCAGCAGAGGAGGACCTCTTCACGGCAGCCAAGCTGACCACGACTCAACCGAAGTCTGACCGGATGTCCAATAACACAAGGTGACTGATTAAATCTATATTTATTACTGTGTTAGTATGATCTCCAAGTATAAAGGAATCAGGAGGGAGATCAGCCGAGCAGCAGAGGAGGACCTCTTCGCGGCAGCCGAGCTGACCACGGCTCCACCGAAGTCCGACCGGATGTCCAATAACACAAGGTGATTGATTAAATCGGTGTTTGCCACTTTGTTCAGTTATAGATTGTTTATATTATTATATTTTTGAGATTGAGGTTTTTTACCATTATGTTTACCTTGTTTTGTGTCAACTCCAACTCATTTGTTTGGTGGTGATTATGGACCTAACATTTGTTCGATTTATTTCCCCCCAAACATTATTCCAAAAAGAAAAAACAATTGACTCCAAATGGCCCAAAACCTGCTCTGAAACACTTTTGAAAGTATCATTTTGGTCCAAGCACTTCATGGAATTTTACCCACTACTGCCACACATTCATTCTTAATGTAGTCATTTAAAATCACTTGCATTTCTCAAACTGAAGGTCATAGATAGTCAGGAGTGGGTGGTGCATCACCTAATTCAACCCTTCTAAACTCTAAAATTGTTCCTGACTCTCTATGACTTTCTGTTTCAGATACAAGTGATAAATAACCATATTCAAAATTAATGTGTGGAAGAGGAAGGTAAAAACTCCACTAAACACTAGCACCACAAACCGTACCCACAGAAAGTGTTTAGACCACATTTCAGACATTTGAAGGCAATGTTAGAGCTGGGCTAGGGTTAGACATTAAACCTGAGTGATTAGGGTAATCTACTGGTTTAGGTCGGGTATTATATAAAGAGTCAGGATCAGGGTTGAGGTTAGAGTTCTAACCCTATTTATTGGATTTTACTATCTGATATTCAAACTGGGACAGATTGGTGTGATCATGGACAATGTTTTTTTTGGGAATGATTATTATTACATGTCTGTTTTAACCTTTCATAATTTTTTAAGACCCAGTGGAGCCCTGCCCACACAAAACCCAACATTAATCAGGAACAGTCACACATTAAAACATCAGGTAATCACAAACCAGCAGACAAGGGGTTGAATAGAGAACACAGGCAACAATGTTAAAGAACCATTTATAAACAGCCACTCATTACAGTCTGAAACAGAACAGCTGGTTAAAAACTGAACAGCTGCACCACACCAGTCAAAATTCATCACAAAAAACTAAACTTATCTGGAAAGTTTGGATGAGTCCAGACTGCTTCTTTTACAGCCACCTGAAGACCCAGCTCCACCACGTTTGCCTCCTCCTAACACCTGGACCATCCTCTCTGTGGATCAGAAACAATATCACAGAAAATATAACCTGGACTCAGAAACTACTTTGGATTCAGTGCTCAGCATCTGCAGCTGTGTATTCTGGGCTTAAGAATCAGCATCATATGGTGATATTTACCTGGATCAGTGGGAGGAGCCAGCATTCCATAACACATCCAAGCAACTTTAGTATTTCAGCATCTAGAATCAAACACACACCAGGAATCAACATTTTTGAATAAGTTAAACCACAAATCACTGAATACTCAGATTTACTCCAGAACAATCTACTGCCACCAAAGTTGACTTCAGTTGACTTACCTCCACCTGAAGACCCGGCTCCACCTCCCTTACCTCCACCTGAAGACCCTCTGTGGTTCTGGTCGACATCTTCAGCATCTGGAATCAGACAACAGGAATTTCTAACAAATTAAAAACACACATCACCCTAAAAGGTAAATTGGTTTGCAGGAACAGAAGATTGAAGGTCCAAATAAAATCAAGAAATTATTCTAAAATAAAGTAAATTTTGACTGAATGAAACAAAGAACTCAGCAAATCTTCCCTAAAACAGTTAGAAATTTAAAGAAATATTTTGATGTCCCAGTGTTTCCTGAAGTTAATGTAGCAGCTACTTTTATCTTCTGTGGATTCTGTCTGAACCACTTCAGCCTTAAAACTGGAGCTAGTTTAACTTTAAATTAAAGCAGCAGCTGAAACAGAAAAGTCCAGCTTCAGGTCTGCAGACTGGATCCAGGAGACAGTTGTTGAAGTCATGATGCGGTAAAACTCATTAACCCATTTAAGCCTAAGAGCCTCTATGTCTATAACTGTCATTTTCTTCTTAACTTGTTTAAGACCAGATTTTTTATAAAGGTTTTCATGCATATAATTTTATCAGTTAAGTCACTAACAATCATGTTATGCCTCTATTTTTTTGCTTTTTTGCCTTTTCTTTGCAGAAAATAGCATTTCCATGAATATAGTTATAGTATAGCACCTTTAGTCTAATTAGCAACCACAACTGACTAACATTCTTGCTAGGTTCAGTGAGCTGGTAATAGTTAAACAAATACAATACCATGAGGTTAACAGTTGACAATTTATTGCCTCAACAATATATAATTTTCAGTAAATGAAAATAAAACATACAAGGAGAGCTTTGGTAGAAAAATAAAATTAAAAAGAAAGTGTCCCTCCTTTGTAGAAGTTTAGAGTTCAGTTATATTTGTTTGTATTCTGTGTGTAAGGTTCAAAGTCCAATCCATAAGGTTACTACCTGGGTAGATTTTTGTGTTATGTTCTTATCTGTGTCACAAGTGAAGTGAGATAATGTCAGAAGCTCCTCGGAGTGGATTTCTCATCATGAGTCACAGTAAAGGCTCATTAGCTTGACCAGCTAGTAGCGCGTTAGCTTGTATAACTTAATACAATTCACATCACCTATTGCAGGTAAAACCTAGAATTAGCATAGCGCGCGCTAGCCGCGATTAGCATTAGCTTCGTGCTAGGTCGTTAGCGATATTTTTACAGCTTGTTTTCAAAGTACACAATGATACAACAGGTACCAGAGTAGGGTTAAAACATTAAGGAAATCATCATGTACTCCGACTGGTTTTATGAACATGCTTCAGTAACAGGAATGTTCTCATAACATGCTAATATCAACAGCTAACCTGAAGCCTAACCCAGTAACATAACATTTCTCTTACCGGAGTTCTCAGAGGCTGAAACCCGGCTCTTCTCTCGCTCGCGCACACTCACAAGACTTCTCCTAATAAACAGAACACGTATGACGATACTGCTCCAGTATTAATGATTATTTTGCGTGTTTTTTTCCACATTACATATCCCGGTTCGTCAGCTCATTTACATATACGAGTACTCTGCTCAGTGATTCAGCTCTGACTAAGGTAGCGCTCGGTGCAGACTGCGATCACGCACAGGTCAGACCGAGGTCACGTTCAAAGCGTTTGACATTACGCATACACCACCAAGTGGTGAAACTGAGATACTACACTTAAATTACATATATTGGTTTAGTAAGTGGGTAACAATAGTATACTATAGTTATAGAAGGGCGACACAGTGTAGCAGGGGTTAGCGTTGCAAGAAGGCCGCAGGTACCAGACCTCCTTGGTCCTGGGTCTGGGACCCTAAACCTAACCTTGGAGGTTCATGTTCTCCCCGTGTCTGGTGGGTTTTCACCAGGTTCTCCAGCTTCCTCCCACAGTCCAAAAACATGCTGAGGTTAATTGGCGAATCTAAATTGCCCGTAGGTGTGAATGAATGGTGTGTGCCCCACGATAGGCTGGCGACTACCTGGGGTGTATCCCTGCCCCAGCACCGTAATGCGCTGGGATTGGCTCCAGCAGACCATGTGACCCTAATGAGGAATAAGCAGGTATAGAAGATGACTGACTCTTATAGTTGCAGTTTGCACAAATCTGCCCATAAACAAAAATCTATTTCATCTACAAAACTCTTTTGGGGGGATTACTTTGGGGGATTACCCTGATATATACATGTCAGGGTTGAAAGTCATAATAAGCTAAATAAAATGACTCTTTCTGGGAGGGTTTGTCTTCTCCATGTTCTCAGGAGGAAGTTGATGACATCATGTGACAGGAAGTAGTTGGAAAATATTTTTTTGCTTAAAACCTTTGTATAAGTTACTCTACTATCATGTCATTAAAAGCTGTGTGAGTGACTTTTAGATAAGTATAAAATGACAGTCATAGATTTAGAGGCTCATAGGCTTCAATGGGTTAAACAACTACAGCTGGACATATTTTTAGCAGACTGCTGATATAGAGCATATAGATATGTTTTTAAGTAATAAAACAGATCTCATTCAGGCATTTCTATTCACATTCAGAGTACAGATCAACATTTTCTGTTCCATATCTGACACTTTAGAGTCGAATCAGTGTTTCCTCAGCAGCAGGGAAACAGGACACTAGACTGCACATTTTACTTTATCTGTTTAACTTGTAAAATCTGTGTTGAGTTGTCTCAAGCTTATAACTTTAGTCTCTTTTCTCCACCAGTAAATCACTGCTTTGCATCCTCTGATTCACTCACCTGTCACCAGGTGTACCCTCCACCTTTAGCTTTACATTGACACCAGGCAGCGAGCTGAGTAATTAACGCTGCAGCAAATACAACAAGAAGCTGTGATGTTTCTCCTCATGTGTTAACTATAAAAACCAGTCGACCACAGTCAGAGACAAACCTTCAGACCAGTTTAGAATCAAGCAGCCTAACATGAATTAACTGTTTAAATATTTATTAATTTAACAATTTGACTCACAGTTTAAATCCTCAGTCCACACAGAACAATGCAGCCGATTCACCTGCTGAAACCAGAGGAACAATCAGCATTTAAACCTGATTGGTCCTGATTAGCCCCGCCCCCTGATCACCTGTGATTATAAACTGGTGTTTCACCTCCTCTTTATCTCCTTTATATGTCTGTGGTTGGTTCTATTTGTTGTTTCTTTCTCCAATTAATTTTATTAATTCTTGCTGGTTTTAATGTTTTTTTCATTAATAATTTAATAATTATTTAAATTCATTATTTGGATCATTTTTGGTGGTTTTTCTATGTTTTTAATAACACTTTGTATTTATTTGTTTTCTGGTGCTACATGAATTTTATTAATATAATGATATAGAGGGGTACATCAATTATTTATTATTTTAAAACTATAGCAGATTTAATGGGTGAACTGTTTCATTTTTATTTGATGTTATTATCTGATATTAAGGACATTTTAGGATTTAAATTATAGAAAAAGGTATGTCTACTTTTATTTTATAAATAAAGGATATGAAGATGATGGCATATATGATGTTTTCCTTTTTTTTCTTTCTACTAATGTATTTAATTAATAATCATGGACATAGGCAGTCTAACAGAGGTATAGGGCCCCCAAACAATCAGAATAAATAAATAAATAAATAAATGAATAGAATAAATAATAATAAAAAACTAATCAAAACCCTAACTGTTCAGAAACAGGAGGATTTCTCTGTTTTCATTTTCAATGCTGCATCACTCTGTAGAGGAGGACCAGAACCACACTGACACATTAACCTTCCTGTTGTTGTGTAGAGCTGCTCTATTATGGAAAAAATCATTATCAGGCTTATTTTGATCAGTATTGAAATCATGATTATTCAAACGATTATGTTTTAGTTACACAATAAATTTATTCAGCATGAGTGACTGTGCTTCAGTTTGAGATGTTTAACAGATTTGTTTATATATTAGATATCATCTTGTCAGGTTTATGCCACCTAAAACATCAAATACAGACACAAAAAGGAGAAGACAACAGAGTTAAAGTTTTACTTGCAAGGAGAACAGTCAGAAAAACATTCAGGTACACTCTACAACCCGCTCTGAGTTCCCTCTGCCGCCACCTTACTATTTATTTAGGACTCCCTAGTTACATGAGGCTGCAGCATCTCAAGGGAGGGTTAGATAAAGGAACAAAGGCATTTCACATCTTCAGGCTGCTTCCCACGTAGACGTCTGTTGTGCACAGTACTTGCCTCAAGTGCGGCACCATTAATATGTTGTGTCTTTCACTAATTCTTCAGGTAGAATTGACTATCAGAAATCAATAATTATTGGAAATAATTATGGATTCATTAAAAGTTTTAGAATTTCGGGGCACCACCTCTCGGTTGAGAGGAAAAGAGTCAATTCTCTGATTCAGTCTCATGAATTGTAATAATCTATTAATTTGGACATCTGATTAACAATTAACTTAATAATAGAAACCAGGGTCAATTAATAGCTATTAATAGTTGAAGGATTCTGAGTTCTAAAGTAGAGGTTGGCAGAATTCATTATTGTACGACATTAAAGAGGCAGAATGTACGACTCAAAAGCATTTATTCATAAAAATACAAAAGTAAAAAAAACACACGATAAACAATCTAAACTAAATGTATATGTACATGTGAATGTGTGTAGATGCTGTGTGTGTGTGTGTTTGCGCGCGCATGTGCGTATCTGTGGGGGGGGGACTACAAAGATGGCTGCCGTGGTGGCTGTTCTATGTAGTCCAGGCCATGTGGGGCTCTTTGTCTGTTAAGAACAAAGGGAAAATGGCTGACCGTGTTAATGTGTGTGAGTGTGTGAGTGTGTGAGTGTGTGTGTGTGTGTAGGCTTAATGTCACTTTGTGTGTGTTTCAAGGTATCATGTTAAAGAATGGTTAGTATGCATGCAGGTTGGGACACTAACATCAAACTAAACCTTCTTACAAACCTAAAACACAGTGAACTGTAGCCTATGATCTCATCACATTAACAAAGTTCAACAGTCTGGTTTAACCGTGTTTGTTAATGTTCTGTTCTGCCCAAGTCATGTTACCAGTGGAAAGGAAGAAGAAGGGTTGCTCTCAGGTTCTGCTTCCTTGAGTAGCTGGAGATGTTGTTGCAGCTGTGGTGTTCATTGAGGAGTAGATCCGCTGTGTAGGTCACGTTGCTCTTTGTTAATCCTTGTCTGGTTGTAGAACCAGGCCTGAGTTTCTTCAGTGCTGCTGGCTGGACGCCGTTGAGTCCTTGGTCACTTGCAGGTCTGGGAGACGCTGAAAGCAGCTGGATAATCCCTTTTAGAGCAGAGAAGCTGCTGAAGGCTTCTGTCCTGCAGCTTCTCCTGCTACAGAGCGGTGCTCTGCTGATGAGCAGGAGCCCGGGAGAGAGTTTGGAGCTTGCGAGTTGAAGAAACTCTGGAGTGAGAGAGAGAGCAAAGTCGAAGAGCGTTTGAGAGGGGAAAGGCCGGTGCCTTTATACCTCTGGTAACATTCCTTGAAGGTGTGAAACTGAGTTTCCTGTCGGGGGAAGGGTCACAAGTTCCAGGCTCAGCCAGGCATCTGGCTGAAGATGTTTATCACCTTTGTGGGCACAACACGTCTCTGCTCACACACCCTGCAAAAGGAAGACTATCACACTAAGAACAAAAGTTAATAACTCACAAACAGTATTACAGCAAATAAGAGATAACTTTATATCCATTATTCTAACATATCTTATAGCAAATCTTGCACTAATGTTGCTTTATGTTACGGTTTTATATATACAAAACATGTGGTATAACACTGACAACTTGGAACCAGATCATTTTTAACTATTTAACACTATTAACAATTTTTATATTCTAGGTGGATTATATATTTAAAATGTATCATCCTTTTAGGTTACACCATTGGACAGAAGGGTTAGGGGACAGAAACCAACATGAACACACAATGTACATTTATAGAGACCTGATGAATGCTTCTTAAAAGTGTATTATAAAGGTTGTTGACTTTCTCAAACATTATTTGTCACTGACCCAATGACAAACAAAATGAATATATTAGACAGACAGACATATGTACATCTGTGTGTATAGTGTGTGTGACAGCGAGCAGCTGCTGGGGAGCTGTAGTTCCTGCTGCAGCCATGTGGAGGAGTTGTAGTACCCCCACATGGGGGGCTGTAGTACTAACTAATCCCTTTCTATTCTCAGCCTCACTTCTCAGGGGGTCTCCTGCTCATTAAACACAGTGGTTCTCCTCCTCCTCACTAATGGGGGTGGTTCTCCTCATTCAGGGTGGGTCTCCTTGTTATTCGGGGTGGTTTTCCTCCTTGTTATTTGGGGCGGTGTCCGCCTCATTATTCGGGAAGGTTCTCCTCACTAATTGGGGTGGTCGTCCTCCTTGTTAATCAGGGTGGTCCTCCTCACTATTCAGGGTGGTTCTCCACCTTGTAAATCAGGGTTGTTCTCCTCCTTCCAGAAGGAATTCCACTTTCCGCCCACAATTGTGTTTACCTCCTCAAATGCAGCCTATGTGTGAAACTGTATGTTGGTGAGACATTCAACAGCCTTGCCTCCAGACGGTCTACCTACAAATATGCAATCATAACCAACCAAAACAAAACCACACTAGGAGATCATTTCCGGAAACATGGAATCAACCAGATTATCCTCCAGGCCCTGGCTCACGACCAGTAGACCTGCATTTTGAGAGCGAACTGTTCTGTTTGGATGGTACAGGACCAGAGCATCTTTAAGATAAGAGGGGTCCATCCCATTAATGGTTTTATGAGTTAGAAGTAAGATTTTAAATTTAATTCTAAACTCAGCGGGAAGCCAATGAAGAGTATGGGGCTGATGTGTCTCTTCTATTAGTTCCTGTTAGGAAACGAGCTGCTGCGTTTTGAATCAGCTGAAAACTTTTTAGGGAACTTTTAGGACACGCTACGAGTAGGGAGTTACAGTAATCTAGTCTAGATGTGACAAACACATGGATTCGTTTTTCAGCATCACTTTTAGACAGGATATTTCTAATTGTGTCTATGTTACGCAGATGAAAGAAGGCTGTTCTACAGGCTTGAGTAATATGAGCTTTAAATGATAAATCGGGTTCAAATAAAACTCCTAGGAGGCTTATCCAGAGTGACTATCTGCTCAGATAGGGACGCAAACAGTTTTAGGGTCTAATGTAATAACTTCTATTTTATCAGGGTTGAGTAACAGTGACTATAGAGTGACTATAGAACTTCCAATTATGAGTGTGTCTAACATAACACACTCACTGGATGTGACGTCAGAGAGACATTTTACATACCTTTAACTTGTATGTAGCATTTAAACCATTTCAGTACCGATAAACAGGCAAGTCAGTGAAAATAAATCCGTATAGGCAGAAGAAAATATGTTAATCATCTACAATAAGTTATAATAACTGAAATATTAACAGTCTAAATATCAAGTCAAACACAACAACACATTAATATTAATCACTGTAACATCAAGTCCACAAGGAATGTAAGAAAGGGAAGCTTTAAATTTCCATACATCCGGGAAGATTTGACATCTCTAATTGGAAGTGACAATTTTTTCTTTTTTTTTTTTGCTTAGTGCTAGTCGTTTTTTCTGAGTCCACCTTTGTTTACTTCGAAATGGAATGTCTATCGCCAATCACGTTGTAGTCGGGAGGCATTGGAAATACTCATGTCACCTTAGAGTTGCAGATGAGATCTGTTGCGTTCACTCAAACCTGTCAACTTTATGTTGACCATCCACCAAGTTTGTCCGCTCGCTGCTGTGGTGTCCGAGTGCTCCCTGTCGACTGAAACCCCATGGACCATTGCTCGAAGCCTTCTTGCGCTGGTCTCTGTCAGCATAGGTTATGGAGCTCTGCGCTGTGGTCGATGTAAACACGTTGGATGGTTAGCCCTCATTCTTGACTTATCTCGCAGTGATTGGAAACTCGGCGGGGTTTAAGCTCTTACTGTAGCTACCTCCGCTGATAGATGGTCAGGTTGGCTCAAAAAATGGTGTCAAAGCGGTATTTATTAAAATCAAACTAACTAAACATGTCTGTGAAGGACCAAAACTTTACAGAAACCATGAATTTAAGACACAAAACAAATGATAAAACATATAATATCAGCCGACAATGTAAGAGCTTAGTGGGTTAGTGTTAGGCTAACCCTAACCCTATCAGTGAGGCTTTCAAACTTTTACCACTCAAGTGTGGCTTTGCCTCAACCAGTCCTCCTTTTCCTGTACGCAGTCCCACAGTGTCTGTTATCAAAATAAAAGTCCCTTCGGTCGGACAAAGAAAATCGATAAAAGTCCATCTTGAAATACATAAAATGTCCATGAATGAATCAGATAAAGTCCAAGCTCAACTAATAATTCAAATAAACAAATTCAAACGTAAAAAGGACAGGGTCATCTACAGGTCCAGAAGGTATGTTCCTCGTTAATATTCCCAACCCGAACCTCTAACCTCTAACCTCACCCCTCCTTTTCAACCCCACACTGTAACAACCTAACCCTAACCCCTAACCTCTAACCTCTAACCTCACCCCTCCTTTTCAACCCCACACTGTAACAACCTAACCCTAACCTCTAACCTCTAACCTCACCCCTCCTTTTCAACCCCACACTGTAACAACCTAACCCTAACCTCTAACCTCTAACCTCACCCCTCCTTTTCAACCCCACCCTGTAACAACCTAACCCTAACCTCTAACCTCTAACCTCACCCCTCCTTTTCAACCCCACACTGTAACAACCTAACCCTAACCTCTAACCTCTAACCTCACCCCTCCTTTTCAACCCCACACTGTAACAACCTAACCCTAACCTCTAACCTCTAACCTCACCCCTCCTTTTCAACCCCACCCTGTAACAACCTAACCCTAACCTCTAACCTCTAACCTCACCCCTCCTTTTCAACCCCACACTGTAACAACCTAACCCTAACCTCTAACCTCTAACCTCACCCCTCCTTTTCAGCCCCACCCTGTAACAAGCTAACCCTAACCCCTAACCCCTAACCTCTAACCTCACCCCTCCTTTTCAACCCCACACTGTAACAACCTAACCCTAACCCCTAACCTCTAACCTCTAACCTCACCCCTCCTTTTCAACCCCACACTGTAACAAGCTCTAACTTCACCAATCAGTAAAAGATGAACCAGACACTGACATTCTAACATTGAGTTTATTCATCTTATCAGACACTGATGTTTAAATAGGAAAGAATCCATCATCCACCACTCCTTACAATATGTACAGACGTGTGTGTGTTCATATTAATGTTTGTGTGTTATAGTGTGTGTGTGTGTGTGTGTGTGTGTGTGTGTATCTATCTGTACAGGTAATCAGCCTGGCTAGTGTGTGTGTGTGTGTGTGTGTGTATCTATCTGTACAGGTAATCAGCCTGGATGTTAGCAGCGATCTCTCCCTCCCATTTGTCTCCATTGTTCAGCAGCTTTTCTTTGTTGTAGAGAAGCTCCTCATGGGTCTCAGTGGAGAACTCAAAGTTAGGACCCTGGAGACGAGGAGGACAGAGAGGAGGACAGAGAGGAGGACAAGAGGAGGACAAGAGGAGGACAGAGAGGAGGACAAGAGGAGGACAGAGAGGAGGACAAGAGGAGGACAGAGAGGAGGACAAGAGGAGGACAGAGAGGAGGACAAGAGGAGGACAGAGAGGAGGACAGAGAGGAGGACAGAGAGGAGGACAAGAGGAGGACAGAGAGGAGGACAAGAGGAGGACAGAGAGGAGGACAGAGAGGAGGACAGAGAGGAGGACAAGAGGAGGACAGAGAGGAGGACAGAGAGGAGGACAAGAGGAGGACAAGAGGAGGACAGAGAGGAGGACAAGAGGAGGACAGAGAGGAGGACAGAGAGGAGGACAAGAGGAGGACAGAGAGGAGGACAGAGAGGAGGACAGAGAGGAGGACAAGAGGAGGACAGAGAGGAGGACAAGAGGAGGACAAGAGGAGGACAGAGAGGAGGACAGAGAGGAGGACAGAGAGGAGGACAAGAGGAGGACAAGAGGAGGACAGAGAGGAGGACAAGAGGAGGACAAGAGGAGGACAGAGAGGAGGACAGAGAGGAGGACAGAGAGGAGGACAAGAGGAGGACAAGAGGAGGACAGAGAGGAGGACAAGAGGAGGACAGAGAGGAGGACAGAGAGGAGGACAGAGAGGAGGACAAGAGGAGGACAAGAGGAGGACAGAGAGGAGGACAAGAGGAGGACAAGAGGAGGACAGAGAGGAGGACAAGAGGAGGACAAGAGGAGGACAAGAGGAGGACAGAGAGGAGGACAGAGAGGAGGACAAGAGGAGGACAGAGAGGAGGACAAGAGGAGGACAAGAGGAGGACAGAGAGGAGGACAAGAGGAGGACAAGAGGAGGACAGAGAGGAGGACAGAGAGGAGGACAAGAGGAGGACAGAGAGGAGGACAGAGAGGAGGACAAGAGGAGGACAAGAGGAGGACAGAGAGGAGGACAAGAGGAGGACAAGAGGAGGACAGAGAGGAGGACAGAGAGGAGGACAAGAGGAGGACAAGAGGAGGACAGAGAGGAGGACAAGAGGAGGACAGAGAGGAGGACAGAGAGGAGGACAGAGAGGAGGACAAGAGGAGGACAAGAGGAGGACAGAGAGGAGGACAAGAGGAGGACAAGAGGAGGACAGAGAGGAGGACAAGAGGAGGACAAGAGGAGGACAGAGAGGAGGACAAGAGGAGGACAAGAGGAGGACAGAGAGGAGGACAAGAGGAGGACAAGAGGAGGACAAGAGGAGGACAGAGAGGAGGACAAGAGGAGGACAAGAGGAGGACAGAGAGGAGGACAGAGAGGAGGACAAGAGGAGGACAGAGAGGAGGACAGAGAGGAGGACAGAGAGGAGGACAGAGAGGAGGACAGCTTTATTCCTTATTCCACTTGAGTTGTCCATAAAAACATTTACATCATTTACACACAGACACACACTATAACAGACACACACACACACTATAACAGACACACACACACACTATAACAGACACACACACACTATAACAGACACACACACACTATAACACACACACACACACTATAACACACACACACACACTATAACACACACACTATAACAGACACACACTATAACAGACACACACTATAACAGACACACACACACTATAACAGACACACACACACACTATAACAGACACACACACACACTATAACAGACACACACACTATAACAGATACTATAACAGACACACTATAACAGATACACACACACACTATAACAGACACACACACACACTATAACAGACACACACACACACTATAACAGACACACACACACTATAACAGACACACACACTATAACAGACACACACACTATAACAGACACACACACACTATAACAGACACACACACACTATAACAGACACACTATAACAGACACACACTATAACACACACACACTATAACACACACACACTATAACACATACACTATAACAGACACACACACACTATAACAGACACACACACACACTATAACAGACACACACACTATAACAGACACACACACTATAACAGACACACACACTATAACAGATACTATAACAGACACACTATAACAGATACACACACACACTATAACAGACACACACACACACTATAACAGACACACACACTATAACAGACACACACACACTATAACAGACACACACACTATAACAGACACACTATAACAGACACACACACACTATAACAGACACACACACACTATAACAGACACACTATAACAGACACACACTATGACACACACACTATAACAGATACACACACACACACACTATAACAGACACACTATAACAGACACACACTATAACAGACACACTATAACAGACACACACTATAACAGACACACTATAACAGACACACACACACTATAACAGACACACACACACACTATAACAGACACACACACACACTATAACAGACACACACCATAACAGACACACACCATAACAGACACACACTATAACAGACACACACCATAACAGACACACACTATAACAGACACACACCATAACAGACACACACTATAACAGACACACACACCATAACAGACACACACTATAACAGACACACACTATAACAGACACACACCATAACAGACACACACCATTACAGACACACACCATTACAGACACACACCATTACAGACACACACACCATAACAGACACACACTATAACAGACACACACTATAACAGACACACTATAACAGACACACACACACTATAACAGACACACACTATAACAGACACACTATAACAGACACACACACACTATAACAGACACACTATAACAGACACACACACTATAACAGACACACTATAACAGACACACACACTATAACAGACACACACACACACTATAACAGACACACTATAACAGACACACACCATAACAGACACACACTATAACAGACACACACTATAACAGACACACACACCATAACAGACACACACTATAACAGACACACACCATAACAGACACACACTATAACAGACACACACACCATAACAGACACACACTATAACAGACACACACCATAACAGACACACACCATAACAGACACACACCATTACAGACACACACTATAACAGACACACACTATAACAGACACACACCATAACAGACACACACTATAACAGACACACACTATAACAGACACACACTATAACAGACACACACTATAACAGACACACACCATAACAGACACACACTATAACAGACACACACCATTACAGACACACACACCATAACAGACACACACACCATAACAGACACACACACCATAACAGACACACACTATAACAGACACACACCATAACAGACACACACTATAACAGACACACACCATAACAGACACACACCATAACAGACACACACCATTACAGACACACACTATAACAGACACACACTATAACAGACACACACTATAACAGACACACACTATAACAGACACACACCATTACAGACACACACACCATAACAGACACACACACCATAACAGACACACACTATAACAGACACACACCATAACAGACACACACTATAACAGACACACACCATAACAGACACACACCATAACAGACACACACCATTACAGACACACACTATAACAGACACACACTATAACAGACACACACTATAACAGACACACACTATAACAGACACACACCATAACAGACACACACCATAACAGACACACACTATAACAGACACACCATAATAGACACACACCTCTACGATTGCGTCTACAGGACACGCCTCCTGACAGAAACCACAGTAGATGCATTTTGTCATGTCGATGTCGTAGCGAGTCGTCCTCCTGCTGCCATCAGAACGAGTCTCTGCTTCAATGGAGATGGCCTAGGGTCACATGACCAGAACTTAGTGATGTCACAGTGACTGGTGTGTTTCTATGTGTGTGTATATGTATGTGTATCTATACAAGTGTGTGTATATTGTGCATGTGTGTATAATGTGTGTGTGTGTATGTAGTGTGTGTATAATGTGTGTGTGTATAGTGTGTGTATAATGTGTGTGTATAATGTGTGTGTGTATAGTGTGTGTATAATGTGTGTGTGTATAGTGTGTGTATAATGTGTGTGTATAATGTGTGTGTATAATGTGTGTGTATAATGTGTGTGTATAATGTGTGTGTGTGTATAATGTGTATATAATGTTTGTGTGTGTATATAATGTGTATATAATGTGTGTGTGTATAATGTGTGTGTGTGTATATAATGTGTATATAATGTGTGTGTGTATAGTGTGTGTATAATGTGCGTGTATAATGTGTGTGTATAATGTGTATGTATGATGTGTGTATGTGTATAGTGTGTGTGTGTGTATAATGTGTATATAATGTGTGCATGTGTGTATAATGTGTGTGTGTGTACCTGAGCAGGACAGATGGCCTCACACAGTTTACAGGCGATGCAGCGTTCCTCTCCTGATGGATACCTGCATTATATATTTATCATAGAAACAACATTATTAACAATAAAGCTCCGCCTACTCCACAATACATGACCTTTGGCCTTGTTATGTTGTGGCATGACAACATACTCCACAATACATGACCTCTGACATTGTTATGTTGTGATATGATTTATTAGTGACTGAATTCACACAGCTGACAGCTGTCCAGGGGGCGGAGCTACTCACCTGCGGAGGGCGTGTTCTCCTCTGAAGCGAGGGGACAGGGGGCCTTTCTCAAACGGGTAGTTGATGGTGGCAGGTTCTCTGAACAGGTAACTCATCGTCATGCCCAGACCTGTTGTGATATCACAACATATTATTATCAATGGTTCAAGACATAATTAGTGATTATTTGATTTAATTACTGACCTCTGAACAGTTCTGTCCACAGCAGCGTCTGAGCAGCTCGATCTGTGATGGACTTCAAGTCTGTAGGGACGTCCTGAGCATTCACATATTCTACACACACACATTAACACACACACACACACATTAACACACACACACACACACACACATTAACACACATTAACACACACACACACATTAACACACATACACACACACATTAACACACACACACACACACACATTAACACATAAACACACACATTAACACACACACACACACATTAACACACACACACACACACACACATTAACACACATTAACACACACACACACATTAACACACATACACACACACATTAACACACACACACACACACATTAACACACAAACACACACACACATTAACACACAAACACACACACACATTAACACACATACACACACACATTAACACACATACACACACACATTAACACACACACACATTAACACACAAACACACACACACATTAACACACACACATTAACACACACATTAACACACAAACACACACACACATTAACACACAAACACACACATTAACACACAAACACACATACACATTAACACACAAACACACATTAACAAACACACACGCACAAGTTATAGTATCATTATTTATAGTATCATAGTACTATCTAGAGTATTATTTGTAGTATCATAGTATTATTTATGTTATCATAGTATTATTTAAAGTATCACAGTATTATTTACAGTATTATTTTTAGCATCATAGTATTATTTACAGTATTATTTATAGTATCACAGTATTATTTACAGTATTACTTATAGTATCATAGTATTATTTGCAGTATTATTTGTAGAATCCAGACTTACTGAATCCTTCCCTCTGAACAGAAACACTAAACATTCTTCCAAAGTTCTGTCTGAGCAGAGCAGAGCCTGAAAATAGAAGAGGTCTCATTAAAATAAATAAAATAAAATAAATATCAGTAAAGTCTCAGTAAATATCAATAAATATCAGTAAAGTCTCATTAAAGTCTCAGTAAATATCAATAAATATCAGTAAAGTCTCAGTAAATATCAATAAATATCAGTAAAGTCTCAGTAAATATCAATAAATATCAGTAAAGTCTCATTAAAGTCTCAGTAAATATCAATAAATATCAGTAAAGTCTCAGTAAATATCAATAAATATCAGTAAAGTCTCATTAAAGTCTCAGTAAATATCAATAAATATCAGTAAAGTCTCAGTAAATATCAGTAAAGTCTCAGTAAAGTCTCAGTAAATATCAATAAATATCAGTAAAGTCTCAGTAAATATCAATAAATATCAGTAAAGTCTCAGTAAATATCTATAAATATCAGTAAAGTCTCAGTAAATATCAATAAATATCAGTAAAGATCAGTAACCATGGATACTTAGATTCTGTTTGTAAGTGCAGTTTTGTGTCAGGTCAACAGGTCAAAGGTCAACAGGTGACCTTACCTGGCCGTGACACCGAGTACAGGAGATGCAGTTTTGCAGCCATTGTGTCTGAAGCTGTGAACACACACACACACACACACACACACACACACACACACACACTATATATATATATATAATATTACATAAATACATATAAAGCTGATTATTCACTGTGTTAAATATGAACCTGATTATCCACTGTCTTAAATATGAACCTGATTATTCACAGTCTTAAATATGAACCTGATTATCCACTGTCTTAAATATTAACCTGATTATTCACAGTCTTAAATATTAACCTGATTATTCACAGTCTTAAATATGAACCTGATTATCCACTGTCTTAAATATGAACCTGATTATTCACAGTCTTAAATATGAACCTGATTATCCACTGTCTTAAATATTAACCTGATTATTCACAGTCTTAAATATTAACCTGATTATTCACAGTCTTAAATATGAACCTGATTATTCACTGTCTTAAATATGAACCTGATTATTCACAGTCTTAAATATGAACCTGATTATTCACTGTCTTAAATATGAACCTGATTATTCACTGTCTTAAATATGAACCTGATTATTCACTGTGATGAGCTAAGCTAGCTCTCGTTAGAAGCGGTTAGCTGCTAGCTCTCGTTAGCATCATTAGCTAGCTGCTAGCATCAAGGACTCGTCCTGAAAGGTCGCTGGAGGTGAGTGGATGGCGCTGAGAGCCCGGATGTGGCTGAGAATTAAAGTTCTAAGTGATTCTATGTGAATGAACTCGTTTAGAATTTAAATGTGGTATTTTAACTGATTTTTACTCACCAAAGTGTCGCTATTTAACCTCTTGATCCTGAACCTGTGGAGCGGACCGGTCTGATGCCAGATCTCGCGAGAGAAACGAGCTGGTCTCGTGCTGCGTTCATGTGATTTCGAAATAATCGGAAAAATTATGAGATTAGAAAATTCACGTGAACGCACGGGAAGAAAATTGAATACTGTGGAAATGGGACCGTGCGAGGAGCACCTGAACGCAGCATCTTAATGCTGCACTTGAATGCAGCACCTTAACGCAGCACGGTAAAAAAAAGAAAATAGAAGCTCAGATTCTGTTGTCTGCTGCAGTGTCAAATGATTCTCAGCTCTGCAGATCCCCACCCCATACCCCACCAGACCCCATTATACCCCATCATATCCCATTATACCCCATCATATCCCATTATACCCCATCAGACCCCATTATACCCCATCAGACCCCATTATACCCCATCATATCCCATTATACCCCATTATACCCCATCATACCCCATTATACCCCCATCAGACCCCATTATACCCCCATCAGACCCCTTCATACCCCATTATACCCCCATCATACCCCATTATAGAATAGAATGCTTTTATTGTCATTATACAAGTATAATGAGATACCATAATGTGCACACATAAATAAAAAAGGAGAGATATGTACAATAAAAACTACTATATAACAAAACTACTGAGTACAAGAATTTAACATAAACTGTACAATAACTAATATGAGCTACTGGCTGAGGTTATATCCCATCAGACCCCATCAGCCCTGTGTGTGTGTGTGTAGTTGTGTGTAGTAGATCAATAAATACTACTTGATTAATTAGTATTAATTGTCATTTATTTAAAGTATTTAATTTATTCACATATGTTAAATTTCTTCTTGAAATACTTGAAGTACCCTAAAATACTCGAGTACTTTTACTGCAGTAGGATTCACCTTGTTTATATTGGAGTATTTATACTTTTTCTACTTCAGAGTCTCTGACTTCTGTCCCGGATGAGCGGTGCGTGTCTGCGGTGCGTGTCTGCGGTGCGTGAGGTCGCAGAGGAAGCAGCAGCTGTAGTGGATCTGCAGGACGTCGCAGACTTTGGACCAGAAGTGTCCGGTGACGCGCTGGAACGGGCGGAACCGCGCGAGCGGCAAATCCAGCAGCTTCAGCAGGACGAAGCCGCAGCAGCTCAGCATCGCCCGCAGCAGGAAGCCGCGGGAGCGGCGGTCCCCGTACCGCAGCTGCACACGCACTCCCCGGTACACCACCAGGGCCACGTGCGCGCCCAGCGCCGCCTCGAAGCCGCGGCGGTGCGCCAGCGCCAGCGCGTAGCTGAGAACGGAGCACAGCTCCGCCGCCGCCGCGCCGCCGCGCCACGTCTCCGCCCCGCGTTCGATGAAGTCGCACCACACCGCGGTCCAGGCGAACATCGGCAGCGTCAACCACTGGTCCAGCACCGCGGGCGCGCGCCGCAGCGTCGCCAGGCGCGTCCACTGCACCGGCGCGTAAAACAGCGTCATCAGCGCGAACACCTCCCGCAGGTAGCGGCTCCCAGCGGCTTCCCCGCCGCGCCTGCGCAGCAGCCAGTGCGCGCCCAGGTACAGGTAGGCTAGGTTCACGAGGCAGTTACAAGGCATCGCGAGGAAACCCGGAAGACACGCGACCGGCCGTTCCGCGTAGTGGTCGTACGACAAATCCACGTGCACCGCGGCGAACAAGTTCGTGTTCGCCAGGGCGACGCACAGCGCGAAGGGCAGCGCCACGTGAAGCAGCGCTGACGTCATTCTCTACGGAAAACACAGCTGTGGCGTCAGTACAGTCCGCCGCGAGCTTCCTTCCGAAACGTGTCGTTTCCGGTATCAGAATCACGTGGTACAAAATAAAGACACACACACACACACATTACAGGACAGATTAAGCACATTTCATGTAATTAATTAACTCATGGTAATTAATTAGTGCATAATCACAGGAAAACAGGAAATATAAAATAAGGTTGATGCCAAAGAGAAGAGAAAAATAATTTATCACTGCAGATCAGCAATCAATACCTGCAGATTGATCAGTGATCATGATATTTAGTTTATTCCAAAACACAAACACACCTTTAGAACAACTAAAGACCTGGTTTAAATATTAATGATTCACTGTCTACAACTAGAGAAAATGTTAATATCTGTTAACGTTTATATAGAAAATATGTTCTTCATAGTAAATAAATCTGCTTTTTACAGTAAATACATTTATAGTTATTTATAGTTAATAAATCTATTATTTATAGTTAATAAATCTATTATTTATAGTTATGTTATTTATAGTTAATAAATCTATTATTTATAGTTATAGTTAATAAATCTATTATTTATAGTTATGTTATTTATAGTTAATAAATCTATTATTTATAGTTATAGTTAATAAATCTATTATTTATAGTTGATGTTATTTATAATTGGTTATTTATAGTAAACTAGTGGTTGTTGCAGTAATTGACATTAAAGGTGTGGGGATTAAACCTGCTCTGATTTATATATTATCTATAATCATCTATTTATTTATTATTTAATATCCAGATGATCCAGACTTGACCTCACACAGATCCATGGTCTGACCCTGACCCACAGACTCCTGGTCCGGAGAAGTCCTGGTCTGGAGAAGTCCTGGAGGAGGTCTTCATGAACCTAATACTTCAGCAGCTGATTTAACTTTTTCTAACCGACGTCAGTGATCTGTCACTCCATTAATCAACATTTATTATTATTAATTATTATTAATGATTATTGTGTTGGAATTTTAGTCCTGGCTTGTTAACGTGACGATTCATCAAGAAAATATGAAAAAAAAAAGAAATAATCCAATTCACTTTTATTACAAAACCAAGAATAAATTTACATCAATGAAGGACCAGAGTGTGTGTGTATATATGTGTGTGTGTATATATGTGTGTGTGTGTGTATATGTGTGTGTGTCTAGTAGGTCTTGGTGGTCTCGTACATCTCGGGGAACGGCAGGCTGACGTGTCCACTTCCTGCCACTAGAGGCAGGATTCCAGCGTTAGGAACAACGTTCCACGACAGAGTCAGAGTGATGTTCTTATTGGCTCTGGAGAGAGAGAGAGAGAGAACACACACACACACACACACACACACACACACACACACACACACACACACACAGTATGAAGTCCTTCAAGTTAGGGATGTGAGTTCCTTCATTAATAATTATTCATTTTAATTTATTATATAATAATTTATATCGAACCTGAGTCCGTTTCCATCATCGAAGAAAAAATATTTAGACTTCATGTCTCTGAGGTTCAGTTTGGTGTTTTCTCCTCGAAGAACGATTTTATCCCACAGGACCACCTGGTTCAGAACCTAACACACACACACACACACACACGCACGCACGCACGCACGCACGCACGTACACGCACACACACAGTAAAAAGAGAAAGAAAGTTTTATTAATTCTGCAACAGTAGTTACATTAAGAAAAAAAAACACCTCTGAACTACAGGATGGTGGTGTAGTAACCTCTGAACTACAGGATGGTGGTGTAGTAACCTCTGAACTACAGGATGGTGGCGTAGTAACCTCTGAACTACAGGATGGTGGTGTAGTAACCTCTGAACTACAGGATGGTGGTGTAGTAACCTCTGAACTACAGGATGGTGGTGTAGTGACCTCTGAACTACAGGATGGTGGTGTAGTAACCTCTGAACTACAGGATGGTGGCGTAGTGACCTCTGAACTACAGGATGGTGGCGTAGTGACCTCTGAACTACAGGATGGTGGTGTAGTGACCTCTGAACTACAGGATGGTGGTGTAGTAACCTCTGAACTACAGGATGGTGGTGTAGTTACCTCTGAACTACAGCATGGTGGTGTAGTAACCTCTGAACTACAGGATGGTGGTGTAGTAACCTCTGAACTACAGGATGGTGGTGTAGTAACCTCTGAACTACAGGTGTGTGTATAATGTGTGTATAATGTGTGTATAATGTGTGTGTGTGTGTAATGTGTGTGTGTATACTTACATTGCTCCTTGTAGCGTACTCTGCAGACAGATACAGAAACAGCTGTTTAACATTCCAGTCAAAAATCGGCTGCAAATGTGATAAAAGTTGAGGAAAAAGAGTTGAGAGGATCTGATAGTTGATGATCCACCCACAACACTGACCCCTAACCCACAACACTGACCCCTAACCCACAACACTGACCCCTAACCCTTAACACTGACCCCTAACCCACAACACTGACCCCTAACTCACAACACTGACCCCTAACCCACAACACTGACCCCTAACCCACAACACTGAACGCTAACCCTAATGCAGTTTATTAATACAATAGAAATGGTAGCAGAGACTTCACATCCTACAATTCTTTGCTGTGGAATCCTTTTCCTGTTTGAGTCCAGGGGGTGGACACCCTTCCTATAGTAACTAGTAGTAGTACTAGTAGAAGTAGTACTAGTACTAGTAGTAGTAGTAAACACCCTTCCTACATTTAATATCACGTTAAACTTTATTTTATAGAAGCTTCTAGTTAGTTCTGGTCCTGAACTAGAACTAGTTATGATGCTGTAGGTTTAGACTGATGGAATACTAGTAACTAGTAGTAGTACTAGTAGTAGTACTAGTTCCTGCCTCTCCCTGACATTTGATAAATTCATCTTCTTCAGTATCAGTAGTAGTCGAGTAGTCGTAGTACTAGTAACTAGTAGTAGTATTAGTAGTAGGACTAGTAGTAGTACTAGTAGTAGTACTAGTTCCTGCCTCATCTTCATCATAGAGTCTAACACCAGCTGTGGTGGGGTGACTTCTTTTATCAGCTGATGTTAGGGGGCGTGGCCTCCTGTTGCTATGGAGATGACCTGTCCTCTCACCTAGTCTTATTTCACTCCCTGGTTAAATAATCAGGTCTTTCTGTTTAGTTTCAGAGTTCGTCCAGTCAAGGAATAAACAACCATAACCCAACGAGAAACGGTAGAAAGGATATCAGCCGAGAGGTCAAAGGTGATGAACCCCAGGTCGCTGCGCTCTCTGGGTCCCGTGAAGTCGTCCACGTTCTTCCTGTTGAACACAGCATGACATTAACTCAAATATCACCACAAACCCATGAAGAAACAGCTAACCCTAACCCCAAACAGTAAAGAGGCAGCCTCCAACAGCCGAACCAACGCTAACTTTTAGCTACATCAGTAGCTCAGCTTCAGTAGAAGCTGTAATGATGACTCTACTGTCAACTGGCTTAACACATACATAGAGAGGGTGTGTGTGTGTGTGTATGTATGTATGTATATATACACACACACACATGCTAACAGCTGTTAGCAGAATCAGCACGACTAGAGTCGTGAATACACACACACACATACATATATATATATATATATATATATATATATATATATATATATATATATATATATATATATATATATGTGTGTGTGTGTGTGTGTATATTATATATATATATGTATATATATACTCACAGCATGACTTTAGTAACGTGGATCTCCACCGGAACTCTTCGGTCTTTAAATGCGGTGGTAACGAAGCAGCCGAACGTCAGCGCCGCCATGACGCTGAGGGAGAAGGCGAACAGGGAGTTCGCTCTGGACAGAACCGTGTTCATGTTGGACCGAGACCAGAGACCAGAGACCAGAGAAACTGTAAGGCGACGTGGAGGCGGCGGGTCGTTAGCTAGCTCCGTTAGCCTCTTCCGGTCCGGGGACAAACAGGAAACCACTACTTCCGGGAATTAAAAGGCGCTTCAAAATAAACTAACTCTAACCCTTAATATACAGTCTGTGTATATATATATATATATATATATATATATATATATATATATATATATATATATATATATATATATATATATATATATATATATATATATATATATATATATATATATATATATATATATATATATATATATATATATATATATATATTTTGCAGTCATGTCTAATAATAAAATAATGAAATGTAGTGAAGCCACGCGGCTCTAAATACAACAGTCCTCCATCACGTTGGCAGATAACTGGAAGTTAACTAACCCTAACCCTTTACCTCGAGAACATCAGGAGGCTCCTGTCTATAAATACACTACAGCTGCTGAGTGTGTGTGTGTGATAGGGTTAGGGGGCGATATACTTAGTTTTCATAGATCTGCAGCCATAGATCACATAGATCACAGCTATAGATCACATAGATCACAGCTATAGATCACATAGATCACAGCTATAGATCACAGCTATAGATCACATAGATCACAGCTATAGATCACAGCTATAGATCACTGCTATATATCACAGCTATAGATCACATAGATCTGCAGCCATAGATCACAGCTATAGATCACATAGATCTGCAGCCATAGATCACATAGATCACAGCTATAGATCACATAGATCACAGCTATAGATCACAGCTATAGATCACATAGATCACAGCTATAGATCACATAGATCTGCAGCCATAGATCAGATAGATCACAGCTATAGATCACATAGATCACATAGATCACAGCTATAGATCACATAGATCTGCGGCCATAGATCACAGCTATAGATCACATAGATCACAGCTATAGATCACAGCTATAGATCACATAGATCACAGCTATAGATCACAGCTATAGATCACAGCTATATATCACAGCTATAGATCACATAGATCTGCAGCCATAGATCACAGCTATAGATCACATAGATCTGCAGCCATAGATCACATAGATCACAGCTATAGATCACATAGATCACAGCTATAGATCACAGCTATAGATCACATAGATCACAGCTATAGATCACAGCTATAGATCACATAGATCTGCAGCCATAGATCACAGCTATAGATCACATAGATCTGCAGCCATAGATCAGATAGATCACAGCTATAGATCACATAGATCACATAGATCACAGCTATAGATCACATAGATCTGCGGCCATAGATCACAGCTATAGATCACATAGATCTGCAGCTATAGATCACATAGATCACAGCTCTAGATCACATAGATCTGCAGCTATAGATCACATAGATCTACAGCCATAGATCACATAGATCACAGCTATAGATCACATAGATCTGCAGCTATAGATCACATAGATCTACAGCCATAGATCACATAGATCACAGCTAGAGATCACATAGATCTGCAGCCATAGATCACATAGATCACAGCTATAGATCACATAGATCACATACATCACGGCTATAGATCACATAGATCACAGCTATAGATCACATAGATCTGCAGCCATAGATCACAGCTATAGATCACATAGATCTGCAGCTATAGATCACATAGATCACAGCTCTAGATCACATAGATCTGCAGCTATAGATCACATAGATCTACAGCCATAGATCACATAGATCACAGCTATAGATCACATAGATCTGCAGCCATAGATCACATAGATCACAGCCATATATCACATAGATCTGCAGCCATAGATCACATAGATCACAGCCATATATCACATAGATCTGCAGCCATAGATCACAGCTATAGATCACATAGATCTGCAGCTATAGATCACATAGATCACAGCTATAGATCACAAAAATCTGCAGCTATAGATCACATAGATTTGCAGCCATAGATTACATAGATCACAGCTATAGATCACATAGATCTGCAGCTCTAGATCACATAGATCACAGCTATAGATCACATAGATCTGCAGCTATAGATCACATAGATCTACAGCCATAGATCACATAGATCACAGCTATAGGTCACATAGATCAGCAGCTATAGATCACATAGATCTGCAGCCATAGATCACAGCTATAGATCACATAGATGTACAGCCATAGATCACATAGATCACAGCTATAGATCACATAGATCTGCAACTATATATCACATAGATCTGCAGCCATAGATCACAGCTATAGATCACATAGATGTACAGCCATAGATCACATAGATCACAGCTATAGATTACATAGATCTGCAACTATATATCACATAGATCTGCAGCCATAGATCACATAGATCACAGCTATAGATCACATAGATCTGCAGCCATAGATCACATAGATCACAGCCATATATCACATAGATCACAGCTATAGATCACATAGATCAGCAGCTATAGATCACATAGATCTGCAGCCATAGATCAGCAGCTATAGATCACATAGATCTGCAGCCATAGATCACAGCTATAGATCACATAGATCTACAGCCATAGATCACATAGATCACAGCTATAGATCACATAGATCTGCAGCCATAGATCACAGCTATAGATCACATAGATCAGCAGCTATAAATCCTTCCTGCTGCAGCCGCGGGAACATGGCGGAGGCTGCGGGTGGATCTGCGGGTGGATCTACGGACGTGTCCCGGAAAAGAGTCGCTGAGCCCGGGCCGCTGAGCGGAGCTGCACCGGAGAGGAAGAAGGCGTGCTGGGGCATTCTGACCAGCCAGGGTCGGTGATCCTCCATGTTAGAAGTCTGTGAAATACTGGACGACTACGAGAGGAAATTTGTATTATTATCAGCGATTATACTATGTCATTATAGTAGATTCTACTACATGTTTTAATAATTAAATACACTTGTTTAGTTTAGGTGTATTTTAGGTAGAGTTACTAGTAGTAAAAGTACTGCATCATATTTATGTGTATTCATATGCGGTTCCGTGGTGTTTAAGAAGTAAAACAACTAACTTCCACTGGCAGGAACGTAAACCGGCGCCCTGAGTGTATTATTATTATTATTATTATTATTATATGTTTTTTTAAAATAATAATACACAGTAATAATAGGGTTAGGGTTAATACACAGATAATACACAGTAATATTCATTATACCATAACCCTCATTATCATTTATATACCTTTTACACTAAATACAGGAATACTGAGAGACAGTGTGTGTGTGTGTGTGTGTGTGTGTGTGTGTGTGTGTGTGTGTGTGTGTGTGTGTGTTCCAGGGTCCTGGGCAGATCGTTCCCCTCTTCATGAAGCAGCTTCTCAGGGTCGACTGCTGGCCCTACGAACTCTGCTGGCCCAGGTAACAACTATATATATAAATACACACACACATATATATGACATAGTTCATCCAGAAACTATTCACAGCGCTTCACTTTTTCCACATTTTGTTATGTTACAGTCTTATTCCAAAATTGATTCAATTCATTTTTTCCCCTCAAGATTCTACACACAACACCCCATAATGACAACTTGAAAAACGTTTTTTTGAGATTTTTGCAAATTTATTAAAAATAAAAAAGCTCAGAAAGCACATGTAGATATGTATTTGTTGCCTTTGTTGCTGCACCTTCAGCAGCAGTTCCAGCCTCAGGTTGAATATGAAGCCACCAGCTTGCTGCATCTATCTGAGACAGTTTGGTCCATTCCTCTTTGCAGCAGCTTTCAGCTGCATCAGGTTGGATGGAAGCGTCGGTGCAGCCATTTTCACATCTGTCCAGAGATGTTCCATCAGATTCAGATCTGGACTCTGGCTGGACCACTCCAGGACATTCAGAGGTGTCCTGAAGCCTCCTTTGATATCTGGGCTGTGTGTTTAGGGTCCTCTAGGGTCTAGACTAGGGTCTAGACTAGGGTCTAGTCTAGGGTCTAGACTAGGGTCTAGACTAGGGTCCTCTAGGGTCTAGACTAGGGTCCTCTAGGGTCCAGACTAGGGTCTAGTCTAGGGTCTAGACTAGGGTTCTCTAGGGTCTAGACTAGGGTCCTCTAGGGTCTAGACCAGGGTCACCCCAGTCTGAGGTCCAGAGCTGTGGAGCAGGTCTTCATCCAGGATGTCTCTGTCCATTGCTGCATTCATCTTTCCCTCTATCCTGACTCGTCTCCCAGTTCCTGCTGCTGACAAACATCCCACAGCCTGATGCTGCACCACCAGCTTCACTGTAGGGATGGTGTTGTCATGGTGATGAGCGGTGCCTGGTTTAAACATCACGCCTGGTTTCACACCAAACAGTTCAATCTTTGTCTCATCAGACCAGAGAATGTGGTTCCTCATGGTCTGAGAGTCCTGCAAGTGCCTTTAGTCAAACTCCAGGTGGGCTGCCATGTTCCTATTACTAAGGAGTGGCTTCATCTCTACCAGACAGGCCTGATTGGTGGATTGCTGCAGAGATGTTGTCCTTCTGGAAGGTTCTCCTCTCTCCACAGAGGAACGCTGGAGCTCTGACAGAGTGACCATCGGGTTCTTAGTCACCTCCCTGACTAAGGCTCTTCTCCCCTGATCTCTCAGTTTAGATGGCTGCAGGTCTAGAAGAGTCCTGGTGGTTCTGAACTTCTTCCATTTACAGATGATGGAGGCCACTGTGCTCATTGGGACCTTCAGAGCAGCAGAGATGTTTCTGTACCTTCCCCAGATTTATACCTGGAGACAATCCTGTCTCTGAGGTCTACAGACAACTCCTCTGACTTCATGTTGGTTTGTGACATCACTGTCACCTGTGGGACCTTCTATAGACAGGTGTGATGTCCAATCAGCTGAATTTACCACAGGTGGACTCCAATGAAGCTGTAGAAACATCTCAAGATGATCAGTGGAAACAGGTTGAACCTGAGATTAATGTTGAGCTTCATGGCAAAGACTGTGAATACTTATGAACATGTCTTTTCTTTTTTTTTTTTTAATTTTTAAAAACATTTGCAAAAATCTCAAAATCTTTTTTTCACATTGTCATTATGTGGTGTTGTGTGTAGAATTTTGAGAAAAAAATGAATTGAATCCATTTTGGAATAAGACTGTAACATAACAAAATGTGTAAAAAGAGGAGCACTGTGAATACTTTCTGGATGAACTGTATAATACTATTATACTATTACAGTAAACTACTACTAATATTCAAGTTCGCAGTCATCTACACCTTAAAAATGTGATAAATTTTGTGCCTCATCAGCATCAACAGTTCTAATTTATTTTTATTTTTATTTTCAGGGTTACCATGCCAACATTGTCACCATCGATCATGTGACCCCTTTGCATGAAGCCTGCCTGTCAGGACACGTCGCCTGTGTACGAGCATTGATACAGGCCGGAGCTAATGTAAATAAAATGACTGTACAGGTGATGACTGTGTCTACAGGTGATGACTGTGTCTCTACAGGTGATGACTGTGTCTCTACAGGTGATGACTGTGTCTACAGGTGATGACTGTGTGTCTACAGGTGATGACTGTGTGTCTACAGGTGATGACTGTGTCTCTACAGGTGATGACTGTGTCTACAGGTGATGACTGTGTCTCTACAGGTGATGACTGTGTCTACAGGTGATGACTGTGTCTCTACAGGTGATGACTGTGTCTACAGGTGATGACTGTGTCTCTACAGGTGATGACTGTGTCTCTACAGGTGATGACTGTGTCTCTACAGGTGATGACTGTGTCTACAGGTGATGACTGTGTCTCTACAGGTGATGACTGTGTCTACAGGTGATGACTGTGTCTCTACAGGTGATGACTGTGTCTCTACAGGTGATGACTGTGTCTCTATAGGTGATGACTGTGTCTACAGGTGATGACTGTGTCTACAGGTGATGACTGTGTCTCTACAGGTGATGACTGTGTCTCTACAGGTGATGACTGTGTCTACAGGTGATGACTGTGTCTACAGGTGATGACTGTGTCTCTACAGGTGATGACTGTGTCTCTACAGGTGATGACTGTGTCTACAGGTGATGACTGTGTCTACAGGTGATGACTGTGTCTAAAGGTGATGACTGTGTCTCTACAGGTGATGACTGTGTCTACAGGTGATGACTGTGTCTACAGGTGATGACTGTGTGTCTACAGGTGATGACTGTGTGTCTACAGGTGATGACTGTGTGTCTACAGGTGATGACTGTGTCTACAGGTGATGACTGTGTCTACAGGTGATGACTGTGTCTCTACAGGTGATGACTGTGTGTCTACAGGTGATGACTGTGTCTACAGGTGATGACTGTGTCTACAGGTGATGACTGTGTGTCTACAGGTGATGACTGTGTCTACAGGTGATGACTGTGTCTCTACAGGTGATGACTGTGTCTCTACAGGTGATGACTGTGTGTCTACAGGTGATGACTGTGTCTACAGGTGATGACTGTGTCTACAGGTGATGACTGTGTCTCTACAGGTGATGACTGTGTCTACAGGTGATGACTGTGTCTACAGGTGATGACTGTGTGTCTACAGGTGATGACTGTGTCTCTACAGGTGATGACTGTGTCTACAGGTGATGACTGTGTCTACAGGTGATGACTGTGTCTCTACAGGTGATGACTGTGTCTCTACAGGTGATGACTGTGTCTACAGGTGATGACTGTGTCTCTACAGGTGATGACTGTGTCTACAGGTGATGACTGTGTCTCTACAGGTGATGACTGTGTCTCTACAGGTGATGACTGTGTCTACAGGTGATGACTGTGTCTCTACAGGTGATGACTGTGTCTCTACAGGTGATGACTGTGTCTCTATAGGTGATGACTGTGTCTACAGGTGATGACTGTGTCTACAGGTGATGACTGTGTCTCTACAGGTGATGACTGTGTCTCTACAGGTGATGACTGTGTCTACAGGTGATGACTGTGTCTCTACAGGTGATGACTGTGTCTACAGGTGATGACTGTGTCTCTACAGGTGATGACTGTGTCTACAGGTGATGACTGTGTCTACAGGTGATGACTGTGTCTACAGGTGATGACTGTGTCTCTACAGGTGATGACTGTGTCTACAGGTGATGACTGTGTCTACAGGTGATGACTGTGTCTAAAGGTGATGACTGTGTCTCTACAGGTGATGACTGTGTCTCTACAGGTGATGACTGTGTGTCTACAGGTGATGACTGTGTGTCTACAGGTGATGACTGTGTCTCTACAGGTGATGACTGTGTCTACAGGTGATGACTGTGTCTCTACAGGTGATGACTGTGTCTACAGGTGATGACTGTGTCTCTACAGGTGATGACTGTGTCTACAGGTGATGACTGTGTCTCTACAGGTGATGACTGTGTCTACAGGTGATGACTGTGTCTACAGGTGATGACTGTGTCTACAGGTGATGACTGTGTGTCTACAGGTGATGACTGTGTCTACAGGTGATGACTGTGTCTCTACAGGTGATGACTGTGTCTCTACAGGTGATGACTGTGTCTACAGGTGATGACTGTGTCTACAGGTGATGACTGTGTCTCTACAGGTGATGACTGTGTCTACAGGTGATGACTGTGTCTCTACAGGTGATGACTGTGTCTCTACAGGTGATGACTGTGTCTCTACAGGTGATGACTGTGTCTACAGGTGATGACTGTGTCTCTACAGGTGATGACTGTGTCTACAGGTGATGACTGTGTCTCTACAGGTGATGACTGTGTCTCTACAGGTGATGACTGTGTCTCTATAGGTGATGACTGTGTCTACAGGTGATGACTGTGTCTACAGGTGATGACTGTGTCTCTACAGGTGATGACTGTGTCTCTACAGGTGATGACTGTGTCTACAGGTGATGACTGTGTCTACAGGTGATGACTGTGTCTCTACAGGTGATGACTGTGTCTCTACAGGTGATGACTGTGTCTACAGGTGATGACTGTGTCTAAAGGTGATGACTGTGTCTCTACAGGTGATGACTGTGTCTACAGGTGATGACTGTGTCTACAGGTGATGACTGTGTGTCTACAGGTGATGACTGTGTCTCTACAGGTGATGACTGTGTCTCTACAGGTGATGACTGTGTCTACAGGTGATGACTGTGTCTACAGGTGATGACTGTGTCTCTACAGGTGATGACTGTGTGTCTACAGGTGATGACTGTGTCTACAGGTGATGACTGTGTCTACAGGTGATGACTGTGTGTCTACAGGTGATGACTGTGTCTACAGGTGATGACTGTGTCTACAGGTGATGACTGTGTCTACAGGTGATGACTGTGTCTCTACAGGTGATGACTGTGTGTCTACAGGTGATGACTGTGTCTACAGGTGATGACTGTGTCTACAGGTGATGACTGTGTCTCTACAGGTGATGACTGTGTCTACAGGTGATGACTGTGTCTACAGGTGATGACTGTGTCTACAGGTGATGACTGTGTGTCTACAGGTGATGACTGTGTCTCTACAGGTGATGACTGTGTCTACAGGTGATGACTGTGTCTACAGGTGATGACTGTGTCTCTACAGGTGATGACTGTGTCTCTACAGGTGATGACTGTGTCTACAGGTGATGACTGTGTCTCTACAGGTGATGACTGTGTCTCTACAGGTGATGACTGTGTCTCTATAGGTGATGACTGTGTCTCTACAGGTGATGACTGTGTCTCTACAGGTGATGACTGTGTCTCTATAGGTGATGACTGTGTCTACAGGTGATGACTGTGTCTACAGGTGATGACTGTGTCTCTACAGGTGATGACTGTGTCTCTACAGGTGATGACTGTGTCTACAGGTGATGACTGTGTCTCTACAGGTGATGACTGTGTCTACAGGTGATGACTGTGTCTACAGGTGATGACTGTGTCTACAGGTGATGACTGTGTCTCTACAGGTGATGACTGTGTCTCTACAGGTGATGACTGTGTCTACAGGTGATGACTGTGTCTACAGGTGATGACTGTGTCTCTACAGGTGATGACTGTGTCTCTACAGGTGATGACTGTGTGTCTACAGGTGATGACTGTGTCTCTACAGGTGATGACTGTGTGTCTACAGGTGATGACTGTGTGTCTACAGGTGATGACTGTGTCTACAGGTGATGACTGTGTGTCTACAGGTGATGACTGTGTCTACAGGTGATGACTGTGTCTCTACAGGTGATGACTGTGTGTCTACAGGTGATGACTGTGTCTCTACAGGTGATGACTGTGTGTCTACAGGTGATGACTGTGTGTCTACAGGTGATGACTGTGTCTCTACAGGTGATGACTGTGTCTCTACAGGTGATGACTGTGTGTCTACAGGTGATGACTGTGTCTCTACAGGTGATGACTGTGTCTCTACAGGTGATGACTGTGTCTCTACAGGTGAATGCTGCTACCATTGACGGTGGAACTCCTCTGTATAACTGCTGTGTTTCTGGCAGCGTTGGTTGTTTGGAGCTTTTGCTGCAGAACGGAGCTCACACACACACCTCACACACACACTTCCCCTCAGCCCTGCATGAAGCCTGCAAGAGAGGTGAGTCCAGGTCCAGGTAAAAAAAACCCTTCATCATGGAGTCTGTCAGGGACCCGGGAGAAAAAAACTCACTTCCTGTGATGTTAGAATGTAAAGATGCAGCTTTTACTGCTGACTCAGCTGAGCCTCTGCTAACCCTCAGTTTCCTGTTGGCCCACCTCTACGTGATTCTAACAAATCAAATCAATTCATAGAGCACATTTAAAAACAATTGATCGAAGTGCTTTACATGTATACACCACAACAGATAGAAGAGCAACAAAAATGTTAAACCTTTAAATAAATACTTAAAATAGAAACACATAATGGAGACAGAAAAATATTCCCAATAATAAAAAGAGGGATAGATACCTGGTGTCATGGTGCTTTCCTCTACAGGTATGTTTTAACCAGGGATTTACATGTAGTGACAGAAGGGGCGAGATACCAAATCTGCACTGGAAATCAAACTATATAAAAAAAGTTGAAAATATGACATAATATAAGATCATTATCTTACTTTAAAGCCTTTTAAAATCACAAATACAAACTTCAGCTACACCAGTAGCTAGTGAAATCAGCAGAGTTGAAGCAGCAGTGAGAAGCTGTGATTATAGGAAGGAGAGATATCAAACCTGGGTAAAATAATCTGGACAAATTCTCCTTTTGTTGTTAAGTTTTATTACAGAAGACTATCTATACAAGCTTTGGCCCTTTTCACACATGGAACTGTAACACAGCAAGAATGTCCCTGCAAGACAGCAGCTTCCATCATTTACTTCAGTTCTGTGTTTGTCACTGATTGCATCACATTCACCTTCACCTTAAAGTACCGTGGTCAGGCTCAGGTGAGCTGGAACTTTTTATGAGACTTATTAGATGATTGCACTGTGCTGATGATGATGCACTGTGTGTGTGTGTGTTCAGGAAACAGCCAGTGTGTAGAGTCTCTCCTGTCTCATGGAGCAGATCCAGACTCTGAAGTGTCCCACCTGGGTTCTGCTCTCTATGTGAGCTGCCTCCACCGACAGATCACCTGTTCACAGCTGCTGCTGCACAAAGGTGAGTCCAGAGGTCTGTAGGAAAACTAGTCTGCAGCTTCCAGATGTGGTCTCAGCTGCTGGTCTCAGCTGGTCTCTGCTGGTCTCCAGGAGCCAGGGTGGATGTGGGCCGTGGGGCTGAGCGGCCTCTCCATGCAGCAGCCAGACAGGACAGCGCTGACCAGGTGTCGCTGCTACTGGACTACGGCGCTGACGTGAACCTCAGAGACGACAGCGGCCGGCGGCCGGCAGAGATGGCGCCTCCTGGTGGTGAAACACAGCAGCTGCTGGCGTCTTTTGAAGGTTGGGAGACATATGTGTGTGTGTGTGTGTATACACACACATATATATATATATATATACTCACACATATACATATATATATATATATATATATATATATATATATATATATATATATATATATATATGCAGCTACTCACTCCATGTCTCTGTAGTTTCTCCCAGGAGTCTCTGCCAGCTGTGCCGCCTCCACATCTGGAACCTGCTCGGCCCATCCAGACTGCAGCTGGTCCCCCTCCTGCCCCTCCCCCCTCTGCTCACTCACTACCTGGAACACACATAGGCTCACCTGCGGCTCACCTGCGGCTCACCTGCGGCTCACCTGCGGCTCACCTGCGGCTCACCTGCGGCTCACCTGCGGCTCACCTGCGGCATGGCAGCGACTAGCTGCTAAAACTGTGAAAGCCTTTATTTACCTGGTTTCATGTTTCAATAATTTATTAATAAATCTATTGATATTGTTGATCTATTGTTGATATTATTATTATTAGCATTTTATATCCTGTTTTGATATGCAAGCAAATACATAACAAGTTTTCAATGCTGCTGTGCACTATCACACTGTTTTTTGGTATGAAACGCATTTTTAATTTAACCAATCTATGGTGTATCATAAATAAATGTATAATTAACCAAACTTATTGAAAATAGGTTGAAAACTCACTGAAATATAGTGACTTTAATCACCGATGGACCTCTGCCGCTGTTGAGTAATGCAATAAGTAGACACGCCTTACCCCTGACCAAGATGGCGGCCGCGCTGACGCATCGTTCCAATGGACAGAAGCGCAGCTACGTGTTTATATCTATTATTAAAGACTACTATACACAACCTTCTACAGCCCCGTACAGTACAGTTTCAATGTACCTCAAAGGTTGTACAGATATCTAAAAATATATATGGTTAAACAGTTCCGTATGTCCGTTAAATACTTCCGTGTCTCCGTTAAATACTTCCGTGTCTTCCTGTTCTTTGACGCTACCGGATCTGGACGGATTCTCCACCCGAGGAGGTTAAAACTAAACTCTGAACGTTTCAGACTAATTATTATCTTATTTTAATTAACCTCTCAGCTGAGCTGAGCTACGTTGCGAGACCAGGAAGAAGGAGCCCGGCTGGACTAAAGCAGGACCCTCTACAGCTGGTCCCAGTCCGACCCGGTCCGACCTCCTGCAGCGACATAATCCGGGCTAACGTTATCACACCTGCAGGATCAGTAGCTAGCAGTCGCTAACGCAGCTAAATAACCTAGCTAAGATTAACTAGCTAAGATTAACTATCTGAAATAATTTAGCTAAGATTAACTATATAAGATTAACTAGCTAAAATAACCTAGTTCCGAGATGAGGCTGAAAGTCGGTTTCATTCTGCGGACTCTGCTGGTCGTGGGGACGGTCCTGGGTTTGCTGGTCCTCTGGTCCTCCCTGTCCCCCAGAACCAGCCAGGAGGACGTGTTCGGAAAGCGGGTGAGTCCACAAAGCTGACCGTTAATCCGGTAACAACTGACCGTCTACGTGGATCAGGTGGTTTAGGTCTGAATGGTTTAGGTCTGAATGGCTCAGGTCTGAGGTGGTTTAGGTTTGAGGTGGTTTAGGTTTGAGGTGGTTTAGGTTTGAGGTGGTTTAGGTCTGAGGTGGTTTAGGTCTGAATGGTTCAGGTCTAGGTGGTTTAAGTCTTAGGTGGTTCAGGTCTAGGTGGTTCATTTCCAGGATGAACATCCTCATTCTCACCTGTCCAGGTGTGTTGACATAAGATGAGTCAACAGGAGTCTGGGTTTTAGTGTCTGAACAGTTTTGATGTGACTATGTTGCTCAGACCTGTAGTTGAACACAGCTCAGGTGTGTTGTAAACCCTAAACCTGGTCTCAGGTAGTCTACCATGTGGTCTGTGTGCAGGGGGACGGTCTGCTTCCCAAAGGGGACCTGGCAGACCATTTCAAGCCAGTGGTCCCGTGGCCTCATGTGGAGGGAGTGGAGGTGGACCTGAACTCCATCAGACTGAAACACGGTAAGAACATACATCCCATAATAACAACATCCCATAATGCCTATGTATAAATCCACATTATTAACTCATCTCTTGTGTCAGATGTTTTCCCACAGACTGAAAACTGCATTAAGCCTCTCCTAAAAACACAGGGTTAGGGTTAGTGTTAGGTCAGTTCAGTAATGATTAACTTCAGGTCAAATCTACCATTCTCAAGTAAAATCATTTTAAAAGCAGTTTTTAAACAGCTGGATAACATAACAGCACTGAACAGCTGTTTTCATGTCTTCCAATCAGGTTTGACCACATTCCAGCACCATAAAGACTTGTTCAGGTCTTCATTGACATCCATCTAAACACAGTCTTAGTACTATAGGACATGTTATTAGACCAGTTGGAGAACTGGGTGGGACTCACTGGAACAGCATTTGTGTTCATAGGGAACTACACATCTGAACATAGAGACATAACCTGTGGAGTCCCCCAAGGTTCAATCCTGGGTCCTCTTCTATTCAACATTTACATGCTCCACTAGCTAAGATTATGGAAGAAAACAAAATAAATTACCATAATTATGCAGGTGACGCACAGATTTATATCATCACATCACCAGGAGATTATAATCCTATACAAACACTGAGTAAATACATCAAGCATATCAATGATAGGATGAGCCACAACTTTCTCCAGTTAAACAAAGATAAAACTGAGGTAATTGTTTTTTAAACTATAATCTGGGTGTAGTTCTAGACTCTGACCTGAATTTCAACAGCCACATTAAAACCATCACAAAGTCAGCAGACTACCACCTGAAGAATAATAGATCAAGGGTTAAAGGCCTCATGTCTCAGCTTGTCCATGCTTTTATTTCCAGTAGACTAGACGACTGTAACAGGGTCTTTACAGGCCTCTAAACACCAACCAGCTGATTCTAAATGCTGCTGCTAGAGTCCTCACTACGACTAAAAGACTAGATCATATCAGTCCAGGTCTGAGCTCCTTACACTGACTTCCTGTCGAACAAAGATTTAACTTTAAAATCCTTTTCCTGGTTTATAAAGCTCTGAATAGTCTAGGGCAGTGATATTCAACAGGGGTCTGTGACCCCTAGGGGTCAGTGGACTCCCATGGGGGTCTTCCAAATGAAAAAGAAATTTTTATTTTTACCAAAATAATTTGAGTTAAATATATATATGTGTTATGATTGAGAAAACTTCATTAACAGGTGATAATAATCTACTTTTGACAAAAAATATTTAGTCTATTAACATAGACATGATTCCCATCACATCAGTCTTAGCGTGACGTGACTAACGTTAACTTCAGAGCCGAAAAACAAGCTAGTTAACTACCAAGCTAGTTAGCTACCATAGTTGTTGTTGGCTAAAGACACAGAGTTGTTTTAAAGACCTGATGTATACATTCCTAATTACTAATCATACTATTACTACTACCTTTACTGCTACTACTAATTATAATAATAAAATAAGAATTTTAAGTGGGGGCACCCAAGGGGTCCCTGGACTAAAAAGGGTTGAAGACCCCGGGTCTAGGGTCTAAGTCTATCTCTGATCTGCTGATCCCTTATGAACCATCCAGACCTCTGAGATGGGATCTCAATGCTTTTGATTTATGTGAAGCACTTTGTTGTTGAAATGTGCTGTACAAATAAATCTGCCTTGCCTCTTCTGTGAAATGTTTAGAATTGATATTATAATTATTATCATTCTAGTCGTTAAAGTCCTGTAGGTGTTCTGTGGTGCTGTAGGGGCGGAGTTCTGGCCTCTTCAGCAGCAGACCCTGGTTTGAGTCTCTCCCATCACTTCCTGTCTAGCTTCTATATAATAAAGGTGGCTATGCCACAAAGAGAAGTTAAATCCCATAGCCTTAGTATTCCATCCTGCAGCATCATTTTTTTTTTACAATGTCTGACCCAATGAACCTTTAGTGTGTTCACGCTAAGTCCAACACACCCTCATTTAATCAGAAAAACCCTACGGAAGCATGACCCTTTTCTACAGGAATACACACTTCCTATGGCCACTGCACTAGTATCCCATAATAATAAATATATTCCATAATTATATAGACATCCATGGATGCACTACCTGATATAAATAAAGACTCTGGTCTCTGTTTCAGGCGGAGCTGCACCACCTGGCCAGGTGAACCAGAAGCAGCTGATCCAGCAGCAGTATATCACCTTCAAACCACACTCTCACACCTACAAGGCCCCCGTCCTGAAGAAAGGCATGCTAGGAAACTTCGAGTCCAAGGACCCGGAGCCTCCGGGGGTCCCCGCCGGTCCTGGAGAGGTCTCCAAGCCCTTTATCCTGGGTCCAGAGTACAAGGACGCCATCCAGCTGTCAATCAAAGAGTTTGGCTTCAACATGGTGGCCAGTGACATGATCTCATTGGACAGGAGCATCAGTGACATCCGCCACGAAGAGTAAGACACACACACACACACACACACACACACACACACACACACACACACACACACACAGATATACAGGTGCTGGTCATATAATTACAATACCATAGAATACCATTTCACTAATTCTATTGTATATTATAGTCATTATTTCACTCAGACATATTTCAAGTGTTTATTTTTTATTTTATTTTGATATTGTTGATTATAACTGACAATTCATGAAAACCCTGAATTGAGTATCTCAGAAAATTAGAATATTGTGGAAAGGTTCAACATTGAAGACACCTGCTGGCACACTCTAATCAGTGAATTAACTCCATTATCACCTTTTAAAGTCCTTTAAATGGTCTCAGTCTAGTTCTGAAGGTCCACCATCATAGAGAAGATGCTGACCTGACAGGTGACCTAAAGACCACCATGGACATCTGGACCAAGGAGGACTAGACCCTAAAGGTCATTCACATAGATCTGAGTCCAAGACCATTAAAAGAAGAGAAAATGTGTTGTAGATGGACAAAGACTGGACTGCAGCTGAAGTCAGAACTTCAAGAACCACCAAGACATGGGTTCAGCTTTCATATTCCTGGTGTCCAGCCATTAGAGACAGCATCAGAAGGGTCTAGACTAAAGACTAAAAGGACTGGATTGATGCTAAGTCTACAGTTATGTTCTCTAATCAGAGTCAATGTTCTTTGTAGATCAAGGTCCCAGAGTCTGGAGGAAGAGAGGAGAGACTCAGAATCCATGTTGTTGATGTGGAGTGTAAAGGTTCTGGTCAGTGGTGGCTTATGTTGAATCCATCTTGAGGTCTAGTGTAAAGGTTCCAGTCAGTGGTGGTTTGGTGAATCCATGTTGTTGAGGTCTAGGGCAAAGGGTCCAGTCAGTGGTGGTTTGGTGAATCCATGTTGTTGAGGTCTAGGGCAAAGGTTCCAGTCAGTGGTGGTTTGGTGAATCCATGTTGTTGAGGTCTAGGGCAAAGGTTCCAGTCAGTGGTGGTTTGGTGAATCCATGTTGTTGAGGTCTAGGGTAAAGGTTCCAGTCAGTGGTGGTTTATGGTGAATCCATGTTGTTGAGGTCTAGGCTACAGGTTCCAGCAGTGGTGGTTTGGTGAATCCATGTTGTTGAGGTCTAGGGTAAAGGTTCCAGTCAGCGGTGGTTTGGTGAATCCATGTTGTTGAGGTCTAGGGTAAAGGTTCCAGTCAGCGGTGGTTTGGTGAATCCATGTTGTTGAGGTCTAGGGTAAAGGTTCCAGTCAGCGGTGGTTTGGTGAATCCATGTTGTTGAGGTCTAGTGTAAAGGTTCCAGTCAGTGGTGGTTTGGTGAATCCATGTTGTTGAGGTCTATGGCAAAGGTTCCAGTCAGTGGTGGTTTATGGGGTCATGTCATTTGCTGCTGTTGGTTTTCTGAAGTCAAAGGTCAATGCAGCCGTCTACCAGGAAGTTTTAGAGACTTTCTGTTGCTGATGAACTTCATGGAGATGCAGATTTCATTTTCCAACAAAACTTGGTACCTGGACACAAAGCTACCAGGACCTGGTTTAAGGACCATAGTCTCCCTGTTCTTAACTGACCCTAACTAACCCTAACTGTCGGGGGGTGTCAACACTGAAGACACAGATTTTTTTTTTTGTTGCAATTCACACGTTTCAACTTTTCACACACATGCCTTTTACTGAAAGTTCAGGAGTGTTTATGGTTTGTGTGATATGAAATATGTTTAGTTATAACTGCCTTTTATATCCAAGAGCTTCTGGAAAAGTTTGCATTCCAAAACCACGGTTTTTGTAACTTTGTAAATTGATTTAGGATCATAGAAGATGAGAATACTGATTCCCAGACCTAATCGAACCTAAAGAGACATTTTGTCCTGCAGGTGTAAGTACTGGCATTATGACGAGAACCTGCTGACCTCCAGCGTCATCATCGTTTTTCATAACGAAGGCTGGTCCACACTGATGAGAACAGTCCACAGCGTCATCAAAAGGACTCCCAGGCGATACCTGGCTGAGATCGTCATGATCGACGACTTCAGCAACAAAGGTGGGTTTCCTGTTGGTCCCTGAAACAATGCTGAACTCAACAGTTTCCAGTCTGGAACGGGTTCAGATGGGGGGCAGTAGCTCAAGATCTGGTTCCACCATAACGGTTAATCAGTTACAGATTTGTGTTTTCTGTGTGTATAGTACATCTGAAGGAGCGCTTAGAAGAATATATCAAGCAGTGGAACGGCCTAGTGAAACTTTTCAGAAATGAGAAGAGAGAAGGTCTGATCCAGGCCAGGAGTATCGGAGCCAAGAAGGCCACTAAAGGACAGGTATCCCATGACCTCTCTGCTGCCACGCTGCAGGTGAAACAGGAAGTGACATGTGTGTTTTGTAGGTGCTGATCTACCTGGACGCTCACTGTGAGGTTGGCATCAACTGGTATCCTCCACTGGTGGCTCCTATTTCAGAAGACAGGTAACACACTGATGTCAGTGGAGTCAACGATATTATTTTGAAAAAATATCACATGATGGAAATTGTGACAAGCTCAGTAGATGTGAGCAGCTTGTTTTGTAAAGACACTGGTGTGTGTGTGTGTTTGTGTGTGTGTGTAGGACAGTGTGTACAGTGCCTCTCATAGACTATATAGATGGTAATGAGTACAGTATGGAGCCCCAGCAGGGCGGCGATGAGGACGGCCTGGCTAGAGGAGCCTGGGACTGGAGTCTGCTCTGGAAGAGGGTTCCTCTGAGCCAGAGAGAGAAGGCCCAGAGAAAACACACCACGCTGCCCTACCGGTACCCAGCCTCCACTGCTGCAGCATGCTAACACTCACTGTTCTGTTTGTCTCCATGTCCCCCCACCTGTCCTCACCTCTCCTCACCCCCCCCACGTCTTTGTGTTGATACTTGGCCCCCCCACCCCACCTTTCCCATGTATCTGGAAAACACGGCCCTGCCCCCACTCTGTCAGAACCGTGTGCACGGTGCCTCTGATCGACTCCATCCACGGCCAGACCTTCACCATCGAGCCGCAGGGCGGAGGAGACCAGGACGGCTTTGCTAGAGGGGCATGGGACTGGAGCATGCTCTGGAAGAGGGTTCCTCTGGGGGACAAGGAAAAGTCCCAGAGACAAACCCGTACTGAGCCATATAGGTACAAACACCTGAGGCTGGACCAGTAATACCTGATCTGCTACAGACTGGACCAGTAGTACCCGATACAGACTGGACCAATAATAACCGATACAGACTGGACCACTAGTACCTGACCTGATAGAGACTGGACCAGTAATACCTGATCTGATACAGACTGGACCAGTAGTACCTGATCTGTTGGGCTGCAGGGCGTTGCTGAGTAGGGTTTGGGTTCAGGTTAGGGTTAATAGGCTTCGGGTTAGGAGTCGGACTGGGTTTTCGGGTTTAAGGTTCTGGTTCGAACTGGGGCGTCATCACCCTTCATCTTCCCCCAATCAATCCTTCATTCTTCATCCTGATCTTCTCTGTTTTGCTTCCACTGGTCTCTGCTGCTCTTTGTTTGATGGTTTCTCTTGTTATTGGACAGTAAGGGACGGGCCCGTTTCACACATCCTATTCATTTCAGAACCTTTCTTCTGCTAGATCACACACCTTCTGCACTCTGACAGTTACAGAGGTTCTGATACCAGGTTCTCCTTCCAAATTCCAGTTCAGCGTTAAAATCCTCTGTTTATATAGCACTGTTTTGCAGTTGAATCGGTTTTCCTGATATTGTCTCCTCCTCCTTCTCCTACTTGAACTGATTGGGTTTATCCTGCTGTTCTGGGTGTCGTGGTAATAAATGACAGCACAGATTGCTGCAAAGACTGCAGTACTCGTCCATTTCTGACACTGGTATCAGGAGAGCTGGGCTTTCTGAAAACGGGCCCTGGCAGGAGGCAGCTTTAGGGTGAAGACGATGTTTGAGAGTGTGTTTTCTCCACCTGCAGGTCTCCAGCCATGGCAGGAGGACTGTTTGCTATAGAGAGAGACTTCTTCTTTGAGATGGGTCTGTATGATCCTGGACTACAGATCTGGGGAGGAGAGAACTTTGAAATCTCCTACAAGGTAGAAGAAGGCTGAGCTGTGAGGTTGTTTGTCAGATGACCTGTTAGGGTTAACCCTAACCCCAACCTGTCTCTGTAGATCTGGCAGTGTGGAGGGAAGCTGCTGTTTGTCCCCTGTTCTCGGGTCGGACACATCTACAGACTGCAGGGGTGGCAGGGAAACCCCCCACCGGCTCACGTTGGGTCCTCACCCACACTGAAGGTAGGAGGACCTCCACACACTGGACCATGGACCTGAACCTGGACATGACCCTGACCCTGACCATGGACCTGACCATGGACCTGAACCTGGACATGAACCTGACCCTGACCCTGACCATGGACCTGACCATGGACCTGAACTGGACCGACCTGTGTTTGTCTAGAACTACATTGTGGGGGAGGTTTGTTGGGATGAATATCAGAAATATTTATAATATTTAGTAATGTTTTTAGTATTTAGTCAGCCATCAATTGTAAGTTTTCCCACTTAAAAAGACGAGGCCTTTAATTTTCATCGTAGGTTCACTTTGGACAGATCTTTGGTCCATAGTGGAGTGATTGAAGTTGTGGACAGGTGTTTTTAACAGGTGTCATTAATACAGACACTAATCTTTGTTTGTAGGTGACAAAGTAAGAAATGTACCAAATAACATTAAAAATCCTACAATGTAATTTCCTGGATTCTTTCCCCCCATTCTCATAGCCCTAGCCTCTCATCTTTTTCAGTGGGTGAAGTTTTCCACCTGGTGGCTGACTCTCTGTTTGCCCCATTGTCTGTAGAACTATGTCCGTGTGGTGGAGGTCTGGTGGGATGAATATAAAGACTACTTCTATGCCAGTCGTCCTGAAACTCTCACCCTGGCCTATGGAGACATCAGCGACCTCAAACGCTTCAGGTAGAAAACACCAAACTTCCCCACCTGTTCAGAATGTGAATATATGTCTAGAAGTCCAGGCCTCAGCGTTCGGATATAGCTGCTCATGGCCTGATGGTCTACATTTATAAGGCGCCACTGAAATGAAAATCTATGGCTGAAGCTGAACAGTATAAAGTGATTTAATGACTGAACAGGTCCTCTTTCACTCTTCATGCTCTAACTTGATTTCGATGCAGGTTCCAGTCTGAATAAATCTTAAACGTTTTAAATCTGCTGCTTTTATTTGTCAGGGAGGAACATCGATGTAAAAGCTTCAAATGGTTCATGGAGGAAATCGCTTATGACATTCCTCTACATTACCCTCTGCCTCCTAAAAATGTGGAGTGGGGAGAGGTGAGCGCGCACACACACACACACACACACACACACACACACACACACACACACACATATATATATATGCATAGTATGTAGTCTGATTACTGCTTTACACACTCTTGATGATTCTCTTGAGGAACTACCTTCTCAGGTCGTCACCTTAACTGGTTTTCACTTCATAGTTGTGTCTTATCATCATTAATTTGTGGAATTTCTGTCTTTATCAATCAGATCAAAGGGTATCTGTTTAGAAGAAACTAGAATATAAAACATGTTTTCAGTTATTTCACCATAAACATGTGTTCATTCATAGTTTTGATGCCTACAGTGAGAAACTACAATGAAAATAAAGAAAACCCATTGAATGAGAAGGCGTTTCCAGACTTTTGGCCTGGACTGAATACACATACGCGTCTAGTAAAAAGCTGATATCTCAGCCTCTGTAGCAGAGAGAAACACGTGGATTTTATAAGAACTGTTTAATTTGTGCAAATCATCATCACAATATTTAAAACACTAAGCAAATTATAAAATCTAATAAAAGGAATAACACGAATAACAAATCTCTATCTACATAACCCACTCAAATGGAATAAAGAGAGATGCCCAGTGTAGGTGTCAGTTATATCCATCAATAATAAAATGATGGTACAAGTGAAATAAATCAACTTCTCCTGATATTCTAATTATATTTTGTGTATGAGATGTCTATTATAATATATATGTATATATTCTAATAATACAGGTGTTTGTATTGTAGATTCGAGGCTTTGAAACCAGTTACTGCATCGACAGCATGGGACACACCAATGGAGGAAATGTGGAAATAGGACCATGCCACAGGATGGGAGGTAACCAGGTAATTAACCAGCCTCACTGTGGTGGTTAGTAGTAATAGCTGGTTAGTAGTAATAGCTGGTTAGTAGCTGGTTAGTAGTAGTAGCTGGTTAGTAGCTGGTTAGTAGTAGTAGCTGGTTAGTAGTAGTAGCTGGTTAGTAGTAATAGCTGGTTAGTAGCTGGTTAGTAGTAATAGCTGGTTAGTAGCTGGTTAGTAGTAGTAGCTGGTTAGTAGCTGGTTAGTAGTAGTAGCTGGTTAGTAGCTGGTTAGTAGTAGTAGCTGGTTACTAGCTGGTTAGTAGTAATAGCTGGTTACTAGCTGGTTAGTAGTAATAGCTGGTTAGTAATAGCTGGTTAGTAGTAGCAGCTGGTTAGTAGCTGGTTAGTAGTAATAGCTGGTTACTAGCTGGTTAGTAGTAATAGCTGGTTACTAGCTGGTTAGTAGTAATAGCTGGTTAGTAGCTGGTTAGTAGCTGGTTAATAGTAGTAGTAGCTGGTTAGTAGCTGGTTAGTAGTAATAGCTGGTTAGTAGCTGGTTAGTAGTAATAGCTGGTTAGTAGCTGGTTAGTAGTAATAGCTGGTTAGTAGCTGGTTAGTAGTAATAGCTGGTTAGTAGCTGGTTAGTAGTAGTAGCTGGTTAGTTGTAGTAGCTTGGTAGTAGCAGTAGTTGCTGGTTGGTAGGTGCTTTAACGTCCAGGACAGAACCGTGTGTGTGTGTGTGTGTGTGTGTGTGTGTAGTTATTCCGTATCAATGAAGCCAATCAGCTGATGCAGTATGACCAGTGTCTGACCAGAGGAGGAGACAACTCAGCTGTCATCATCACTCACTGTGACCAGAACCAGCACACAGAGTGGAAATACTTCAAGGTACTGATTGATACGCTGATCCATACACTGATCAATACTCTAATAATGACGGTTATTATTGTTGTTTCCGTTTTTCTTTCTATTAATATTAAATCAATGATAATTTCGTCCATTTTTACCTTTTTAACAGTTTGTTTGTCTGTTCTTCAGGATCTGCATCGATTCACTCATGTACCAACAGGTGAATACACACACACGTACCAACGGGTGAATACACACACACACACGTACCAACGGGTGAATACACACACACACACGTACCAACGGGTGAATACACACACACACACGTACCAACGGGTGAATACACACACACACACGTACCAACGGGTGAATACACACACACACACGTACCAACGGGTGAATACACACACACACACGTACCAACGGGTGAATACACACACACACACGTACCAACGGGTGAATACACACACACACACGCGTACCAACGGGTGAATACACACACACGTACCAACACGTACCAACGGGTGAATACACACACACGTACCAACACGTACCAACGGGTGAATACACACACACGTACCAACACGTACCAACGGGTGAATACACACACACACACACGTACCAACGGGTGAATACACACACACGTACCAACACGTACCAACGGGTGAACACACACACACGTACCAACACGTACCAACGGGTGAACACACACACACGTACCAACGGGTGAATACACACATTCTATGGGTTAGATATATATTGTGTGTGTGTGTGTGTGTGTGTGTGTGTGTGTGTGTGTGGGGGGGGGGGGGGGGGGGGTTCGTGTGTGTGGTTTAATATGAAAGAGAACATGTGATAAAATCTCTTCTAAAGGAACTTACTGTGTTTCCCTGACAGGAAAATGCCTGGATCGATCTGACCTGCTGCACAAAGTCTTCATATCGGACTGTGACACCAGTAAAACCACTCAGAGGTGGGAGATGAACAACATCGTTGCTGTCTGAAGAACCAGCAGCAGAACCAGCAGCAAACGACTGGACTGATCTCACACAGCATCACAGGTCTGAGTCCTGTTGCCTGGCAACGGCCTCCATCAAAAACTGCTGCTACCAGACTAAACCTGGATTCTAGATTCTGACCCCCGCCCCCATGGTGTCCCTGCTGTTTTGGGTTCTCAGGTCTTTTCTAAACCAGAATATTGATGATCAGCTTCAAATCTTAATTCTACAACATTTCTTCAATCAACTGTTTCACAAACTGTTTCATTCACTGAACCAAAGATGTTAAACCAGCTGCAGCTTCTGATTCATGTTGAACAGAGTGGGAACATCCCAGCGTCTGGTCAACAGGTGAACAGGTGATCGGGTGAACAGGTGATCGGGCGATCAGGTGATCGGGTGAACAGGTGATCGGGTGAACAGGTGATCAGGGAACAGGTGTACCTGCAGCACCTTCAGGAACACTGAGGGACCCTGACTTCTCCAACACTTAGTATATTCTTCATGTTTCCAGTTCCTGGTAGTGGTTCTGGCTAAATCTGCTGAATTTAAAGGGGCAGTTCACCCCAAAATCAGAACTACAGAGCAGCTGTTTATGCGGATAGTTCTGGTGTGAGTGGCTGGGATGTGGAGGTGTAGTTTGGCAGAAAGAAAATACTTCCCAAAAGAAACTACTGACCACTTCACCGACTGGTTCTGACCCATAGAAATGTTGCTGTTGACTTTTTCAAAGGTTTAATTTTGGTGCCTTGTTCCTTTGTATTCCAGAGGAAACGGCTTCCCCAAAAACAATCCAGACACAAACCACTTGGAGTTTATGGGTGAACTCTCCCTTAGGATTTAAACAAATCTTCATACAGCCTTAGTTCCCTGAAACCGGGTCAGATGGGTCTGTTTCCTACCGCCTTAGTTCCCTGAAACCGGGTCAGATGGGTCTGTTTCCTACCGCCTTAGTTCCCTGAAACCGGGTCAGATGGGTCTGTTTCCTACTGCCTTCGTTCCCTGAAACCAGGTCCAGGTCTGGTTGGTTTATAGGGAACTCGTTTCCATCCACAGACCAGGACCCTCTGACTCCAGCCAGTTTCTGACCTGAGGGAACAGGACTTTAAGTATTTTTCTGCTGCCAGAAGGTTGTAGGGAACAGAAAGATAGTTAGGTGTTGGATGATCACGTTGCAGCGTTTTCTACATGTAAATACTTTTCTTTCTAAAGAGGATCATGGTGCATTTTTGAGAAGGGTCTTGATGTAAATATCTAACTTATAGCAGAGATTTAATGATGTGGGCTGAGCACTGAGGAAATAAAATCAGATTTTTACTACAACTCTCTGTATTTCTTTGCTTTTTGGACCAGATGGTCCAACATGTAAAAGTCCTGATTAGGACTGAGGACCAGAGGGTCTGAGGGTGGACTAGAGGGTCTGAGGGTGGACTAGAGGGTCTGAGGGTGGGCTAGAGGGTCTGAGGGTGGGCTAGAGGGTCTGAGGGTGGGCTGGAGGGTCTGAGGGTGGACTAGAGGGTCTGAGGGAGGGCTAGATGGTCTGAGGGTGGGCTACAGGGTCTGAAATTGTCCACTTATGGACAGACTTGTCCTAGTGTCCCCAAGTATTTATTTGAATGGTTGATTGGGTTTATTTGATTTATTATTCTGTTACTATTAACATATTTGTGATGAATGAACTAGATTCTATATACCATGTTTTATGTTTTTTTATATTATTGTTGAAAGTTTAAAGGAGGAGGTTTAAACTCCACCTATACAGAGGGCAGCTGTGTAGGAGCCATACTGGAAGAAGGAAATAAATTAATAAATTTAATTAAACACTTCCGTTTTTTTTGAAGTTCCAAAAAAATTTGAAAACGTTGATAATGTTTAATATCAAAGTTTCCGGTTTGAGGAGCGTTGATCACGTGAATTTTCTTCCTTAGAAAACAGATTTTTCCGATTATTCCGACCACAAGTAAATGCAGCATTAGCTCAGACACGTGACAAGCCGACGTGGTCCGTCTCCATTGGGTCTGCAAATGAAAACATGTGACGTAACAAAAGATATACGAATCGAGTGTAACGTGTGAAGTAACCCGGAAGTCCAGCAGAGTCGGAACCATGCAGCGGGTTTTTCTGTTGGCGCTGAACTTTCTGTTGGTGGAGCAGATCAGGACTGACGGTACGTTTGATCTACACCTCCGCTCTGTGACATTGTGACGTCACACTCATACATCTATGCGTTAATAGCCTCGTGGGAAAGACGCAGTTAGCACAAATAGCGTTAGCAAGCTAACGTTAGCAGACTAACGCTAACCTTACCACCGGAAACCATACTAAACAACTTCCGGTTACTTTAGGTAAAATTGAGGCGAGAAACTGTATAGAGTATAAACAATATAGTTTAAGGAGTATAAAGATACCTGTATAAACTAGTATATAGTTATAGAATAATGTGTTGAATAATATAAAGAGTTTAAACTCTGATGTGATGTCATAAGTCGCTTATCGGTGACGTGGGTACAAAGGCTAGCACGTTAGCATGTATGAGTGTAGTTAATTGTTTAGTGTATGTGAGGTTGGTGTGGTTATCAGCACAGATTCTGACCGAGCTCCTCCATGTTCCTGTCAGTGTTTCTACAGCTGCTTCATGAATTCCATCCATCCACATCTTCATCAGCTTTCTGTAAAACTAAAATAAAACCAAAGTTGTTGCTCAGATAAAACAACTAGTGTCTGTCTCACTCCTGCTGTAAGAACCCCCTGCTTTTAATTGGTTTATTCAGATATTTCAATTATTTATTTAGTTATTAGATTTAATTTTATCCTGTCTTGCCTTTTTATCTGTTAGTACTTAGTTTTGTTGTATTCTGTGGTATTTTTAGTTATGTGTTTATTCTAGTAGTTTCCTCCACACTAGGAGGAAGATCTTGATCTGGATCCTCAGTGTCTGGACATGTCCAGACACCGAGGATCCAGATGATGGAGTAGTGGATGGTTGGTGGACGGCCACCATGTCCCAACAAGGCTGCAACGTCAGCAAGGAGGTGGTGGAGTCATGTTTTAGGCTGGAATCATGGGCAGAGAGCTGGTCAGCCTGTTTAGGGTCCCTGGAGGTGTGAAAATGACCTCTGTAAAGTATGTGGAGTTTCTAACAAACATTTTCGCTTACGCTTTGCATACCAAAATCATCTTCATGCATGACAATGCACCATCTCCTGCTGCAGGAATACCTCTGCATCATTGACTGCTACAGGCATAAAAGGAGATAAACTCATAGTGTGGCCCCCATCCTCCCCTGACCTCTGACCTCAACCCTATTGACAATATTTTGAGCATCCTCCAGAAAAAGATCTATGAGGGTGGGAGGCAGTTCACATCCAAACAGCAGCTCTGGAGGCTGATATCCTGGTAATAAATTCAAGCAGAAACTCCAAAAACCCACAAGGTCAATGGATGCAAGAAAAAATAAGCTGATATAAAATAAGGGTCTGATGTTAAAATGTAACTTGACCTGTTAAGATGTTTTTGATTGAAATAGCTTTTGATGTGAGTAAATATGACTCCTAATGCTGCAAATTCAAAAGATGAGCATTTTCAGTTCACAACAACCTGTAAAATGTTATAAAACTCTGTTGTGCGTAATAATCTGAGAAAATCTGAGAAAAATATTATTTGCATAATAATTTGGAACACAGTCTAGTCCTGGTCCAGGTTCTAGTCCTGGTCCAGGTTCTAGTCCTGGTCCAGGTTCTAGTCCTGGTCCAGGTTCTAGTCCTGGTCCAGGTTCTAGTCCTGGTCCAGGTTCTAGTCCTGGTCCAGGTTCTAGTCCTGGTCCAGGTTCTAGTCCTGGTCCAGGTTCTCCAGCTTCCTCCCACAGTCCAAACACATGCTGAGGTTAATTGAAGACTCTAAATCACCATAGGAGGGTGTGTGTGTGTGTGTGTGTGTGTGTGTGTGTGTGTGAAGCCTTCTGTCACCATGGTAACAGAGGCATGTCCTGCAGGTAGCGTTCTGCTGCGGGACGTCCAGGTGTTAACCCTGTACAGGAACCGCCTCACCACAGCGCAGCGATCCCACCCCTTTCCTCAGCTGCGATGCGTGGGCGGATCAGCTGGATGCCACGCCTTCATCCCAGAGGTGGTCCAGTGTCAGAATAAAGGCTGGGACGGGCTGGACGTACAGGTGAGGAGAGGGGGGGCTGGACGTACAGGTGAGGAGAGGGGGGGCTGGACGTACAGGTGAGGAGGAGGGGAGGGGCTGGACGTACAGGTAGAAGGAGGAGAAGGGAGCTGGACGTACAGGTGAGGGGGGATGGGCTGGACGTATAGGTAGAAGGAGGAGAAGGGAGCTGGACGTACAGGTGAGGGGGGATGGGCTGGACGTATAGGTAGGGGGAGGGGCTGGACATACAGGTGAGTAGAGGGGGAGGGGCTGGACATACAGGTGAGACATACATCTTCTCACTGGTTGATATTTTATCCTGTGGTTGATATTTTATCTTCTCAGTGGTTGATATTTTATCCTGTGGTTGATATTTTATCCTCTCAGTGGTTGATATTTTATCTTCTCACTGGTTGATATTTTATCCTGTGGTTGATATTTTATCCTCTCAGTGGTTGATATTTTATCCTGTGGTTGATATTTTATCCTCTCAGTGGTTGATATTTTATCCTGTGGTTGATATTTTATCTTGTCAGTGGTTGATATTTTATCTTCTCAGTGGTTGGTTTTATATCTTCTCAGTGGGAGTGTAGGACAGACATGGACAACTCCTTCCGGTTTGGACACATCGAGGTGAGTTGTGAGGGCTTCAGCCATCCCACCGACGCCTACATCCTGACGGGTTCCTGCGGACTGGAGTACACGCTGGAGCTGACCCAAGAAGGGAGGACGCGAGGGGGCGGGGCTTCCAAAGGATTCGGAGGTAGGATGACTGACCATCACCCCGGAGACCTGGACTGGACAAACCAGTACATATTTATGTCTGTTTCCTCCTCTCAGGTGTCGGAGACTTTGCCTCCAAAGTCTTCGGCGGTTTCTATGGCAACCAGCATCAGCAGCATCAGAGCTCTCCGCCCTCCGGCAGCGAGGAGGCCGGAGGCCTGATGGTGGTCGCCGTGCTCCTGCTCGTAGCGTACGGCGTCTACAAGCTGTTCCTCAGCCGGACCACGGTCCAGTCGGGTCAGGACCAGGACCGTTTCCATGGAGACGACCGACACGGCTCCGCAGGACCGCCCCCTCCAGGATTCAAGCCCGACTTCACTGGTCCAGGTAGGGTCTGTTGTAGGGTTGGTCTGACCTAACGTTGATATCACTGTATTATAATCAATTATATGTCATGTCTGTCTTCTAATAATTTAGAGCAGCGGTTTTCAAAGTGTGAGGCGTGCCTCCCCTGGGGGGCGCCAGAGGGCTTCAGGGGAGGCGCGGCGAGAGAAAAAAAAAAGAATGTAAGAGTGTAAACATCTGGCGAGTGGCAAAATGGATCGATTTTTAACATCCAAAGTCAAAGTGAGAGAGGGCACAGAGTCTGGGGTAGGCTTGTCCCGATCAATATCGGCATCGGATCAGTCGCCGATATTGGCAAATTTCCAGCGCACCTGTTCAGATAATCCATTCCAGTTTTTTTGCTGTTGTTTCGCTAAAATCCAGTCCGCATTTTCCAGCACACCAGCATCAGCGTCTCCCCACATTTGTTTAGCTCGCCTCGCGTTGCATAGCAACCAGAGACGCTCAGACTTGTCGCTCCGTGACAAACGGCACAGACACCGAAACAGCGTAATTACACTGAAACGAACCACTGGGATTGTTGCAGCACTCAGATAATGTAACTAATGTGACTACATCGTTTTTTTTATTTAACATGGGATGTTGACTTCTTCTCCTTTTTTAACGGAACGCATCTCCGCAAATCTGCGGAAATGTGAGCGCGACTCCGGTGACTGGACTCGACTGTGTCACCTGATGCAGGAATAACGACGAATTAAAATAAATAAAAAGTGTTAAACCAGCATGTCTAAACAGAGAGAAGATGTATAACAGGATGTTGAATATCTATTTAATATGACAAATAAAACGTTTATTTAGACTCTTTATTCTGTCGGAAAATCCCACTTTGAAGAAACTTTATTAACAACACTCCAGTAGAGGGCATTTTTGTTTTTAAATAGTTAACAATATTATTTGCACTGGTTTTTAAAGCCTTGGTTTACACCTGCTCAAAAGCAGAGTACTGATGCTGAGTTAATAGACTATTTTACACTCAGGTTATTTGTGTTTCTTTTTTTCCATACAGTTTACAGTCTGATTTGCACTTTTACTGACCACTGATGTCATTCCTGTTTGTTATTTTAATGTTGTTAATCCCTGAATAAACAGGTCAGTTTCTTGTTACCAACCTTTGTGTATTCAAACTCACTTAAGTCAGCTGGCTAGTTGTTATCCAGAGTACTAAACCCCTTTTCAATATGAGTCTAATAACTAAGTAAGAAGGCTAAGTAACTTTAAACTTTAATACATGCTTGGTTGGATAGGCTGGTATCGGCCACCAGTATCGGATCGGAAGTGCAAAAAGCTGGATCGGGACATCCCTAGTCTGGGGTGAGCAGAAAGAAAAGAAAGTATGACCCTGATTATCTGAAGTTTGGCTTTTCATATACTGGCACAGATGATGCTCCACTGCCACAGTGTGTCATCTGTAAAGAGGTGCTAGCTAACGACAGTATGCGGCCATGTAAATAAAGAGGTGCTAGCTAACGACAGTATGCGGCCATGTAAATAAAGAGGTGCTAGCTAACGACAGTATGCGGCCATATAAATAAAGAGGTGCTAGCTAACGACAGTATGCGGCCATGTAAATAAAGAGGTGCTAGCTAACGACAGTATGCGGCCATGTAAATAAAGAGGTGCTAGCTAACGACAGTATGCGGCCATGTAAACTCCAGCGTCACATTTCAACCAAACACCACAGTTTATTGACCAAGCCGAGGGAGTTTTTTGACCTGAAACTGAAGGAATTGCGGTCACAGAAAAAAGTAATTGAGGCGTTTGGCACTGTGAATACCAGGGCAACTGAAGCATCGTATCGCGTGGCGTTACGTATTGCGAAGGCGGGGAAGCCTTAAAATGTTAAAATGTGTTTAAAAAATCTATTGAAAATATACAGATGTTAAAATGTGTTGTGTTAAAAACATTTATTGTTTAAAACCTTTTTTAAGCAACAACAATAACCGTAATAATAGCAATAATGATTAGGGGGGGTGAAGGGGGGCCGGTGTGCTTTTGAGTTCTCCTAGGGGAGGCTCACTATCCCACACTTTGAAAACCCCTGTTTTAGAGAATAATTACTGCAGTAATTAGTCTTTTCTTGTCCTATCAGTCCCTCTGAGTGACGTCTGACTGGGTTGATGTTGCAGCAACGTTAACTTCTTCATATTCTATGGAGGTTGTGGTGGAGTTAACTGGTCCTGCTGCCTCCTGCAGCTCCAACTGTAGCACAACAACATCTACTCTGGTTGAGTAGTCAGCATTTATTAAACCAACAACATCTACAGCTACTGGTTAATACTCTGGTTTAGTGGCAGCTACCGGTTAATACTCTGGTTTAGTGGCAGCTACCGGTTAATACTCTGGTTTAGTGGCAGCTCCAGAACTCTGTCATGCAGCTCGTTTGTGTGCGACTATAAAATCGTTCCTCTCTCAAACAACGTCCTTGTTCTGAGGTTTTTCAGTGTTGGGTTATGTAAATAATTAGAAAAACTAAAACACTGGGTATTCAGTAGGAAACAGAACAGGACCTGGACTTGTTTCAGGATACAACTGAAATGTTGATCTTTTTTTTTTTCCTGGTTCCAGGTAATCCTGGATCCGGTCCAGGTTATGGCTTCCACAGTGACTACACTCAGGGACCACATTACCCAGGAGGCCATGCTACACCAGGCACAGGAAGTGGTTTCTGGACAGGCATGGGGACAGGAGGGGTGCTGGGTTACCTGTTTGGTCATCAGAGGTTAGTGGATCATAGAGACTTAGAGGGACCAGGTCATGGAGACTTAGAGGGACCAGATCATAGAGACTTAGAGGGACCAGATCCTGACCCTCTTTGATTTCATGGTGCTGCTGTTTTTCAGGAACCAGCCCCACTACTACAACTGGTCCAGTTCCACCCCCAGCAGACCTGCTGCAGGCTGGTCCCCTTCCCCGTCCTCTGGAACACGCACTGCTTCAGGTATCTGAAAGTCCTCCTCCAGGAGGATCCAGCAGGTTTTAGTCCTGTTAATATAGCATCTATAATGCTGTTGACCTCTGTCTGCTCTCAGGTTTTGGAGGAACCAAAAGAAGATAGAGTTCCTGAACCTGGATGGACTCTCTTCAATAAATATCACTGACTGTCCTCATTGGTGCTCTGAAAACATTGTCTGGATTCCTCTGGGATCTTCTGGGTTCCTCTGAGATCCTCTGGGATCCTCTGGTTTCTTCTGGGTTCCTCTAAGATCCTCTGGGTTCTTCTGAGATCTTCTGGGTTCCTGTGGGATCCCCTGAGATCCTCTGGGATCCTCTGAGACCCTCTGGGATCTTCTGGGTTCCTCTGGGATCCCCTGAGATCCTCTGAGACCCTCTGGGTTCCTCTGGGTTCCTCTGGGATCTTGTTAGATCTTCTGGTTCGTGTGTGCTTCATTATTCTCTTTGGAAGAACATGAGGTTTAAAGAAGATCTTCAAAGGACCAGTTTTGTGTTTTAATCATCTGGTTCCTTCAGGAATGTGCAGCACAGAGACATGATGTCACTGATCTTCTAGTATTGATCAGTATTGATTTTCAGTATAAAGTTATATATATAATAGAGGCTGATCAGTGACATAGTGGAGGAACAACAGGAATAAAACACAGAACTGTCCCTTTAATGTGTTTAACTCTGTAATAATTCTAATAAAAACAGCTTCTTCTTCAGTTAATAACCTGAGTTCTAACCTGCTTCAGTATTTTAAGACATGATGATGTGTGAGATTTTTGGAATCGTCTAATAAAACAAGGTTTTAAAAGCTAATTATGATGTAGGAATATTTACTAAAATATGAATGTTTATTCAGTCACGACAGCAAAAAACACAAAATCAGCAGAAAATCATTGTTCAGCATTTCACACAAAAGGCAGAAGCTGTTTATAAAAGTCTCCTAAATTATCAACTACATTAAAAAATGAAGAGAAAATCAAGTAAAACAGCAGAATTAACAGATAATCAGTCCAGAATTTAACTCACGTCTCCTTTTCAAACCTTTTTTAGCTTTTTGTTCAGTAAATTTACAGAAAACTGAGATTATACAGTCTCCTGAATAGAAAAGAACCTGTGTTGAGTCATTTTGGATTTAGATGTAAACATATTTTGCAGGGTTTTATAATAGTAATCAGCCTTATCGATGATACAGTTTTACTGTTGAATCTAAGGTGGTTTTAAAGATGGATGAATATGGAATAATTAATGAATAATAGATCAAATCAAAGTCTTAGAATTTAAGGTTTTAATTTAAACAGGATTGAAAGTGACTTTTTTAATATTTCCCCTTTAATACATTGACTCTGTTTCCATTCACTTTTATTTATTTATCCCAGTATCAAAGGGTTAGTGACTCACAGAGACTCATCCTCCGTCCTTAGACCTCCTCCACAAGGAAAAACTCCAAAACCCAGTGAATCAGAAACCTGGAGGAGAAGCACAGAGGAGACCACATGGAGAGATCCAGTCCCTGGAGGACAGACTCTAGATGAACCAGGACTGACAGACGTCTGATGATGATGGATTAGTCTGGAACGATGTTTCAGTCCAGGTCGGGTGGGGGCAGAAGGGTGGGTCCAACCAGGCAGGTGAAGGAGTAGGTTCATCAGGGTCAGGGGTGGCCTAACCCTAACAAAATGACAGACAGTACATGGTACCAGACAGAGATGATCGGGTCGGGGTCAGGGGTCAGTGACTGGACTTCCATTCTCACTCCTAGAGCAGCTTAGACTGAGCTGTGGGTTGAAGTCTACCTCTAGCTACTCTGACCTTTGGCCTTTTGGAACAGGAATGTTTTCAGTCTAACCTTAAATGCACAGACTGTATCTGCCTTTTTATAGTTATATAGTGATGAATATTTATATATATATTTATATATATATTTATATATATATTTTATATATATATAGTGATGAATATTCTATATTTATGTATAGATTATATTTATATAGTGATATATATTTTATATTGTGCTGTAACATTGTGGAGTAGAGGATTGTTACCAGCTATAAACTCTGTGTCACATCAGCTGATTCATGGAACTTAATAGTTTTTCTCCAGGTTCCAACTCTGTTAAATAAAGTTTTTCTCCTGGTTCCAGTGATGAGTTTCAGTCAGACTCATCGATTTCCCCTGTTTGTTTTTCACTGTTTGTTCTGTGCTGATGGGAAATGATGCAGCTGATTTCATCACTGTTGACAGAAGCCGAGGTTAAAATAAAGAATAACGCTGCATTCTGATAGAAATCAGATCAGAGATGGCTCCAGAGTCGCTGAGGCTGTGTTTCTCCTCCTCCTTGTTCTCCTTCTTATCCTTGTTCTCCTTGTGTTTCCTGGCTGATGTATCTCCTTCGTAAGTAAACTCCTGACATTCAGGTTTTCCTGGTTTGTCTTTGGTCTTACTGATTACAGATGTGTGTGTCTCTAACATCTTATAACTAATGTCTGACTGATGTGTCAGTAATGAGGGTTTATACATTCAGCTCATCTCATGGATTTATCTGTTACATCCAACAGTCACTTCTTCCTGATGTTCATCGTTTTATGGAGTTTCCTTGTTTGATTTGAAAGTCTATTTAATATATATATTCCATTAGTGTAATATATATATATAATATATATATTCCATTAGTGTAATATATATATATAATATATATATATTCCATTAGTGTAATATATATATATAATATATATATATTCCAGTAGTGTAATATATATATATAATATATATATATTCCAGTAGTGTAATATATATATATAATATATATATATTCCAGTAGTGTAATATATATAATATATATAACGTAGTAGTGTAATATATATAATATATATATTCCAGTAGTGTAATATATATAATATATATATTCCAGTAGTGTAATATATATATAATATATATAATGTAGTAGTGTAATATATATAATGTAGTAGTGTAAAATATATATAATGTAGTAGTGTAAAATATATATAATATATATAATGTAGTAGTGTAATATATATAATATATAATGTAGTAGTGTAATATATATAATATAGTAGTGTAATATATAATATATATATATATATAATGTAGTAGCACTGGCGTAACAGAAGTATGTGGGCCCCCCCTGCAGCTAGTAAGTGTGTGTGTATATATATATATATATATATATATATATATATATATATATATATATATATATATATATATATATATATATATATATATATATATATATATATATATATATATATATATATATATATATATATACACACACACACATATATTCAGTATTTCTCATTTATTTAATGTCTGATACTTGGCAAAAGACCAAATAACTTGTGTAACTCCATGACAACAAAATTATAGCCTAGGCCTAGTAGTGTGCACACATAGAACCAGTGTTTTCAGAAACTATGACAACAATAGCCTAACAATTGGGCTACAACAATAATGACAATTAAGGCAAGGTGAAGAGAAATAAAACCATATGGTTTGGAAAAGTAAATAAGAATGTATTCTGTATTACAATAAAATTCATCATATTTTGTTTAAATGTTTAAATAAAGCATTCATCATAGTATAAATTAATCTAAATTTGCTCCGCCCCCCCCCAAAAAAACCATCTATTTGGGTTGAAAATCACCTGAAAATCATGTGTTAGTAGCCCAATTCACCCATGGATCAGTAAAATAAAGTGTTATAAGTAATTTCACAAATGTTCAGCCTGATAAGATAAACCACTGATTTTAGAGATGTTTTAGTTCAGGTGTGTCCAGGTGGATATGATTTTTGGCACATCCTCAAAAATTACAATAATAAATCACATATATACCATATAATTTGCTAAATAATTCTATTAAAGTACCATGATACATTATATACAATGATACTATATAATATACAATATAATCTATTTATGGGCACATGCGTTGAGCTGGGCTGTGTGCGTAAAGCTGGACGGGAGGAGGGACAGAGAGGGTGATATCTGAGATCCTATTGGATCCTATTTGGGTGATTGACACCACTACGAAAGCGTCAGAGCCAATAGAATCGAGTCATGTGATCTAATTTGACGTATCACGCACCACAGGGACACAGGGACATTCAGAACTATTTCACGGGAAGCCGTTCACTAAACGGCTCAGTGAACGGTTCGCACCCGTTTAGAGGAAAGTAGTTCAGTGAACGGCACCACGCATGCGCCCCGCCCCCCGCCCCCCCCCCCTTTCTAACGGCGCCATGTTTACTGGCGGAGAATATGCTGTTGGAGAAATATCACGAAAACACATAAAGTTACCGATTCATGTTTTCGCTATGTGCTCATATTATTGCTTAGCGTTTTGTTAATCTAATAATGGTTGAAATAAACTTAGCTGAGTTTCTTGAGGACATGTTGGTGTTACATTAACATTTGGTGATTGTTAGTCAAGAAGGATTAATTATTTATCAACGACAGGGAGGGAACAGGTTAAATGACAGAAGCAGCCAGGCATTTCATAGTTGTATTTTATTATCTAATTGCAATGTGCTAATATTTCATTCATTTCAGACTAAAAAAGAATGAACAATTTCATCTAGGTGGTCATGGACGCTAACTGCTAGCCTTATTTAACTATTTAACTCCACTAGTGTCCTGTTACAGAGGCTATAGCCTACCTGCTAGCGACTCCGGAAAAACAGCTGCTGGATTAACTCTCCCAAATATAGAAGCAATTTTGGGAAGAGTTGAATTAAACTCTTCTTTTTTCTTCTTCCTCTGCCGTTTTTGAGCACCACTTTGTTCCCTGCTGCGTTTCATTTCCACTTTTGTGGGCTATGTTCGCTGCTGTCACTGTAGCTACAAACAACGCAGTCTTCACAGGCAGAAGCTACAGCGGCAGAAAAGATGCAGTAATGTTCCACCAAAAGCGGAAATTGACGTGAAACATCGAACGTTCGAATTTAAAGGGGCAGCGAACACGGTCAAACCCGCTGAGCTCAGTTATCCATTGTAATCAATTCAATCCTGTTGACGGAATAAAAATGACACTATCGGCCCCCTATTGTCCCGGCCCCCCCCTGCGGGGGCTGCGGGGGTGTCCGTTACGCCACTGTGTAGTAGTGTAATATATATATATATATATATATATATATATATATATATAATCTAGTAGTGTAATACATATATAATATATAATATATATTCTAGTCGTGCAATACATATAATATATATAATATATATAATGTAGTAGTGTAATATAATATATATATAATGTATTATATACATCAGACAATTATGTTAATTAAGTAGAAACAATTATATTAAGTAATTATAGACAATTATATTAAGTAATTAATTATATTAATTAATTTGCATCATTATCACTGCAGACACAGGTCAAAGGTCACGTTTATTCTACTAAAGTCTAGTTTATTCTTCTAAAGTCTAGTTTAGTAGAATAAACTAGACTTTAGTAGAATAAACTAGACTTTAGTAGAATAAACTAGACTTTAGTAGAATAAACTAGACTTTAGTAGAATAAACTAGACTTTAATAGAATAAACTAGACTTTAATAGAATAAACTAGACTTCAGGCTCATCCATTCAGTCTGAATGACAATAAAGTCTCCTTGAATACTTGAAACTGTAAAAATCATAGGGCAAATCTCTGATTGGTGAATTTGGGCTGAACAAATAAAATGATGAGACGGCGTCTTCGGTACCTGGCGACGCTGTTGTCATGGAAACCAGAGAGCCAAAGTGATGGCTGGAATCAGTGGTTCAGCCTCGTCTGTTACTCCACAGCCACATAATGCTGGCTCCCAACCTGCTGCGGGTCGGAACACCTGAGAACGTCTTAGTGGAGAGTCAGGACTGGACCGGAGGACCCATCACGGTCCAGATCAGTGTCTGGAACCATCCCACCAAGAAAAAAATGCTGAGGAACACGTCTGTGGTCCTCAACCAGGCCAACAACTTCCAGAGCTTCGGACAAATCACAGTAAAATAAAATGTTCCTGTTACTGCATGTTAGCATCAGGTCACCACCATCTGGACAAATCAATAGTAGCAGTAGTAGTAGTATAACATAATAATATATAATAACATAATACCTAGATCCCGGTGACCCTCTTCAGTACGGATCCCAACAGGCAGCAGTACGTGAACCTTCAGGCTCATTTCACCTCAGAGGACCAGAGTGATCCAGTTAACAGAGTGGACCATCTGCTGGAGAAGGTGGTGTTGGTTTCCTTCCGGGCCGGTTTCATCTTCATCCAGACCGACAAGACCCTGTACACCCCCGGCAGCACAGGTGGGTCCATCAGAACTATCACAACCATCACAACCAGTTCTGCTCAGACAGGACCTCCTGGAAACAGGTTTTGCTGGTATTGATTCAATATTCATCCCAAAATTCAAGGGTAAACTTCTTCAGATGAACTATATTATTTAAACAAGTCATTGAAGCTTAATATTTTTGTGGTCTATTCATAAAATGATCATATTTGTATGGTCCAGAAACAGCTAGTTAGACCCGCCCCCTCCCTATTGACACGCCCACTCTGCTGTGATTGGTCTAGAGCTGTCGGAGATGCCCCGCCCCTCAGAGAGAAGTCAAGTGCAAACATTGCAGAAGGGGGAGGGGCTACTCCTGTTCTGGAATCACAATAATCATGTTTCTATGTGACATCACAACAGGAGACATTTCCGATGTGTTTTAGCAGCACCAAAGGTTGTAATTCACAGTTAGTGAGTCTAGTCCCGCCCCCTCAGGGTGCTGAAGCCACGCCTCCTCTCTGAACAGGAAGTGACTGCACAGCAAACATGGATGTATTATAAACCTGGATAGGGTTCCTCCTCTCAACGGCGTCCCCAGTGGTCACTTGTGGTACTGCAACAAAAATCCCATGAACCCAAAAATCATTTTTCTCATAGACATAAACAGTAAAAGAGAAGCTGATAAATCTGTCTCCAGCTATAACCCTGTTAATTACTGATCTCTAGATTCCAGATTTGTTTGTGATGGACTTTTTATCCATCAAAAACCTTTCTAACAGCCAGAAAAGCTCTGGAAAAGTCTCTATTCCCTTTGTGATGTCACAGCTGTGTGACACAGAGCGGTCATGTTGTGTCTATGGAACGAGGATGTTTTTTTAATTTATTAATTATTTTTTTAAATTGATTTATTTTTCTTTGAATATTTTTTTAATGTGGTCAACCAGTGAATTAAAAGACTCAAATGTGGCATGATGGGAGGCCCCAGAGCATCATGGGAGATGACTCTAGATTAGTCTCTATGGGTCACATGACAGGAAATAAAGAGAGAAGAACCCTAACCCTAACCCCAGGAGAGAAACTAACAGTGAAATGAATGGTGGCCATTTTCAGTCTGGTATCCAGTTCTATTATACACCCATGATGATGAGCCCCAGTCACATGATGAGGGAAACTCCTCTGTCAGTTCATTTCAGGATGTTTGGAGTGTCGCCCCTCATGGAGCCAGTGGAGAAGAACCCAGTAGCTGAGACAACCCCATCTATCGCCGTGGAGATCGTGGTAAAGTTCATATATATATATATATATATATATATATATATATAAATAAAAATAAATCATTTCCAAACTTTCTAATGTGTCTCAAGCTTTTAAAACCACTGAATGACCTGTGTTTCCTGTGTTTGGACTGCCTGTCAAAATAAAAGTCCTGAACTCCCTGTCAAAAGTCCCTAACCCAAATTCCTCTTCTTAAAGTCTTGTAATGTTGTGTGTTGCAGACTCCTGACGGGATCATTCTACCACTGCAGCAAGTCCTTCTAAAGTCAGGGATCCACTCTGGAAACTATCTTCTGCCAGAGATGGTCAGGTGTGTTTCCTGCTGTTTTACCTCTTGATTTCATCATCTTAGCAGTTACCAAGCAACCAGACACTTGTTTTTATATTGTTGGTAAAACTTATGTTTGTCAAAGGTTTGGGGTCAGACAAAGGAAGGTCAGTTGTCCAGTTGTCCAGTTATCCAGCTGATTTCAGTGTCTCACGGACCTGCAACTGAACAAAGACTCAACAAAGTCCAGTGTAGTGGACCCTTGGCATCGAGAAATGAGGCGGAGAGATTCGACGGGTGCTTATATGTTATTGTCAGCTGTAGCACAGTGAAAACTATTGAAAAAAAGAAATACAGAAAGAAAGAAAAATCTAATCAAATTAATGAATGAAACACTTAATTTACAATTTAATATGATCCCAAAATCAACAGAATAATATTCATTCAAAAGACAATTACAAATACAATTATTAAACACAATCAATGTTAAAATAATCAATGTTAAAACTCAATCAGATAATGCAGGCAGCATCCCTCAAACAAAACAAAATTCCAACATCCCAAGAACAAAGAAAACAATTCATAAACTAAGATCCACATACCTCATTCCACTTTACCAAGAGAGCTAGTAGTTTAAAAGTGTTGAAGGTGCCGTCTGGGAACCCTCAAGCTACTCAACTATAGATAATCCAAACAAAAACCACAGCTGGAGGGATGCTGCACCAGCCAAGACAAAGGAAATGGAGATGCACACAGGTGAAGTTTCCAGGGCTTCATGATCCCCCTCCTCTCAACAAATCTGGCCACTAGATGGTCATCCAAAGTCAATTAACTTCAGTGTCATTCACATCCAGTGAGCACCACTGAAGCCACTCAGGCCAGGAAACAAGGATTAACAAAAACCAACATGGCCTCCATAAAGGATCTACTTCGCCATGAACACCACAGCAGCAACATCTTCAACCATCTCCAGGAAGTAGAACCAGAGAACAACTCTTCTCCTTCCTCCCATGGATGGTAACATGACTCAGACAGAACATTAACAAACACGTTAAACAAGACTGATGAACTTTGTTAATGTTTAGATTTTAGGCTTCAGTTCACTGGGTTTTAGGTTTGTAAGGTTTAATTTGATGTTAGTGTCCCAACCTGCATGATACTAACCTCTCTGTAACACACGCACGCACACTAGCATGGTCGGCCATTTTCCCTTTGTTCTCAATAGACAAAGAGCTCCACATGGCCTGAACTACACAGAACAGCCACGACGGCAGCCATCTTTGTAGTCACCCCATACACACACACACACCTGCAGCATACACCTACACACATTCACATGTACATAGACCCATTTAGTTTAGATTGTTATTGTGTCTTTTTACTTTTGTGTTTTTATGAATAAGTATATATTTTAGAGAAATACATGCTGCCTCTTTAATTTTGTACAATAATGAATTATACCAACCTCTACTTTAGAATCTGAATCCTTCAACCATTAATAGCTATTAATATGATGATCCTGGTTTATATTATTAATTCAATTCAATTTTATTTATAGCCCAACATCACAACACAGTTGCCTCACTGGGCTTCACAAAATTCAGTCAGTGACCCAGACATCCTCCGTCCTTAAACCCTCCTTCAACAAGGAAAAACTCCAAAAGCCAGTGGGAGAAAGGAGAAACCTCAGGGAGAACCACAGTGAAGGAGAGATCCACTCCATGGAGGACAGGCTATAGATGAACCTGGACTGACAGACATCTGATGATGATTTATCAGTCTGTGAGATGTAAAAATGATTCAGTCTGTAGAGAATCAGGGGCCCTGATGAGTCGCATCAGGAGTCGTCATCATTGGGCCTCATGGCTGAACTGAAGCAGTAGCCACTCCCAGTAATAAACGTGTAGTGGACGTCGTGCAGGATCATCAGCAGCAGCCACGATCCACCAGAACCTGCTGGACGATAGAGCACAGAAACTGGAGAGAAAGAGAGAGAGAGAGAGAGAGAGAGAGAGAGAGAGAGAGAGAGAGAGAGAGAGAGCGAGATCCCAAATGTCCTTCCAGTACTTCTCTGTCTCATCTCCTGGTGGGTCTGGATGATTGTTGTTTCACTGCCACTGAGATAACACTTTGTCTGGTTCAGTGGTGAACATCTTGTTTAACATCTGAGCTTCTCCCTCTTTGGTGCATCTCTTCAGCTGTAATCTTTGTTTGGCAGTTTCCAGGACCTCAGCTATGTCTCCCTTGTATTTTTTTTAGGTACCCCTTCATTCACCATGTTTCCTTTCTGTAGATTGATAGCTGCCAATTTCTCTCTGTGTTGCCTTTATCTTGGTCTTTATCTTGGTTTCTTCTATGGCGGGAACAGGTTGCTATGTCCTGAGCCTGTCTTGTAGCCAAGCATCTCAAGAATTACTGCTGCTGTGTTGTGTATCATCTGATTAGTCTCAGTGATGGTTCCGATGGCCATTGTCTGTAGTGCATCATTCACATCAACTAGCAGATCTTCTGAGGGTCCTTGACAGCTCAGCTTTGATATCCTCCAGGGGCTCCAGGTTTCTAGTTGGGTCATGACCTTCCTTATCAGGGTTAGGGTTAGCTCTGGGGGTGATAATGACCTGTGGTCCTGGACCCTCCATCTTGAGTTGTGGTAGTAGTTTTAAATACCGGAACACTGGGCTAACACTTGGGTTTGGAAGTATGCAGTGGTCCCATGTGGCTTTAAAGATTACGTCTAAGGACCAGTTAATAACTCAATTTGTAGAAATTGTCAATGATGTCACGCTGGATTCTAATTTTATGAACACTGTAATTTATTGATTACTGAGATATTTGTGTGTGTGTGTGTGTGTGTGTGTAGTCCAGGCCAGTGGAAGGTCGTGTCCCGTTTCCAGAATTACCCTCAACATAGCTTCTCAGCAGAGTTCGAGGTGAAAGAATACGGTGAGTACTATAGTACAGTGTATAATACAAAGTATAATAAAGGGTACTATACAATGTTATATACAGTATACAGTACTACAGTATTATACTATGTTATATACTACAGTACTATCCTATGTTACATACTACAGTATTATACTATGTTATATACTACTCCTTTTGGTTCAGTTCTACCCAGTTTTGAGGTCCAGCTGACTCCTGAACGTGGCTACTTCCATGTCAACGACTCCTCATTGACTGTCAACATTGTTGCTACGTGGGTTCAGTTTTCTGATTGAGTATTCCTACTGTAATATCTCCTATTCTAGCTGGTCTCTGTCCTGTGTCCTCTATCCTCTGCTCTGTCCACTATCCTCTGCTCTGTCCTCTATCCTCTGCTCTGTCCTCTATCCTCTGCTCTCTGCCCTCTGTCCTAATGTGTCCCTGTCCTGTGGTTCAGGTACCTGTTTGGTGAAGAGGTTCAGGGGATGGCCTACGTGGTTTTCGGGGTTGTTGTTGATGGTCAGAAGAAGTGTTTCCCCTCGTCTCTTCAGAAAGTGACGGTGAGACACATAGACTGTCCCTCACTGTCTCATCAATGGAGACTGTTAGGGACATTAGTAAAAGATGATAATGGATCAAGGGGATTTCTGAGGAGATGATCTGTAGGTTATCACAGATTTACCAGAACAAGGTGTTGAAGGTGATGTGGTGATACTGGCTTCTTGTCACTGAATGTTTCTCTGACCTGAATTTCTTATTCACACAAGCATATGCCACATCTGTCTGTTCCCAGTGCTATAAACATCTGGGATGTGACTGTAGTCAGAGGTGGAGCAACAAATTCTGGCGCCCGAACATCCTTAATATCAGTGGACTCTTATCCATGCCAGTGAAAATACTTTAAATAGAGGTTTCAGCTACACAATCAGATCATATTGATATTTATTACACTTACCACCTGAAGTGATGTCTTTGGCCTATTTTCACTCATTCTGTCTCCTTTCTTTTTTTCTAGCCTTTCTTATTTTGATACTCTGATTTGTGCTTTTTGTGCAGCATGATAGCACATTAGCCCCCAGGTTGGGTTAGGGTTAGAAGGTAGGGCTGGGTTAGGGTCGGGTAAAAGGTTGGTAGAATTAGAGTTAGGGTTAATATTAGTAGGGTTAGGGTTAGTCGGGTTAGGGTTATTGTTAGTAGGGTTAGGGTAATCAGGTCCACTACCACATCACATGGCTTTGTTCTTTACTAAGTACAGAAGGAAGTTTTCATCTTGTCTCCAACAAGCTTCTTGTTACTGTGTGAGATCAGATCCATGATGGTCGAGGAGCTGTCACCCTGAAGAGAGAGAACGTGGAGCAGACCTTCTCCATCCCCACGCTGCTGGGACACTCCATGTTTGTGTCTGTCAGCGTGTTGACGATGAGCGGTGAGAAACTCTTTTTGTTCAGTTCTAACCCTAACCCTAACCCCTAACTTTGACCCCCTAACCCTAACTGGCCAGTACCTCCCCCACAGAGGGCCCGTTACTTGAGAAATCCCCAATACCGCTTGTGTGCGGCAGTGGTCCGCCAATCAAACTGACACCCAGCCTGGAGAGGTGTTTCTCCATGGGCTAGGGAATCAGAGGTCAGGCGGCAACCAGCTGACCCTCAGTTTGGGAAGCAAAATGCATACCCTGATTAAAATGGTCCACCATCTGCAAAATGTGGCATAGAAACCGGGGGGACCACAACCATGATCGAGCCTGCTGCTCCCACACAAAGGACAGTAGACATGATCATGGGGAATGCCAAGAATTGGGGTTACACCACTCACATGATCTTGGTAGAACATTATGAGGCAGGCATAGAGGAGCTACTGGAGGAGCACTCTGGTCTTCTCGTCCCAGAGTGGAAGAGGTGGCGGTTCGCTGGGCTCAGCACAATCTACCCCATATCACACGGGATGTGATTAATCAGGCTGAAGCCCTAATTACAGCTAGAACCGATCCTGCAGATCCAGTGGAGACACAGCACCACAACAGGCACCTGTCCCACAGAGGACTGAGCAAGCAGCTCAGACCCAGACCCAAAGACCACAGCAGCCCATGACCAAAAGCTCAGTGGCTACCATGACTGAGAAGGAGGAACCTAAACCAATACAGGTTCACAGGACTCCTGTTATAGCTCCGCCCCTGGAAGCAGGGAGCCACAGACGAGCTTTAGGACGACAGAAGGAGGAGAAGGGGGCAGGTCCTGACTGAAGACAATATTCTTCAGGAGGAGGAGCCAGAGGAACCCGGAACACTGGAGGTTCTGTTAGCCCCTGACCTCTCACCCAGACATCAGGAGCTTGTTGAAATGTTTGATGAGCTTGCAACAGAGGAAGCTAGGGCAGAGGCTGAAGTACAGCCTGCTCAGTCCGCAGAAACAGTCTCTGCTCAAGTTCATCAAGAAGAGGCTCCAGATGAGGACATTTTTGAGGAGTCCTGTGAGTATTTCTCCTCTCCTGAACCACAAAGATTCAGGGTGTATAGACACTCTAATATCCAAAGGAAACTTACCGATTGGTACCTGCAGATTTTCAAGAAATGGTTCATCATAGGTGACTCCAACCTGGATAACCTCCAAATAGAGTGCTTTCCGGGGAGACATTTCTGCCACTGCCAGGCCTTGATGGAGAAGACAGTTCCTCCTGAAAGGCTGGCAGTTGAATAGATAGTCCTGTCTTTTGGGGTAAACAGTAGAGGAAACAAATCAGCGACTACTATCAAAAATTTACAGGAAGGAATTAGAGTCACAAAAAGGAAGTTTCCCTATGCTGAGATTTGGATTCCTCTCAATTTCTCCAGGGCCCTTCTCTTAGAGGAAAGGGAGAATCTCCAGGAGTTAAACAATAACATGACTCGAAACATGGCATTCACCCCTCTCTTCCCAGAGGACAAGTTTCACACAGGGGGATGATTTGCATTGGACACATGAGACAGGACTTGCTATGTTTGACCACTGGATGGTGTTCCAGACTTAAGACCGGAACAGGAGGCAGTGGATGGACCACAATTGGATATGCAAAATTATCATCACAAAATCAAATTAGCTGTTTATTTTTTGAATTCCAAGCAAAAGGAAATCTTACTTTTTGTATTTGCAGTTTGTATTAATTCTCATCAATTAGAAGTTTTTCTCCTTTCCGCTGTCCAAAGCAGGATACATCTACATTACAAATGTTGATATCCGACTTTAACGTTTAAAATTCCTCTGAACTGCAGGATCAATGAAGGGCAGAGAAAGAAATGTATTGATAGGAAAACTGTTTATTTTAATGTTTGTTTTTCTTTTGATAATTGTAATAGAAATGTAATATGGACCTGATATTTAATATGGACCAGAAGCTCCTGCGGGCCTTCTACCACTGCTGTGTACGACTGACCAACTGCCTGAGTGTGTGGTACGCAGGCTCCATAGCGGAGGACAGGAAGGTGGTGCACAGAGTCATCAACACAGCCCAGAAGGTCATCGGCTGCCCTCTGCCCACCCTGGAACAAATGGCCCTATCCTGCTGCCTGAGGAGGACCAGGACCATCAAACCCCATCCACCCCCTGTTTGACCTGCTGCCTGAGGAGGACCAGGGTCATCAAACCCCTCCTAGGATTAATGACAATAAAGGACTTTATCCATCCATCTATCTATTTTAAAAAAATCACCTTTAGTAACATCTCAAATCTGCAACACAAGGGAGCAAGAAAGAAAATACAGGCCTCAAATCAGGATGATATGTTATTATCAATCAATAATTACAGGTGTGTGTGTGTGGTCTCACAGGGGATGAGATGGTGGAGGCGGAGGTGAGAGGGATCCAGATTGTCAAATCACTGTACACCATCAACTTCAAGAATACGCCCAAATATTTCAAACCCACGGTGCCGTTTGAAGTGACGGTAAATCACCACATGCACCTGTTAAATCACCACATGCACCTGTTAAATCACCACATGCACCTGTTAAATCACCACATGCACCTGTTAAATCACCACATGCACCTGTTAAATCACCACATGCACCTGTTAAATCCTGTCCCAGCTGCACTGATCATGTTCAGTCTGTTCTTAAGCAGAAAGCCACTTCCAACACGTGTTCATGTCTAGTTTCATCGTGACCTTTACGTGGCGGCAGGTGGAGGTGATGAATCCTGATGGGTCTCCAGCCAAAGGTGTGGATGTGGTGTGTGAACAGCTCCAGTACAACAAGAAGGTCCAGACGGCAGAGAACGGCCTGGCCAGGATCCCCATCAACGAGCTGCCCCCAGCTGGGGACCTGTTGATCACTGTAAGTCTCAGCTGAGCAGGTGGTTCTGAGAGTAGATCATTAACATGTCCAGAACATGTCCAGTACCACTGACAGTGCAGCAACAGTAGTCCAGGCTCTAGTCTATACCACTAGTCATCAACCTGCAGCACTCTAGGCCCAATAGTGGCTCCTGGAGCTTCTTCTAAAATGTATGAAAATGTAAAATGATGGGATATATGTTTATTTTTAATGTGGTTTCTGTAGGAGAAACATTCTTAACATATTCCAATCCTGTAAAAACATGTATAATAGGGTTAGGGTTAAATATTAAATTTCAACATTTGTGTCAACGTAGATTTATGTCATAACCTGCGACGTTTCAGCGCCGCGGTGCCAGTCAGGTGCTGCTGTAAACTAACAGCTGGATGTGGAATAAGTCAGTAGAATGACCAGAAATACTAATTAAACTGGATTATTTTAGTTTTATAGAGACTACTGAACTTTTCTAAAGGCTGCTGTTTTATTTTATATAATTCCAGGCTGTGTTTTATTGCCTCTGTTGTCCAGATGAGGAAAGAGAAGATGATTGGATTATATATATATTTTTTTATCAAATCCTCAAAATTAAAATGAACTAGACAATTCCCACGGAAATTGTCAGAGTTGGGTCCGGGCTCTGGGGCTGTCGGTGCATGGGAATCAATTACACCGAAACAGCGACTTTGTTGCCGTGGTGACCACCACGTGGCTAGAGATGGTGCGGGGTGTTCGTATTATCAATCTCAGAAAGTTTGGTGAGCCTACGAACTTTAGATCCAAAGTTATTAAGGGAAATCCATGAGCCAATCAGCATTGAGGAGGCGAGGCCCCAATAATGGAATTATTTTGATTGGTCTTCAACATGATCTCCACCAAGTTTTATGGTTGTAGGAGGTTTAGATTCAAAGTTATTGATGAAAACCATTCAGCCAATCAGCTTTCAGCCTGACATCATGAGCCAATCAGAATTCAGCTGAGTTACTGAACAGCTTTCTGCCAGCAGCTGGGCCGTTACCATGGTGACCTCTACCTCTGGTTGGAACACACCCCAAACAAATGCTCATAATTTAAAAAACAAAAGATGTTGAGAAAATGATCCTATTTTCTGAGCAGAAGAGGAAGTAAAAGAGGGACCAAGCTGTGTTTGGAGGCTCATAGCAACAAAACATCAAACTGACAGTTGGTTAGTGGTATTGGAGCGATCAGGACGGTCGTGCCTATGTTTTGATAGAAAAATTATTGATGCTCGGTTAAAATTGAGGCTAAGGCGGCAATTTATAAATTTGTTTTTCAGGGCTATTTTCTCTCCCTCTACACTAACGATCATAGACATATACGTAGACGCCGCATGGAGCAGATTTGGCTGCTGCTGCGCTACGTCAGCATCGCCGCCATATTGGATGTGGCAAAGCTGCTGTAAACAAATTACAAAAACTTACAAAAACAAAAAATTATTGGTACCCCTCAGTTAAAGAAGGAAAAACCCACAATTCTCACTGAAATCACTTGAAACTTACAAAACTAACAAATAAAAATTTAAATAAATTATAAATATATAAATTATTAATATAAATAGATCAAAATCAGCCATTACTTCTGGATTGTTGATTAACATAATGATTTAAAAAAACAAACTAATGAAATAGGGCTGGACAAAAATGATGGTACCCATAACTTAATATTTTGTTGCACAACCTTTTGAGGCAATCACTGCAATTAAACAATTTCTGTATTTGTCAATGATGGTTCTGCAGCTGTCAACAGGTATTTTCACTCCTCATGAACAAACCGCTCCAGTTGTCTCAGGTTTGATGGGTGTCTTCTCCAAATGGCATGTTTCAGCTCCTTCCACAGATGTTCAATGGGATTCAGATCTGGGCTCATGGAAGGCCACTTTGGAATAGTCCAACGCTTTTCTCTCAGCCATTCTTGGGTGTTTTTGGCTGTGTGTTTTGGATCGTTGTCCTGTTGGAAGACCCATGACCTGCGACTGAGACCAAGCTTTCTGACACTAGGCAGCACATTTCTCTCCAGAACGCCTTGATAGTCTTCAGATTTCATTTTACCTTGCACACATTCAAGACACCCTGTGCCAGATGCTTGGTTTTTGAGTCTATGAACATAGAGTTGATGCGCCTTACCAAAAAGCTACAGTTTGGTCTCATCTGTCCAAAGGACATTCTCCCAGAAGCTTTGTGGCTTGTCAACATGCATTTTTGCAAATTCCAGTCTTGCTTTTTTATGATTTTTTCAGCAGTGGTGTCCTCCTTGGTCGTCTCCCATGAAGTCCACTTTGGCTCAAACAACGACGAATGGTGCGATCTGACACTGATGTACCTTGGAGTTCACCTTTAATTTCTTTGGAGGTTGTTCTGGGCTCTTTGGATACAATTCCAACGATCCGTCTCTTCAGTTTGTCATCAATTTTCCTCTTGCGGCCACATCCAGGGAGGTTGGCTACTGTCCCGTGGGTCTTGAACTTCTGAATAATATGAGCCACTGTTGTCACAGGAACTTCAAGCCGTTTAGAGATGGTCTTATAGCCTTTACCTTTAAGATGTTTGTCTATAATTTTTTTCAGATGTCCTGGGACAATTCCCTCCTTCGCTTTCTGTTGTCCATGTTCAGTGTGGTACACACCTTTTCACCAAACAGCAGAGTGACTACTTGTCTCCCTTTAAATAGGCAGACTGACTGATTATGAGTTTGGAAACACCTGTGATGTCAATTAAAGGACACACCTGAGTTAATCATGTCACTCTGGTCAAGTAGTTTTCAATCTTTTATAGAGGTACCATCATTTTTGTCCAGGCCTGTTTCATTAGTTTGTTTTTTTAAATAATTATGTTAATCAACAATTCAAAAGTGATGGCTGATTTTGATTGTTTAATTTTCAATACATTTTTATTTATTATTACTTCTGCAAGTTTCTAGTGATTTCAGTGACCATTGTGGGTTTTTCTTTCATTAACTGAGGGGTACCAACAATTTTGTCCACGTGTGTACAAGTAAACTTTCATAAAGCGCCTCTCTACAAGAAACTTGTGTTAATGCCTCTTAATGATTCATTCACACATACACTACTATACTTAACAGTAAGAGACCACAATGTATGTACTTAATCTTGATTTAAGATTTAATATAAGCCCAAACTTCGGCAAATATCAAACGTAATAAACTGCGGGTTGAATTGACTACACTACCCGTGGTACTGAAGACCCTAAAAACTAAAAGTGAATTAAAACATGTTTAAATTTTGCCCAATTTCATGGCATTTGCATCAACACAGCTAAAGTTATCCACAAGAGAATGTTCAAGATGGAAAAATTTGCCATAAGAATTGCAGCAGGGTTAATAAAGTAAATGCAATTTAATATGGAGCTGGTTAACAAATAGAGTACAATCAACCCTCAAAAAACAAAGACAGTAAAAAATAATTCACACACACAGTATTATATAAACAGTTTTTTGCAGAAATGGCACTAAAACCCTTTAAAAAGAATGGTTTTGCACATTTTTTTTCTTATGTTGCCACTCTGCAACTGTAATGTGCCAAGTTTGGGAATGTGATGCAGCCTTAATTTGTGGAACACAGAAACAACCAATGACATGAAGCACAGTGATTGATCCGTATTCCCCCGGACAGGGTTGATCTCGGTGCAACTAAGGATTTACTCAGCCCAATTTCCACATTTATTTTCTTTTATTTAGTTGAAACAGTGGATGCAGCAGATAAATACCTGAAACAATATTAAATCAAATACACAAATATTAATTCAAATAATAAAGTGCATTACCAGCATAAACAACATTCATGATAAACAATTTTAATTAATAAATTATTGTTATCACACCTTATCAATGCAAAATAAATGTAATATAAATAGCATAAATAATTTCACATTTTTAACCCAACTAGATTCTACATATCCCTCTATCACACTCACACAAACAGAGCCATAGATCTGCAAGTTAAACAGTGAGCTGTCGGCACCCAAACTACATGTCCCACAATGCCCATGGTGAGTGGGCGGCGACTCGCACCAGCTGACTGGCTCACTTTCACCAACTCAAATGTACCAGAATTACAGTAAACAAACAACAACAGCAGTAAACACCCCATCGGCAGTGAAGTTTAACTTGTATGTGCTTTCAACCGACACACAACACATCACGCAGTTGGGAGCGAAGCGTTTTACATACGAGCAGGGAAGCGTCAGTGAAGCCGACGGGAAAGAGCCCGACCGCAAACCCGCGGATCAAGGAGCGTACACTACAACAAGTTTACACTACAACAAGTTTACACTACAACAAGTTTACACTACAACAAGTTTACACTACAACAAGTTTACACTACAACAAGTTTACACATTCACCGACTAGAAAAGATAAAGAGGCACTTACTCAATGGCTGCACACCGGATCAATTGTTTGCCGTGGTACTAAGGAAGCTACGCGGTCCTTTTTAAAAGGGGGAAGTAGCCGGTCATGTGATCACTACGACCGTCACGTGACCATTTACGTCACTTACGTCAATTTAAGGCACTATACAGCATTACACCCAGAAAACACAACGATATGTATCAGTAAACATCAGTAAACATCAACAGATAAAGGCTGAGTTAGTGTTAGTGTTTTAAAATGTCATACAGCATTACACCCAGAAAACACAACAGTGATGGTTGTCCATTCCAGACTGTTTCCTGAATGTGACCCAGACCAAACACATCCTCATCACCAATGTCTGTCGGTACAAACTGACTGATAAACAGCACCTTTACAGCCCAGACAGTGATTGGTGAATAAAACGCTCAGCTGATCTGACCACCCTCACTGTGCCCTCAGATGGAATCATCAGTCCCCCCTTATTATTTAGCTTGAGCAAGTGGTAACCCGAATCAAATGATGCAGGTACAGCATCAGTCACCAGGCTACCACGGCACACATCACAAAGCAGTTTTTTCAGATTTTGGCAAACCACAAATCCTGAAATGTAGACAAGGGCATTGTCAACAAGGCCACCAAAGTGGGTTGGCAGGTAGCTGTGGTCAGACACAATGGCAGGAATGTTGGCGAATGGGGATGGAATCACTTCAGTAGCTTCTGCTGCTGGGGAGGATGACGTTTCCATAGCAGACAGGGAAACCGTCTCATCCTGTACCACCACATTTCCTGACACCCCACATCGCACCATGAGCCAGCGGAAAATGGCTTGGAACTGGCATCCTGAAGGGTTGTTATTCCAACCCCCTGTGAAAACATAAACATAAAAACAGCACTTTCACATGATTTACCGGTTTAGTTAGCCTTTTTTAAAAAAAAAAAAACCTGTTCTTATACTCATGCTCAAACAAACTGTAAAACTGAAAAAAACATTGGAATCCCTACATGCAGCCCTGATTTAACTGAAAAGGAGCCCAAGTGATCTTGGCTGAAGTGGTGGGTGCAGATGTAGCGCTGCCGCTGAAGCTGTTCAGGGACCATCAGCATCAGGGTGTCAATGTTGAAGAATCCCAACACTGAGAGGTACCTTCACAAGAAATTGTTTGGTTAACATTACCATATAACAATATAACCCCAAGACAGCAGAGAGACTTTGTTCATTTATAAATGTTAAATCAACAAGGAGCATAGTGTAACAAAAGATCAACACACTTATCATTATGTTGCCTCAACAGAAAACACTGAAGTCCAACAGAAACAAAACAGGAGACTGCAAAAACATCAGAACCAGAGAACAGAGCATCATATGAACTTATGATGCTGAACAAGGGAACAGAATAGGTCTGGGCGTTGTGATGAGAAAATAATTATTATATTCATCTCCAAATTCTAATTATTATTAATATTCTGAATAACAGGAAACAGAAACAATGTTTCTTCCTCCTGTTTCACTCCTACTATGGGTGTGTAAACTGAGCTGTTAAATACTTAACTGTATTACAATAAAGAAATATGATTTTTGGTTCATTAGTTGGACTGGCTTCACTATTCCAACTCACCTGCAGTGCATTGTTCAATGCTCTGCGGGTGAGTTGGACTGTGCTATGCCAGACCCAACTAATGAACCAAAAATCATATTTCTTTATTGTATCCTGGACTATGAGATCCTTCAGGGAGGATGGACCTGACCATTCAGAACTTTGTAGGTGAGGAGGAGGATGTTGATTGTTGATTAGACAGGAAGTCAGTGCAGAGGCTGATACTGGTGAGATATGATCCTCCTTCTACTTCCTGTTGATATACGTGCAGCAGCATCTGGATCAGCTGGAGAGGCTTTACACTCACTGTATTGACAGATACAGTTGTGAATCATCAGTGTAACAGTAGAAATTCATAGAGTGGAACTCCATGTCTAACTTTAGTACGATAGAAGAAACATGGACATGAACAAACTGGGAATGATGTGAGAAACAGGACTAAAACCAGCCTAATGAGGTCCCTTTACACCAATAAGATGCTCTAATCTCTGTAGTAGATCTGATGGTCCATGGTGTCTAATGCAGCATTGTTGTTGTCTGTTGAAGAAAATTGCAGAAAATTCCTTGTAAAAGTTTTCTGTATGGTGGTAAATGTATTCTCAGTGGTCTATAGAGTCTGGTGATCTTACTGTCACAGAGCAATTCTGTTACAGAAAGTTGACCCTGAATGGTGGTGGGTCTGTAGCTTCTATGTCATGAGATCAAAGCAATCACAAGGAAAACAAAGACTCCCTTTCAGGTTCTGAAACCTTCTTTCAGAAAGCAAGAAGGTTTCCCTTTGGTGAGATCACATCTAAGGGAGGAAAGGTGATTGAAATTCTGATATTCCAATAAAATGTCTTGATGTTATAGTAGGGTTAGGGTTAAATGTATTGTATAAATTTATAGTATATATTGTATGAATTTCCTGTAAACCTGTTCCAGGTGGACCATGTATTGCTGAATATTGATCTTTGATTCATTGGTTGTGTTTAATTGCAGGTGAAGACTGAAGTTTCCAACGTTTCTCCTGAGATGCAAGCATCAGCCTCCATGAGAGCTGTCCCCTACTTCAGCAGCAGCCACAGCTTCATCCACATCGGTAGGGGGTCCCCAAGTGGTCTGGACTCTAGCCTTAGAAAGGGTCTGTGTAGGGAAGTGGTCTGGACTCTAGCCTTAGAAAGGGTCTGTGTAGGGAAGTGGTCTGGACTCTAACCTTAGAAAGGGTCTGTGTAGGGAAGTGGTCTGGACTCTAGCCTTAGAAAGGGTCTGTGTAGGGAAGTGGTCTGGACTCTAGCCTTAGAAAGGGTCTGTGTAGGGAAGTGGTCTGGACTCTAGCCTTAGAAAGGGTCTGTGTAGGGAAGTGGTCTGGACTCCAGCCTTGGGGCCCTGGTCCTGGTTTTCTTGTTGTTTTGTGTGTTGTTCAGAGTCTCACTACCACAGTACACATCAGCTGTTCGCAGACCAGCTGCTGGTCCTGGTTCTGGTGGCATGTCCTGGTCTACTTGATGCTGCCCCCCACCCCCCATCTTACATTAATCACTAATGTTGTTTTCAGGGGTCGACACAACTGTTCCCAAATTAGGGAAAATCTTCAAATTCAGCCTCAACTTCAACAAACAAGAAACTGGAGATGTCACATATCTGGTGAGTGTGTGTAGTATAACCTGTGTATGTGTAGTATAACCTGTGTGTGTGTAGTATAACCTGTGTATGTGTAGTATAGCCTGTGGATGTGTAGTATAACCTGTGTATGTGTAGTATAACCTGTGTGTGTGTAGTATAACCTGTGTATGTGGAGTATAACCTGTGTGTGTGTAGTATAACCTGTGTGTGTGTAGTATAACCTGTGTATGTGTAGTATAACCTGTGTATGTGTAGTATAACCTGTGGATGTGTAGTATAACCTGTGTATGTGTAGTATAACCTGTGTGTGTGTAGTATAACCTGTGTGTGTGTAGTATAACCTGTGTATGTATGTGTGTATAGTTCCTGGCCAGAGGTCGGTTGGTGAAGTCTCATCGTTATAAGATGAACCAACAAAACATAGTTCCTACCTTCATAAACACCATCACCAAAGATCTGCTGCCATCATTCCGTATCGTCGCCTTCTACCATGCCAACGAAGTGGAGGTGGTGTCGGACTCGGTGTGGGTGGATGTGGTGGACTCCTGTATGGGCTCAGTGAGTACCTGGTGGTGATATCTGGTACCTGGTGGTGATATCTGGTACCTGGTGGTGACATCTGTACCTGGTGGTGATATCTGGTACCTGGTGGTGATATCTGGTACCTGGTGGTGATATCTGGTACCAGGTGATGATATCTGGTACCAGGTGATGATATCTGGTACCTGGTGGTGATATCTGGTACCAGGTGATGATATCTGGTACCTGGTGGTGATATCTGGTACCAGGTGGTGATATCTGGTACCAGGTGATGATATCTGGTACCTGGTGGTGATACAGATATCACCTGATGGTGACGTCTGGAACCTGGTGATGATATCTGGTACCCATATAGCTTTGACATATTGTTGGCAGTGGTCTGTGCTCTAAGGGATTTTCTAGTAATTTGTCATTTTCCTTCACATGCAGCTTAAGCTGGAAGATAAGACAGGTTCTGCGTCCTATGAACCAAACAGAAATTTTTTCCTGAAGGTCACCGGAGACCCGGGAGCCCTGGTAGGACTGGTGGCTGTGGACAAGGCTGTCTACACCTTAAACAACAAGCACCGCCTCAGCCAGAAAAAGGCAACTTCTTCACTCATTTTGTGTTTTACAAATTATTCAAATTTATTCTGTGTAAGACATGACAAGAGTGTGTGTGTGTGTGTGTGTGTGTGTGTGTGTGTGTGTGTGTGTGTGTGTGTGTGTGTGTGTGTGTGTGTTGCTCAGGTGTGGGATGCAGTGGGCAGGTATGACACAGGCTGCACAGTAGGTGGAGGGAAGGACAGTATGAGTGTTTTCTACGACGCTGGACTGATATTTGTGTCCAGTACTTCTGCTGAGACCCAGACCAGAACAGGTGACTCCATATGTTTATAACAGAACACGTGTCCCCTCAGAGGATGCCTCTCCTGACAGTAACAGTGCTGCAGTTGGTGTTTGTCTTGTTATAGTTTTTTTTTTTTTTTGTCTACTTGCCCAGGGACAACACATGCAAATTATCTGCTCGCTAACGCTGCTGCAAAAAACAAACAGTAAATCAAAGTAAATCACAGACACCATGTACAGCTCGAGTCTAGATATTATATTGTTGGGTTCTTTTAAAGAAGAGTGTGTTGCGTTTCCAGAATTGAAATGTCCAACCACCAGCAGGAGGAAACGAGCCACAACTATAAGGGACGTCACAACCAGCTTAGGTAAGAACCACAAATCTAGTCCTCTCCATGCTGAGGTAATGAAAAATATTTCACTTTTATTTATATAGCCTAATATTACAACACAGTTGTCTCAAAGTGCTTCACAAAATTTCTCTTTGCAATTCTATGCATTAATATAAAGATCGAAGCATAAATCTCATTTCTGTTTAGGGTTAGGGTTAGCGTCTAGTTTGCCCTCTTCTTGTCTCCACATCTCCTCCCCTTTGTTTCTCCTCCACAACTGTCTTTATTTTCAGCGAGTCAATATAAAGAAGAGCTAGATCGTAAGTGTTGTTTGGACGGCATGAAGGAAACACCCCTCTCATACAGCTGTGACCGACGCAGTGAGTACATCACTGCAGGTAAAACCTGTTCTGAGGCCTTCAAGCACTGCTGCAAGGAGCTGGAAAAGCAGCGAGCGGAGATGAAGCACGACATCCTTCTATTGGCTCGCAGTAAGAAAGGGGGTGAGGGATGGAAGGTAGTTTCAGAACAATCCTCCAAGTGAAAACATAACCTTTTTTATATTTAATCTTTAGCTGAGGAAGATGAAATCAGTTACATGGACACCAGTGAGATTTTTACTCGCACCTCTTTCCCAGAAAGTTGGCTCTGGAATGAAGTCAATCTGCCGAATTGCACTCAAAAAAACTGGTGAGTCAACTGAAATCTGTAAACACACTGGTTGCCTCTACCCATTGACCTGACTAAACTTTCTATATTTCAGTGACACCACATCCTATGAGAAAAAGGTTTCTCTGTATCACACCATCACGACGTGGCAGTTCACTGGCATTAGTCTGTCAAAGACTCATGGTGAGGATTTGCTGACTCAGATCTGTCTTGTGGTTTGGTTTTGCCTCTTCAACCTTAAAAATAAAAGCTCCACTCTATCTCTAACCCTCACAGTTTTTCATGTCAATTTTCCTGTTCATCCTTTGTTTTTGTGGTGTTTTTCAACTTTGTCTTTTTCATCTTCATCAGAAGTCCTATGTTTTAAATTCCTATGTTCCCAGATCCTGTATTCTCAGGATCCTATGTTCCCATGTTGTGGATTAATCCTGCCTCTTTAACCTTGAAAACAATACTTCACTGTTTCTTCAACCCTGTTGTACACTGTTTTTCATTCTTAGTTCATCCCTTGTTTTTGTGGGGTTTATCCTTTTACAGGAATCTGTGTAAGTGAGCCGCTAGAAATAAGGGTCCAAAAAAAGTTCTTCATTGATCTGCGCATGCCTTACTCTGCTGTCTGCCGAGAGCAGATAGAGATTAAGGCAATTCTCCACAACTACACCCCAGACCCCATCACAGTAAGTCATTCTGCTCGGCTTCAGGTGATGGGCAATTTTTTCTGGGGGAGGTTAGGATCTTGAAACCAGAGATCATCCCTCCTGGACTGGAATTTGATAGGAACACTCAATGTCTATCAATGTCTATCTTTGGTATCTGGTGGACACGGCTGTAACGCTGTAAGTGGGTAGGTTCAAAGAAAAGGTGCTCTGTCCTGGGTTGTTTAACACATCTAGATGTAAATACCATGAAATAAAAGCTGGAATTCTGAACTTTTGTCTCATATTCATCTTTTGATCTAAAACCCAAATGTCTTCACTGTACAAAAAAACTTGCTGTTTTAATACTTTTAGGAGGGTTAGGGTTAGTTCCCAGGTCTTATGTTCCCAGAGTTCTATGTTCCAGGTCTTATATTCTTAGATATGCTTCCATACTGATCATTATGTTCCTTAATAACCCTAACCCTTAAGTGATAAGAAATGACCCATAGTACTGTGAAGAAATAACATATTTAACCAGAATCTGCTCCTCTGAATCAGCTCCCTCAGTTCCTTTCTCTGTTTTTGTTTTCAAGGTGCGTGTGGATCTGCTTAAGGAGGATCATGTGTGTAGTTCAGCCTCTAAGAGTGGAAAGTATCGTCAGGAGGTTGAAGTTGGGCCTAAATCGACACAATCTGTACCCTTTGTTGTTATTTTCATGAAGGAAGGCAAATTTGGAATTGAAGTCAAAGCATCTGTTAAAGACATATCACTCAGTGATGGAATAAAGAAGTATCTGCAGGTCATGGTAAGAACCTACCTTCAATCAATTTGTACTTTACTCAGCCACTTGATTGAAGTCATATTGTCATTCAAGGGAAACAGTCATCCCTGGACCCATGTCTGCAAGAATTTATTTGTTGTATATTAGTCTTTTCAAACTAGAAATAAAGAAAAACAGAATAAGAAATATAAAACAACATTTTACCAAGGACGCCACATTATTTATTTTTTTATTTATGTTTTTTTTACACACCACCTTTAAAGTTTCTTCAAACTTGTTTTCTCTGGTCTTTGTCCCGACTGTTGTTTTCCCAGCCTGAAGGTGAACTGGTCAAATCTTCTCATATTATAACTCTTAACCCTGCTAGTCAAGGTTTGTGCAATGAATTTACCTCTTAAATTGCTGCATTATGGGAACAACAACCTTATTTATTATTGTTTTCATCATGTAATGATTATATCTCCACCCTAACTCTTTTAGGTGGTACACAAGAACAAATTATCAACAGCAGAATTAATGACCCATCTAGGATTGAAAATGCACCGACTTGGACGGAGATCTTTGTGACAGGTGAGGCTAATATTGTATGAGCCATGATGTGATAGTGTTTCTCCTTGTCAACCTGAAGTATAACCTTCAGTTTCCTCTGTTTTGTTTGTGCATGCAGGGCGAGAGCATATCAGTATGTTGGTGGAGAACGCCATTAGTGGGACATCAATGGGTAGCCTGATACGCCAGCCTACAGGCTGTGGAGAGCAGAACATGATCGGCATGACTCTGCCGGTCATTGCAACCACTTATCTGGATGCAACTGACCAGTGGGTAACCGTGGGTTTTGAGAAACGCAAGGAAGCTCTACAACACATGAAATCTGGTAGGAACAGAGTGATGCAACAATCAGAGACCAAGACCTCTATGTGTCAACCACTTTGAACAGAACATACTGGATGAAATGAATTGATGGCAGTCAGTGAACAGACTTGTGTAATCTGTTTGTGTCCAGGCTACGTTAAGGAGCTGGTATACCGTCAGAAAGACAATTCTTTTGCTGCATGGCAAAATCAACAGGGTTCCACCTGGTGAGGCATCCAAACATCATGAACATATACAGTATATATACCATACTTATCCTCTTCTATCGGAGGTTTTGACTTTGTGCAGATTTGCAGAGATTGCAGAATATTTCAACTGCAAATCACCTAAAGTAGAGTTGTCCACTCTTTCCTCTCTAAGGCTGACAGCGTATGTGGTCAAGGTGTTTGCCATGGCCTCTGATCTGATCGATGTGGACACGGCTGTGGTCTGTGATGCTGTCAAGTTTCTCATTTTAAACGCACAGCAACCTGACGGCATGTTTAAAGAAGTTGGAAACATCATCCATGGAGAGATGATTGTGCGTGCGCTGATTTCATTTATATCAGTCTTCAAGTATTGGTAAAAGTAAAGCAAAAAAGAAAATGATAGAAAAACATCAATAGGATCTAACTATGTAGAGAGCCGTATATCCTGTAAATGAGAGAAGTCCACTGGGCAGTTTCACACTAAACTAGTTATAATAGGAACTTTGTTATTCTATGCTTGTTTTTTAAAACCCAACCTTTTGTAGTATTATAAGTTGACAAACATATGTGAGAATCATGGCACAAATCAAACAGGATTAAAAATAAGTTGTCTCTCCCATTAACAAGCAGACATTTTTGTCAGAGACAGGGTCTGGAGTGATGGTATTACTTTGATGAACATATACAGTATATATTCCATACTCATCCTCTAGGCTCTCTGCATGAACAAATATATGATAATTATTATTAGTAGTAATTATGTTAATATTGACGATAACGATGACAACTGTGTTTGTTGTAATGTGTGTGTGTGTGTGTGTGTGTGTGTGTGTGTGTGTGTGTGTGTGTGTGTGTGTGTGTGTGTGTAGGGTGATGTGCGGGGCACAGATTCAGATGTCTCCATGACGGCCTTCTGCCTCATTGCTCTGCAGGAGTCTCGCAGTAAATGTGAGACCACAGTTAGCGTGAGTACTACTCCTAACACTAACCCCTTAAACCTAACCCTAACCCTACTAACCCTGCTAACCCTGACCCTAACCCTAACCCTACTAACCCTGCTAACCCTGACCCTAACCCTAACCCTACTAACCCTGACCCTAACCCTATGACCCTAACCCTACTAACCCTGCTAACCCTGACCCTAACCCTATGACCCTAACCCTACTGACCCTGACCCTAACCCTACTAACCCTGCTAACCCTGACCCTAACCCTAACCCTACTAACCCTGCTAACCCTGACCCTAACCCTAACCCTACTAACCCTGCTAACCCTGACCCTAACCCTAACCCTACTAACCCTGCTAACCCTGACCCTAACCCTAACCCTACTAACCCTGACCCTAACCCTATGACCCTAACCCTACTGACCCTAACCCTACTGACCCTAACCCTGCTAACCCTGACCCTAACCCTATGACCCTAACCCTACTGACCCTAACCCTGCTAACCCTGACCCTAACCCTACTGACCCTAACCCTACTGATCCTAACCCTGTGAGGTTCATTTTATAAGCACTTATTTTATAATTTATATATTTATATTATATATTATATTTTATGCATGAACCCTTCTTCCCCCCCTTCCACCCCTCACCTCCCTTCAATTCATTAAGTTATCATTATCATTTTTATCCTTTATAATTATTGGTGCATTTTTATGTGTGGTTTTTAGTTGTTTTTTTCAGTTTGTTTTATTTTATTTTCTAAGCACTTATTTTATATATTTTATATGATATATTTTATGCATGATTTTATTATTGCACTTGGTTTCACCTTAGCACCCCCTCCCCCCTTTATGTATATCCACCATCATCCCATTTTCATCCTGGTTTTTGTTGCTGATGTCACCAAGTGGACTCTCCCACTCCCAAGCTCCAAGCTCAACCACCTTCCCCTGGAGAGGGATGCGGTAGGATAGGGTTCACCTCCCACTCAGCACCTGGGAGGCCACAAGACCTGACCCCCTGTTACACCTCTTTCTTCCCCACCCCCCACTGGGGGCATCAGGAACTCGACAGTTTGCCAGAGCACTAAAATTTAACCAATACTCTGAACCCCAACCCTAACCCTGCTGACCCTGACCCTAACCCTACTAATGCCACCAGGGTACTCAGTGCAAATTGAAATCATATTTCCAGAAAAGGGGCTTAAGAAAATAATGCGTGTTTCTATCAAGCAGGAAGCTTAGTGTCAGAAGTGACTTCCAGCTGCATTTTCTCTAACAATCAACAGGAAGTGACTGCATCAGCTCCAAAAAGCAGTCCGAAAAAAGTCAGATTTCATGGAAATTTATGAGAAACTGAACCAAATTCTCACTTGATGTATTACCTTAGTCACTTTTTGAAATGTTTATGTTCCCATCACTAATCCCGTCACAGCATTGTGGTAATTTAGTGAATTATGATTCAGTTCAGACTAAATTGGATGATAAAGCAGGTATTCTTTAAGGTGCAACTATATTGCGATTGTCAAGTCCCTACAAAGGTGACATAACCTTCAGATTACTAGTATGTGATTAGCTGTCTCTAATCGATTGTTATTTTTAAAATCTTAGTCATCTAATTCAGCTTAGTTCAGCATTTGGTTCCTAAAGGACCTGCTAAGGATTTGTCTTTTTTATTTTAATGGTTTTAAAGTTTTCTAAGTAACTAGTCTCAGTAAATGAGTAACCCTAACCCTAACCCTGGTCTCAGTAATTCAATTCATTTTATTTATATAGCCCAATATTACAACACAGTTGTCTCAAAGGGCTTCACAAAATTCAGTCCAAAGTGACCCAGACATCCCCCGTCCTTAGACCCTCCTTCTCAACAAGGAAAAACTCCAAAACCCAGGGAAAGAAGAAACCTCGGTAAAGGAGAGATCCACTCCCATGGATGGACAGACTATAGATGAACCAGGACTGACATCTGATGATGATGGATTAGTCTGGAAAGATGTTTCAGTCTGTAGAGATGCTGTAGGGTGGGGGCAGAAGGGCGGGTCCAACCAGGCAGGTGAAGGTTCATCAGGGGCCTCGATGAGTCGCATCAGGAGTCGTCATCATTGGGCCTCGTGTGGTTGAACTGAACCAGTAGCAGGGAGAAGGACTCTGGGTGAATAGTGATGTAAAGACCAAGTAGAAACTAGATCCTGTTTATTAATGATAGTGATACATGGTACCAGACAGAGATGATAGGGTCAGGGTCAGGGGTCAGTGACTGTACTTCCCCCAGCATTCTCACTCCTAGGGCAGCTTAGACTGAACAGAGGGTTGAAGTCTACCTCTAGCTACTCTGACCTTTGGCCTTTTGGAACAGGAATGTTTTCAGTCTAACCTTAAATGCACAGACTGTGTCGGCCTCTTTAATATTAGTTGGTAACAGGTCTCAGTAAGTGGTCTCAGTAACTAGTCTCAGTAAATTAGTACCTAGTCTCAGTAACTGGTCTCAGGAGAAGAAGAAGAGGGTTCGGGTGGTCAGGGGGACTAATCCAGACTTGTTCCAGGATCAAATGTGCTGATGAGAATCTTGACCTGACTGTTTTAAACCAGTCTGTTGTCTTCCTGTCCAGAGTCTCATCGACAGCATCAACAAAGCTGTGTCCTACGTGGAAACTCGTCTTCCTCACCTCACCAACCCGTACGCTGTCACCATGGCATCATACGCCCTGGCCAACGAAAACAAACTCAACCAACAGATCCTCAACAAGTTTGTCTCCTCAGGTGTCGTCACACGACAAAATCATTCAACACATTCACAAACAGAATCTACAGATGGCACTGGGCCAAAATCTGTTGTTTTATTATTTACAGATACGTTACTCAGGGAAATACACTGTTTAAAAGTGTCTGTCAGGACACATGTACACATTTTTAAATGTGAATCGATCTTCAGAAACAGAAACATTTGCCGTTAATGTTAAAAGACAAATATCTGATTATTTCTATTAACTTGTTTAAATAGCAATATGTATATATAATGTATTTATGGTTAGGCTTAGCTTTAACTTCTAGTGTGTCTGTGTCTTTCAGACTCCTCCCACTGGCCTGTCCCTAAGGGACACATCTACACCCTGGAAGCCACCGCCTATGCTCTGCTGGCTCTGGTGAAGGTCAAGGTGAGTCCACCACAACCAGGTCTCTAGACAAATGATGGAATCTGAAAATACACATGTATAGGCCTGGAGGACTTCTGTAAATATACAGAAACTCCCTCCCCCTGTTTTACCTTGTGTATAAAATAACAGAAGATAATGAACTTGAAACAGAGTCTCAGTGTTTGGTGGTTATTATTACAGAACAGAGCGACAGTGGGAATTTTCTCAGCTATTTTTCATTTTAGTTTTCTTCTTAGTCTTGTGTCAAACGTCCATATTAGTTTATAGTCATATTTATTCAACTTGTGTTTTTGTTGTTTAGTCACATTTTAGTCGTCCTGGTATTTTAGTCTCGTTTTAAAGAAAATCTGAAGTATTTTAGTCCAGAGAGAGAGTTTGTTTGATTTTTACAAAAATACTTTATGTTTTATAATGCATCAATTAAAAATATGCTATATGATATAAAAGAAAAAAAAACAAACAAATTTCCTTAAAACAATTCTTCCTGATGATGGAAATCAACAACTTTACTAACCCTAACTCTTCGCATCCAGACCCACATCAAAAAGACTAAAGTCCATCGTTAAAAGAGCAAAAAACTGTTTTAACCACGATAAACACTAAAATCACAGGATGGGGTTAGAATAAACATGTTAGAATAAACATGTTAGAATAAACATGTTAGACTAAACATGTTAGACTAAACATGTTAGAATAAACATGTTAGAATAAACATGTTAGAATAAACATGTTAGAATAAACATGTTAGACTAAACATGTTAGAATAAACATGTTAGACTAAACATGTTAGAATAAACATGTTAGACTAAACATGTTAGAATAAACATGTTAGAATAAACATGTTAGACTAAACATGTTAGAATAAACATGTTCGAATAAACATGTTAGACTAAACATGTTAGAATAAACATGTTAGACTAAACATGTTAGAATAAACATGTTAGACTAAACATGTTAGAATAAACATGTTAGAATAAACATGTTAGACTAAACATGTTAGAATAAACATGTTAGACTAAACATGTTAGAATAAACATGTTAGAGTAAACATGTTAGACTAAACATGTTAGAATAAACATGTTAGAATAAACATTTTAGACTAAACATGTTAGACTAAACATGTTAGAATAAACATGTTAGACTAAACATGTTAGAATAAACATGTTAGACTAAACATGTTAGAATAAACATGTTAGAATAAACATGTTAGAGTAAACATGTTAGAATAAACATGTTAGAATAAACATGTTAGACTAAACATGTTAGACTAAACATGTTAGAATAAACATGTTAGACTAAACATGTTAGAATAAACATGTTAGACTAAACATGTTAGACTAAACATGTTAGACTAAACATGTTAGAATAAACATGTTAGACTAAACATGTTAGACTAAACATGTTAGAATAAACATGTTAGACTAAACATGTTAGAATAAACATGTTAGAGTAAACATGTTAGAATAAACATGTTAGAATAAACATGTTAGAATAAACATGTTAGAATAAACATGTTGGACTAAACATGTTAGAATAAACATGTTAGAATAAACATGTTAGAGTAAACATGTTAGAATAAACATGTTAGACTAAACATGTTAGACTAAACATGTTATAGAATAAACATGTTATAGACTAAACATGTTAGAATAAACATGTTATAGAATAAACATGTTATAGAATAAACATGTTAGAATAAACATGTTAGACTAAACATGTTAGACTAAACATGTTAGAATAAACATGTTAGAATAAACATGTTAGACTAAACATGTTAGAATAAACATGTTAGAATAAACATGTTAGACTAAACATGTTAGACTAAACATGTTAGAATAAACATGTTAGACTAAACATGTTAGAATAAACATGTTAGAATAAACATGTTAGACTAAACATGTTAGAATAAACATGTTAGAATAAACATGTTAGACTAAACATGTTAGAATAAACATGTTAGACTAAACATGTTAGACTAAACATGTTAGACTAAACATGTTAGAATAAACATGTTAGACTAAACATGTTAGACTAAACATGTTAGACTAAACATGTTAGACTAAACATGTTAGAATAAACATGTTAGACTAAACATGTTAGAATAAACATGTTAGACTAAACATGTTAGAATAAACATGTTAGAATAAACATGTTAGAATAAACATGTTAGAATAAACATGTTAGACTAAACATGTTAGAATAAACATGTTAGAATAAACATGGTAGAGTAAACATGTTAGAATAAACATGTTAGACTAAACATGTTAGACTAAACATGTTATAGAATAAACATGTTATAGACTAAACATGTTAGAATAAACATGTTATAGAATAAACATGTTATAGAATAAACATGTTAGAATAAACATGTTAGACTAAACATGTTAGACTAAACATGTTAGACTAAACATGTTAGAATAAACATGTTAGAATAAACATGTTAGACTAAACATGTTAGAATAAACATGTTAGAATAAACATGTTAGACTAAACATGTTAGACTAAACATGTTAGAATAAACATGTTAGAATAAACATGTTAGAATAAACATGTTATAGAATAAACATGTTATAGAATAAACATGTTAGACTAAACATGTTAGAATAAACATGTTAGAATAAACATGTTAGACTAAACATGTTAGAATAAACATGTTAGACTAAACATGTTAGAATAAACATGTTATAGAATAAACATGTTATAGAATAAACATGTTAGAATAAACATGTTATAGAATAAACATGTTATAGAATAAACATGTTAGACTAAACATGTTAGACTAAACATGTTAGACTAAACATGTTAGAATAAACATGTTAAACGAGTCTGTCCTTCAGGTCTTCAACCAAACCAAACCTGTCCTCACATGGTTCAACCAGCAGCAGCAACATGGAGGAGGATATGGGTCCACTCAGGTAAACCTGGTCCTAGACCACGTAGACCTGATACTAGAACTGGACTGGTACTAGACCTGGACTGACCTGATACTAGACCTGGACTAACCTGGTACTTGACCAGGACTAGTACTAGAGCTGGACTGACCTGATACTAGACCTGGACTGGTATTAGACCTGGACTGGTACTGGTCCTGATCCTAGACCTGCACCCTTGGTCTCCAGGCTACCATCATGGTGTATCAGGCTGTTGCTGAGTACTGGAAGAATGCTGAAGAACCAGATTATTCCATGAACGTGGACGTGCATCTGCCGGGAAAATCCAAACCAGAATATTACAAGTTCACTAAGGAGGACAGCTTCAGGACCAAGACCACCAAGGTACACACACACTACACACACACACTACACACACACACACACTACACACACTACACACACTACACACACACACACACACACACACACACACACACACACTACACACACTACACACACACACACACTACACACACTACACACACACACACACACACACTACACACACACACACACACACTACACACACACACACACACACACTACACACACTACACACACTACACACACACACACACACACACACTACACACACTACACACACACACACTACACACACTACACACACTACACACACACACACACACACACACTACACACACTACACACACTACACACACTACACACACTACACACACACACTACACACACACACACACTACACACACACACACACACTACACACACTACACACACACACACACTACACACACTACACACACTACACACACACACTACACACACTACACACACACTACACACACTACACACACACACACACACACACACACACTACACACACACATACACACACACACACACACTACACACACACTACACACTACACACACTACACACACACACACTACACACACACTACACACACTACACACACACACACACACTACACACACACACACACACACACACACACTACACACACACACACACACACACACACACACACTACACACACACTACACACTACACACACACACACTACACACACTACACACACACACACACACACTACACACACTACACACACACACACACACACACACACACACTACACACACACTACACACACACACTACACACACTACACACACACACACACACACTACACACACACACACACTACACACACACACACACACACACACACACACTACACACACTACACACACACACACACACACACTACACACACTACACACACACACACACACACACACACTACACACACTACACACACACACACACACACACACACACACACTACACACACTACACACACACACACACACACACACACACTACACACACACTACACACACTACACACTACACACACACACACACTACACACACACACACACACACACACACACTATACACACTACACACACTACACACACACACACACACACACACACACTACACACACTACACACACTACACACACACACACACACACACACTACACACACTACACACACTACACACACTACACACACACACACACACACACTACACACACTACACACACACACACACACACTACACACACTACACACACTACACACTACACACACTACACACACTACACACTACACACACTACACACTACACACTACACACTACACACACACACACACACACACTACACACACTACACACTACACACACTACACACTACACACTACACACACTACACACTACACACACTACACACTACACAGTGTGTGTGTGTTATAGTGTGTGTGTGTTATAGTGTGTGTGTTATAGTGTGTGTGTGCTATAGTGTGTGTGTGTGTGTGTTATAGTGTGTGTGTGTGTGTGTGTGTTATAGTGTGTGTGTGTGTTATAGTGTATGTGTGTGTGTGTTATAGTGTGTGTGTGTGTGTGTTATAGTGTGTGTGTGTGTGTTATAGTGTGTGTGTGTGTTATAGTGTGTGTGTGTGTTATAGTGTGTGTGTGTGTGTGTGTGTGTGTGTGTGTGTGTGTTATAGTGTGTGTGTGTGTGTGTGTGTGTGTGTGTGTGTGTGTGTGTGTGTGTGTGTGTGTGTGTGTGTGTGTGTTATAGTGTGTGTGTGTGTGTTTTAATTCATTTTGAATTCATCTCAACAGCTCAACAGCATCAATGAGAACATTAAAGTGACAGCTTCAGGTTCAGGAGAAGCAACATTAACTGTGAGTAAAAATAATGAAATTATGTTTTTCCTTCATTGATCAGAATGAATAAATTAATCAAATCTGAATATAAAATAATAAATATAAAAATAAATAAATATAATCTGCAGCAGCTTTTTTATTTCACAGTTGATGTCGATGTATTATATTAGACAAAAAGAGAAGAGAAACGACTGTAACAGGTTTAACCTGTCGGTGCAGCTGCTGCCTGGTGAATACACACACACACACACACACACACACACACACACACACACACACATACTGGTTTTCGTCTGTTAGGAGGACCGACTTTTTAATCATCACTTTTGGGGACCACCCTTTCTAAAGGTTCTAGAGATGTGAAACAAATCAGGTACTCTATCCAGAGCATTGTTAGCTCATACACGACTTAAAAGATATGAATTGATGAAGTACTGTCTTCCCCATACTACATGGGGACATAAAAAAAGATGGATTAACGTGGTTTGGGGGGACCTAATTTAAATATTATTAACATATTTCACACAAACTCCTATGTGATTTGTGGGGACTTTACAGGAAATCTATTACAAAGAAATACTAGTAAATGCTGAATATTATAAATGATTACATTTGTTATATAATTATTTTATCTACATGTTTACATTCTCATTATTACAATTTTTTTCTTTCAGTATCACAATCATAACTACATTTTCAGTCAACTAGGAATGGGAAATATGACAAAATTCATATACAATTTTTTTTTGTTTTTGTACTGGCATTATATAATAATGTTACAAAAATAATGCATACAATCCTCAAAACATGAGTCTATATATTTCTTTATTCCACTGGCGATGCAAGGAAATATGTCTTAAGAAAGAAAAAGAAAGCATTTTAAAATATGTATATAACTGTGCAATTGTGCAATTTATTGTTATATTTACTATACCATACTATACAAACATTCTGCATGTTTTAAATATTTCAAAATAAAAAAAATACAAAAATACAAACAGAATTTTCACATATACTTGTTTTGTTGCTATTATTGGCACTTAAACCAAAACCATAAGATGTTTTATGATAATGTTTTAATGATTTAAATATTGAATGTTTCTCTTGTATGCTGTAATGCGGTTGTAACCATAGAATTTTAGGTTGTGCCAGTCTCGGTTCTGAAGAACCTCTGGTTCAGCCCTTAAACACTTCTCACAGTCACGCTTTGCTGGTACAATGCAAGATGTGATGAATCGATTCATGTGCCTTTCCACTGCCTGCACCTCTACCTGCTGCCAGGGAGTTTTCTTCTTCCAGGTAACTGTACCTATAAGTAGTAAGAAAAAAATATGTTAATATAAAGGCAGGGACTTCTCAGCATTGTGGAATTAAAAGCAGATAAACTAAGTACAGCAACACTTTTGTGAGATTTGTAAATTGTTGACATCTGTTTATTTAAGTGAAATTGATGTCTTTGAACTGAAAAATCTAAACTTAACAATTTGTGACAAAATTCCAAACAGATGTAAGGAGGTCAGTGACTCATTGATTTGAGGTCTCAACAGTGGCAAAGGACGGGAGCTGGCCACTTCTCTGCTGGTAGATGGAATGCTGGTTGCCTGTAAACATACAATTTTTGTTGGCAGAGAGTGAGAATATGTAAATACAAGAAAAACATTGTCAATATATATAAACACTGTATAATGTTCATAATAATTAATTTACAGTAAAGTGTTTCTTAGTGGGCAGCCAAGCTCTATCTGTGTTCACACAACTCAATCAGAACAGGCCTTGTGAGGACATTTCACACACAACGTTACAGTTCCTTGTGAGGACCAGTGTTGTTCAGTGTTTCACAGACAGATTCCAGTTTCTACTCAGACAATGACTGAAAGTGTCTTGTGGGGACGTCGTAAGTGTATAAAATAGACTGATAATAAACTAAGAAAAAACAACATCTTAAGGTTGAAATCTGTTCTCAGTATCAAACAACGACTGAACTCTTAAATGTATTGCATTAAACTGTTGGATGGACTGATTCACACTAGACTACCAACATTTACCCTACTTCCTCCTCTTAGATGGTTACAATACAAATATGAAATCATGATATATAGAGACTGGGATTAAAACTGAATTGAAGATTATGAATGTACCTGTTGAGGAGTAGTGTCTGGACCAGTGGTATCATCCATTTGAGGTATCAACAGTGGCAAAGGAGGAGAGTTGGCTACTTCCATGTTGGTAGATGGAATGCTGGTTGCCTGTAAACACACAATTTATGTTGGCAGAGAGTTACAACATGGAAATATAAGAAAAACATTATCAATATATGTGAACATTGTATAATATCCATAATAATTAATTCACAGTAAAGTATTTCTTCATGGACAGCCATACTCTATCTGTGTTCACACAACTCAATCAGAACAGGCCTTGTGAGGACATTTCACACACAACGTTACAGTTCCTTGTGAGGACTAGTGTTGTTCAGTGTTTCACAGACAGATTCCAGTTTCTACTCAGACAATGACTGAAAGTGTCTTGTGGGGACGTCGTAAGTGTATAAAATAGACTGATAATAAACTAAGAAAAAACAACATCTTAAGATTGAAATCTGTTCTCAGTATCAACCAACGACTGAACTCATAAATGCATTGCATTAAACTGTTGGATGGACTGATTCACACTAGACTACCAACATTTACCCTACTTCCTCCTCTTAGATGGTTACAATACAAATATGAAATCATGATATATAGAGACTGGGATTAAAACTGAATTGAAGATTATGAATGTACCTGTTGAGGAGTAGTGTCTGGACCAGTGGTATCATCCATTTGAGGTATCAACAGTGGCAAAGGAGGAGAGTTGGCTACTTCCATGTTGGTAGATGGAATGCTGGTTGCCTGTAAACACACAATTTATGTTGGCAGAGAGTTACAACATGGAAATATAAGAAAAACATTATCAATATATGTGAACATTGTATAATATCCATAATAATTAATTCACAGTAAAGTATTTCTTCATGGACAGCCACACTCTATCTGTGTTCACACAACTCAATCAGAACAGACCTTGTGAGGACATTTCACACACAACGTTACAGTTCCTTGTGAGGACCAGTTTTGTTCAGTGTTTCACAGACAGATTCCAGTTTCTACTCAGACAATGACTGAAAGTGTCTTGTGGGGACGACGTAAGTGTATAAAATAGACTGATAACAAACTAAGAAAAAACAACATTTTAAGGTTGAAATCTGTCCTCAGTATCAACCAACGACTGAACTCATAAATGCATTGCATTAAACTGTTGGGTGGACGGATTCACACTAGACTACCAACATTTACCCTACTTCCTCCTCTTAGATGGTTACAATACAAATATGAAATCATGATATATAGAGACTGGGATTAAAACTGAGTTGAAGATTATGAATGTACCTGTTGAGGAGTAGTGTCTAGATGAGTGGCATCATCCATTTGAGGTATCAACAGTGGCAAAGGAGGAGAGTTGGCTACTTCCATGTTGGTAGATGGAATGCTGGTTGCCTGTAAACACAGAATTTATGTTGGCAGAGAGTTAAAACATGGAAATATAATAAAAACATTATCAATATATGTGAACACTGTATAATATCCATAATAATTAATTCACAGTCAAGTATTTCTTCATGGACAGCCACACTCTATCTGTGTTCACACAACTCAATCAGAACAGGCCTTGTGAGGACATTTCACACACAACGTTACAGTTCCTTGTGAGGACCAGTGTTGTTCAGTGTTTCACAGACAGATTCCAGTTTCTGCTCAGACAATGACTGAAAGTGTCTTGTGGGGATGTCGTAAGTGTATAAAATAGACTGATAACAAACTAAGAAAAAACAACATCTTAAGGTTGAAATCTGTTCTCAGTATCAACCAACGACTGAACTCATAAATGCATTGCATTAAACTGTTGGGTGGACGGATTCACACTAGACTACCAACATTTACCATGAAATCATGATATATAGAGACTGGGATTAAAACTGAATTGAAGATTATGAATGTACCTGTTGAGGAGTAGTGTATGGACCAGTGGCATCATCCATTTGAGGTATCAACAGTGGCAAAGGAGGAGAGTTGGCTACTTCCATGTTGGTAGATGGAATGCTGGTTGCCTGTAAACACACAATTTATGTTGGCAGAGAGTTACAACATGGAAATATAAGAAAAACATTATCAAAATATGTGAACACTGTATAATATCCATAATAATTAATTCACAGTAAAGTATTTCTTCGTGGACAGCCACAATATCTGTGTTCACACAACTCAATCAGAACAGGCCTTGTGAGGACATTTCACACACAACGTTACAGTTCCTTGTGAGGACCAGTGTTGTTCAGTGTTTCACAGACAGATTCCAGTTTCTACTCAGACAATGACTGAAAGTGTCTTGTGGGGACGTCGTAAGTGTATAAAATAGACTGATAACAAACTAAGAAAAAAACACATCTTAAAGTTGAAATCTGTTCTCAGTATCAACCAACGACTAAACTCATAAATGCATTGCATTAAACTGTTGGGTGGACGGATTCACACTAGACTACCAACATTTATCGACGGATTCACACTAGACTACCAACATTTATCCTAGTTCCTCCTCTTAGATGGTTACAATATAAATATAAAATCATGATATATAGAGACTGGGAATAAAACTGAATTGAAGATTATGAATCTACCTGCTGAGGAGCAGTGTCAGGACCAGTGGCATCATCCATTTGAGGTCTCAATAGTGGCAAAGGAGGAGAATTGGCTACTTCCATGTTGGTAGATGAAATGCTGGTTGCCTGTAAACAAACAATTTATGTTGGCAGAGAGTTACAAATTTGAAATATAAGAAAAACATTATCAATATATGTGAACACTGTATAATATCCATAATAATTAATTCACAGTAAAGTATTTCTTCATGGACAGCCACACTCTATCTGTGTTCACACAACTCAATCCGAACAAGCCTTGTGAGGACATGTCACACACAACGTTACAGTTCCTTGTTCTGCTTCTCACAGACAGATTCCAGTTTGTACTCAGACAATGACTGAAAGTGTCTTGTGGGGACGACATAAGTGTATAAAATAGACTGATAATAAACTAAGAAAAAACAACATCTTAAGGTTGAAATCTGTTCTCAGTATCAACCAACGACTGAACTCTTACATGCATTGCATTAAACTGTTGGATGGACTGATTCACACTAGACTACCAACATTTACCCTACTTCCTCCTCTTAGATGGTTACAATACAAATATGAAATCATGATATATAGAGACTGGGATTAAAACTGAATTGAAGATTATGAATGTACCTGTTGAGGAGTAGTGTCTAGATGAGTGGCATCATCCATTTGAGGTATCAACAGTGGCAAAGGAGGAGAGTTGGCTACTTCCATGTTGGTAGATGGAATGCTGGTTGCCTGTAAACACACAATTTATGTTGGCAGAGAGTTAAAACATGGAAATATAATAAAAACATTATCAATATATGTGAACACTGTATAATATCCATAATAATTAATTCACAGTCACGTATTTCTTCATGGACAGCCACACTCTATCTGTGTTCACACAACTCAATCAGAACAGGCCTTGTGAGGACATTTCACACACAACGTTACAGTTCCTTGTGAGGACCAGTGTTGTTCAGTGTTTCACAGACAGATTCCAGTTTCTACTCAGACAATGACTGAAAGTGTCTTGTGGGCACGTCGTAAGTGTATAAAATAGACTGATAACAAACTAAGAAAAAAACACATCTTAAAGTTGAAATCTGTTCTCAGTATCAACCAACGACTAAACTCATAAATGCATTGCATTAAACTGTTGGGTGGACGGATTCACACTAGACTACCAACATTTATCCTAGTTCCTCCTCTTAGATGGTTACAATATAAATATAAAATCATGATATATAGAGACTGGGAATAAAACTGAATTGAAGATTATGAATCTACCTGCTGAGGAGCAGTGTCAGGACCAGTGGCATCATCCATTTGAGGTCTCAATAGTGGCAAAGGAGGAGAATTGGCTACTTCCATGTTGGTAGATGAAATGCTGGTTGCCTGTAAACACACAATTTATGTTGGCAGAGAGTTACAAATTTGAAATATAAGAAAAACATTATCAATATATGTGAACACTGTATAATATCCATAATAATTAATTCACAGTAAAGTATTTCTTCATGGACAGCCACACTCTATCTGTGTTCACACAACTCAATCCGAACAAGCCTTGTGAGGACATGTCACACACAACGTTACAGTTCCTTGTTCAGCTTCTCACAGACAGATTCCAGTTTGTACTCAGACAATGACTGAAAGTGTCTTGTGGGGACGACATAAGTGTATAAAATAGACTGATAACAAACCAAGAAAAAACAACATCTTAAGGTTGAAATCTGTCCTCAGTATCAACCAACGACTGAACTCATAAATGCATTGCATTAAACTGTTGGGTGGACGGATTCACACTAGACTACCAACATTTACCCTAGTTCCTCCTCTTAGATGGTTACAATACAAATATAAAATCATGATATATAGAGACTGGGATTAAAACTGAATTGAAGATTATGAATGTACCTGTTGAGGAGTAGTGTCTAGATGAGTGGCATCATCCATTTGAGGTATCAACAGTGGCAAAGGAGGAGAGTTGGCTACTTCCATGTTGGTAGATGGAATGCTGGTTGCCTGTAAACACACAATTTATGTTGGCAGAGAGTTACAACATGGAAATATAAGAAAAACATTATCAATATATGTGAACACTGTACAATATCCATAATAATTAATTCACAGTAAAGTATTTCTTCATGGACAGCCACACTATCTGTGTTCACACAACTCAATCCGAACAAGCCTTGTGAGGACATGTCACACACAACGTTAAAGTTCCTTGTTCAGCGTCTCACAGACAGATTCCAGTTTATACTCAGACAATGACTGAAAGTGTCTTGTGGGGACGACATAAGTGTATAAAATAGACTGATAACAAACTAAGAAAAAACAACATCTTAAGGTTGAAATCTTTCCTCAGTATCAACCAATGACTGAACTCATAAATGCATTGCATTAAACTGTTATGTGGACGGATTCACACTAGACTACCAACATTTACCCTAGTTCCTCCTCTTAGATGGTTACAATATCAATATAAAATCATGATATATAGAGACTGGGATTAAAACTGAATTGAAGATTATGAATGTACCTGTTGAGGAGTAGTGTCTAGATGAGTGGCATCATCCATTTGAGGTATCAACAGTGACAAATGAGGAGAGTTGGCTACTTCCATGTTGGTAGATGGAATGCTGGTTGCCTGTAAACACACAATTTATGTTGGCAGAGAGTTACAACATGGAAATATAAGAAAAACATTATCAATATATGTAAACACTGTATAATTTCCATAATAATTAATTCACAGTAAAGTATTTCTTCATGGACAGCCAAGCTCTATCTGTGTTCACACAACTCAATCAGAACAGGCCTTGTGAGGACATGTCACACACAACTTCACAGTTCCTTGTTCAGCGTCTCACAGACAGATTCCAGTTTGTACTCAGACAATGACTGAAAGTGTCTTGTGGGGACGACGTAAGTGTATAAAATAGACTGATAACAAACTAAGAAAAAACAACATCTTAAGGTTGAAATCTGTTCTCAGTATCAACCTACGACTGAACTAATAAATGCATTGCATTAAACTGTTGGGTGGATGGATTCACACTAGACTACCAACATTTACCCTAGTTCTTCCTCTTAGATGGTTACAATATGAATATAAAATCATGATATATAGAGACTGGGATTAAAACTGAATTAAAGATTATGAATGTACCTGTTGAGGAGTAGTGTCTGGACCAGTGGTATCATCCATTTGAGGTCTCAACAGTGGCAAAGGAGGAGAGTTGGCTACTTCCATGTTGGTAGATGGAATGCTAGTTGCCTGTAAACACACAATTTATGTTGGCAGAGAGTTACAAATTTGAAATATAAGAAAAACACTACCAATATATGTGAACACTGTATAATATCCATAATAGTTAATTCACAGTAAAGTATTTCTTCATGGACAGCCCCACTCTATCTGTGTTCACACAACTCAATCAGAACAGGTATTTCGGGGACATTTCACACACATACATTTAAGTGTAAATATAAGGTTAATATAAGGTTAATTCTCATGAATACATCAATTAAGCCTAAACATTTGTCCTACTTTATCTAGATAGATGTGATGTTTGGACACACAAATCCAATGTGATCACTCCCAAAAGTTATGAATTCTTTCTGTCTTTCAGCAGTCTCATCATAGCTGTAGAGTGAGATCTTCTCACAGATAATAATTCTACTCCATTCAAACAAATATTTTGACACATTCTCTAATACCATGAGCATTTTTGTAAATTGTGTACCGTGTAACATACCTGTGTTCTCCATGGGAAGTCGTCACCTCCATAGTCATAAGTGATTTCTTCACCTTCTTTTATGTTGTTCAGAGCAAATAAACAAAGGTGTGGGTTTCCATTCACCTCAATTTTTTTCATCTTACAGTTTGGAGATCCGTGATCATCATTGACAAGCCGGTCAAATGATTCATCTTCCCTTGAGGCATCAATACTTCAAAAATGAAAACATGAGAAAGAGGAAATACAAATATGACAACATATCACCACAGAATTAGAGCCTCATAATACAGTACAGTATATGTGACATATGAAGTCCTACCTCCATAGTTTCCCTTTCCACTTGAATGCAAAAATAAACGCAACCCATGATGGATGGTAAAGTTTTCTTCTTCTCTGCACTTCTTCATTATCTATTATATCTCCCCTATATTCAACTACGAAATCTCCTTTGCAAATTAAACCCTTTGCAAATATACCACGTCCTGTAAGTGACCAAAAAAACACATTCACCAGAAGACAAAACCTAAATATTCTTTCCTAAAATATCTTTCTTCTAGACCTTAACAGGTAGCAGCTGATTTAAAATAAGACACAATCTTACTTTTCACTGCATTGATGTACTTCACCTTTAATTTGGATGTCTTGTCACACTTTGAAAGAACATGTTGAGTGGCATCCATAAAGGGGCTGATCCGTGGTGGCATTTCAAACTGCAGGAAAACATTTAAATGTTGCAATATTCAGTTATATTTTGAGATTTTGAAGACATCCTCTTGTCCTCAGTTACTTCAAATGGAAAAGAAGACCATACTTTAAGATATCAGATAAGAATCTGATATTTTATATTATTATTGTTATTATTGTAAACACAATCCTGATTGTTTAACTTACATGATGGAAATAAAAAAGAAGGAACAGACAATTTTATTCTTTCTATTCTTCTATCCTTACCATGTATTTTAGGGTCATTATTACTATATAAAATATGAAATTAACTATACAGAATTCAGAAATTTTAAAGATTTGAATTGAGAGAGCAAGTAAACCAAAGTCTAATGAAGTCTAATAATAGTAAAAGTATAATACTTAGAAATGAAACAGATCAAGAACAGGTGAGGAGCAATTAAAATACTACTATAATGTAACATAAAATATGCCATGACTACATATATTGAATAGGAATTCATCATGGCAAAATAAAAATCACACATAAATAAAAGCAAGAATATGATTGCAAAATTTATTCATTTTCATTAACTTCTTTACACTATTACTATTACTATTACTACTATATTGTATGCAAAGGTTTATAAAAATATAGTACATGTTGGGCTTACATTTAAATGCTATCAGCTAACAGCAATCACACAAACTAGCTAAATAATCTAGTTCAAGGGTTGAACACTAGTTGTAATGGTTTACCATAAAGATGAACATGCACTTACCTTGTCACTTTCCTGTTTTCCTTTGTAGAAATCCTGAGATTGTTAGCTGTAATCTCCTTTAATTAATCTTCCATGTCCACCGTATGAGTTGTGATCGTAACACAGAAATTGACGCTGAAATTGTTCGTTGCGAGGACCAGGAAGTGGGCGGTGCCAAACCATATTTGGAAAATCTGTGTGTGGAGCGGCTAGTGCAATACTTGCCAGAAACTAAAGGGGGAGATACTGTGCACCTCACACACACACACACACTGACCGAAAACCATGTTTTATGGGCCAAGGCTAAAAATTTCACAGCACCTTCAGAATAACTTCTCCACTTGTTTAAAACGGTTTCCGCTATGGGGACCTGATTTTTTGTCCCCACAACGAAACTGGTCCCCATACCGTGACTGTGTAAACAGACCGATGTCCCCATAACGTGAGGAATACCAGAACACACACACACACACACACACACACACACACTATAACACACACACACTATAACACACACTATAACACACACACACACACACACACACACACTATAACACACACTATAACACACACACACACACACACACACACACACTATAACACACACACACACACTATAACACACACACACACACACACACACACACACACACTATAACACACACACACACACACACACACACACACTATAACACACACACACACACTATAACACACACTATAACACACACACACACACACACACACTATAACACACACACACACACACTATAACACACACTATAACACACACACACACACACACACACACACACACACACTATAACACACACACACACTATAACACACACTATAACACACACACTATAACACACACACACACACACACACACACACACACACACACACTATAACACACACACACACTATAACACACACTATAACACACACTATAACACACACTATAACACACACACACACACACACACACACACTATAACACACACACACACACACTATAACACACACTATAACACACACACACACACACACACACACACACACACACACACACACACTATAACACACACACACACTATAACACACACTATAACACACACACTATAACACACACACACACACACACACACACACACACACACACTATAACACACACACACACTATAACACACACTATAACACACACTATAACACACACACACACACACTATAACACACACACACACACACACACACACACAGTGTAATTGCTGTTTTCTTTGATCCTGCAGACACGATGGATGATAAAGTCTACAAGCTGAGAATAGATGTTCAGTAAGTGACTCCATCTTCTTTAATAAATATTGATTGATTGATTGATTTTGCTGTGGATTCCTTCGATGATTTAATCAAATTTAATCAGATTTGATCAGATTTGTAGTCGTGTCCCTGGTTTATGCTTCAATACTTTATGATAAATAATCTGGAAACAGACGCAGCAGCAGCCGTTGTCAAACCCTGGGCTCCTGACCCCGTTTGGGGTCACAAGATGATTTGTAGGAGTCACCAAATAATTTCTGGACAAAATATAAATGAAAATGAGAAAGATGAGATGAGAAGATGAAGATGTTTGCTCTCAAAGAAGTATTTAATTACTATTATAATTAAATTAATATTAAATTAGTATTATTATAAGAGGTGGTTAATGGTTATTATTATATATAACATTTATTATAGAACATTAACTATTATTATATAGAACATTAACTATTATTATAGAACATTTAACTATTATTATATAGAACATTAACTATTATTATATAGAACATTAACTATTATTATATAGAACATTAACTATTATTATATAGAACATTAACTATTATTATAGAACATTTAACTATTATTATATAGAACATTTAACTATTATTATATAGAACATTAACTATTATTATATAGAACATTAACTATTATTATATAGAACATTAACTATTATTATAGAACATTTAACTATTATTATATAGAACATTAACTATTATTATATAGAACATTAACTATTATTATAGAACATTTAACTATTATTATATAGAACATTAACTATTATTATATAGAACATTAACTATTATTATATAGAACATTTAACTATTATTATATAGAACATTTAACTATTATTATATAGAACATTAACTATTATTATATAGAACATTTAACTATTATTATATAGAACATTAACTATTATTATATAGAACATTAACTATTATTATATAGAACATTAACTATTATTATAGAACATTTAACTATTATTATATAGAACATTTAACTATTATTATATAGAACATTAACTATTATTATAGAACATTTAACTATTATTATATAGAACATTAACTATTATTATATAGAACATTTAACTATTATTATAGAACATTTAACTATTATTATATAGAACATTAACTATTATTATATAGAACATTAACTATTATTATATAGAACATTAACTATTATTATATAGAACATTTAACTATTATTATATAGAACATTAACTATTATTATATAGAACATTAACTATTATTATATAGAACATTTAACTATTATTATAGAACATTTAACTATTATTATGTAGAACATTTAACTATTATTATATAGAACATTAACTATTATTATATAGAACATTAACTATTATTATAGAACATTAACTATTATTATATAGAACATTTAACTATTATTATATAGAACATTAACTATTATTATATAGAACATTAACTATTATTATAGAACATTTAACTATTATTATAGAACATTAACTATTATTATATAGAACATTTAACTATTATTATAGAACATTTAACTATTATTATAGAACATTTAACTATTATTATATAGAACATTAACTATTATTATAGAACATTTAACTATTATTATAGAACATTAACTATTATTATATAGAACATTTAACTATTATTATAGAACATTAACTATTATTATAGAACATTTAACTATTATTATAGAACATTAACTATTATTATATAGAACATTAACTATTATTATAGAACATTTAACTATTATTATATAGAACATTAACTATTATTATAGAACATTTAACTATTATTATATAGAACATTAACTATTATTATAGAACATTTAACTATTATTATGTAGAACATTTTTTATAATTTAAACCCAGTTACTGTCAAACATAACTTCAACAAAACATGTCACTCAACTCAGTCACCAGGTCCAGGTCCAGGTTCTGGTCCAGGTTCTGATCCAGGTTCTGGTTCCTGTCTGATCTTAAATATTCTGGTTCAGGTATAAAAGCAGCAAAGACGACGCCACGATGACGATTCTGGACATTGAATTATTGACAGGATTCGAAGTTAATATAAAAGACCTGAAAGCAGTGAGAACACACACACACACACACACACACTATACCACACACTATAACACACACACACTATAACACAAACACACAGTATAACACACACACACTATAACACACACACACATCATAACACACACACACACTCTGTCATTCTCTTGATGAGCTTCAACAGGTCGTCACCTGAAATGGTTTCACTTCATAGTAATTTCTTGCTTTATATGTGTGCGTGTGTGTGTGTGTGTGTGTGTGTGTGCGTGTGTGTGTGTGTGTGTGTGTGTGTGTAGTTGTCTACAGGATATGCTCCCACCATTGCAAACTATGAGCCAGACAATCTTTTGTCTCAAAGAGGCTCATTGATGATCTACCTGGACAAGGTGAGAATCATCTCCTTCATTGTCTCCTTCATTGTCTCCTTCATCGTTTCCTTCATCGTTTCCTTCATCGTTTCCTTCATTGTCTCCTTCATCGTCTCCTTCATCGTTTCCTTCATCGTCTCCTTCATTGTCTCCTTCATTGTCTCCTTCATCGTCTCCTTCATCATCTCCTTCATTGTCTCCTTCATCGTCTCCTTCATCGTTTCCTTCATCGTCTCCTTCATCGTCTCCTTCATCGTTTCCTTCATCGTCTCCTTCATCGTCTCCTTCATCGTCTCCTTCATCATCTCCTTCATTGTCTCCTTCATCGTCTCCTTCATCGTTTCCTTCATTGTCTCCTTCATCGTTTCCTTCATCGTCTCCTTCATTGTCTCCTTCATCATTTCCTTCATTGTCTCCTTCATCGTCTCCTTCATCGTTTCCTTCATCGTCTCCTTCATCATTTCCTTCATTGTCTCCTTCATCGTCTCCTTCATCGTTTCCTTCATCGTCTCCTTCATCGTCTCCTTCATCGTTTCCTTCATCGTCTCCTTCATCGTCTCCTTCATCGTCTCCTTCATCATCTCCTTCATTGTCTCCTTCATCGTCTCCTTCATCGTTTCCTTCATTGTCTCCTTCATCGTTTCCTTCATCGTCTCCTTCATCGTCTCCTTCATCATTTCCTTCATTGTCTCCTTCATCGTCTCCTTCATCGTTTCCTTCATCGTCTCCTTCATCATTTCCTTCATTGTCTCCTTCATCGTCTCCTTCATCGTTTCCTTCATCGTCTCCTTCATTGTTTCCTTCATTGTGCCATGGTGATAGTAAATTGAATGTTAGATGTTATTGAGCCTCATGTGGAGGTAATAATAATAGTAATAATAATAATAACAATAATAATAATAATAACAACTAGGACTGCAAGCAGTCTTAAAGGGCCCTCGCGGAGTGTGGCGGGTCGGGGTGAGTGCAACCACGGACCTGTCGAAGTGGCTTGGGACCGACGGACTGGACTATCATTTATTATGAGCCGTTTCATGAGGAAGTATGTTGAAGCTGTCTCCAGTCCCCCTCTGAAGGAGAGGGAGCGTAATTTGCTGTCTTGTCACACTCACACCCATTACTGAATTCTCACCTTTGGAAACTTTCTCATGACAAAGTTCTTGAGATGGCAGAGACACGAATTGAAGTGGTTGTGGGTTATTCTCTAGGACAAATTTATTAAAGCGTCACAGTGACTTCCTGTTCCCAGCAGGGGGCAATTTTATGTGGTGTGAATATGAACATACACTAATACGAATATGAACATATACTGGGACTAATATCACACACAATCAATGTCATCCAGTTTGTATGTTCCTTTCCTGGAGAAATCGCCACTTCCTTTTTCATGGCGAAACATCAGAATTTGAGGCCTTGCCGAGGCCACGCTCTAAACTGTAGAGCCAACATTTTGAAAACTTTTCATCATTGAGGTCTTGAGATGTCACAGCCAAAATTTAAAGTTGCTCCTGATAAATTCCTAGGTTCACTAGTTCATCAAAATATTATGCCTGCAAACGGCGATTTCACTGACATTCAATTCAAGATGGCCGACTTCCTGTTGGACTTAGGTTATGGGTCCAAGAGGCTTTTTGTCCGTCTTTACCTACTACAGGTGTGTGTTGAATTTAGTAAGTCTAGGTTAAAGATAATAATAGGGGGCGCTATGAGTGTGAGTGAATATGAGTCTATAAATATGTTCAGGCTTATGAATCATCAGAGATTTGGTGCAGATAGAATATAGCATGTGGAAGTTATGATGAGTTGATGTCACATGGCGAGGGATGGAAACTCGCCGCCTCGCCGAGGCCACGCCCTCCAATGAAAACTCATGGTATTAAACACATTTCATCACAAAGGGCTTAACATGCCAGAAACACAATTTGAAGTGGTTATTCATTATTCCCTAGGAGAAATTCATTAAAGCGTGACGACAGTGACTTCCTGCTGCCAGCAGGGGGCGGTCTGACGTGGCGTGAATATAAACATATACACGTGTTCAGGGCGGGACCAGCATCATACACCATCAATTTCATGCATTTTGAATGTTCCCTTCATGGAGAAAACACAACTACCTTTTTCATGGCGATACATCAGAATTTGAGGCCTCGCCGAGGCCACGCCCTCCGATGAAAACTCACCATTTCGATGAGTTTTCGTGATCAAGGCCTTTAGATGCTACAGCCAAAATTTTACGATGCTTCAGGCATCTGACTGAATTTATGCTACCTGTAAATGCCGTTTTCGCCGATGTTTGATTCAAAATGGTGGACTTCCTGTTTGACTTTCACGATGACGTCAAGAGGATGTTTTGTGCGCCTTGGCATGATAAACGCATGTGCAGAGTTTCGTGAAGATACGATAAACTAACCCCTATGGGGGGAGGGTGTTTTGAAAGTGACAAGGGGAGCCACTGAGCCATTTTGCCCCACCCATTTTCAAAACCTATGAAATACGTAATTTTACGTAAAAATGGTGACTTTTGGGGTATGTTCAGGTCCCCAAAAGGGCAGTCAAAGTGTCGGGGGAAAAAGAATAATAACAATCAAACGAAAAGCAATAGGGCCTCACCTTCGGGCCCTAATAATTATAATCATGATAATTAAAGGTTGTATAGTGTCTACAGGACCGTGTACCACAGTGAATTAAATGTTTGATGTTAGTTTCACACAGAAATAAAGTGTAGTGTCTTACACTAATTCTTCAGGTGGAATTAACTTTCAGAATGAATCAGTAATTATTGGAACTAATTATTTATTCATTAAAATTTGAGTTTAATTATTAAGTTCTAGAGTTCGGTTGCAGTTTGGTTGTTCAGTTGCAGGTCGATAAAATCATCTGAATAATCCCTGGAGATCAGAGAAGCTGCTGAAGGTTTCTGGACGACAGCTTCTACTGAGGAGCAGGAGAGTCTTTATGTCTTTATCTCTGGTGACGTCACCTGAAGGTGTGAACCAGGTTTCTGTGGGGACGTCACCTGAAGGTGTGAACCAGGTTTCTGTGGTGACGTCACCTGAAGGTGTGAACCAGGTTTCTGTGGTGACGTCACCTGAAGGTGTGAACCAGGTTTCTGTGGCGACGTCACCTGAAGGTGTGAACCAGGTTTCTGTGGCGACGTCACCTGAAGGTGTGAACCAGGTTTCTGTGGCGACGTCACCTGAAGGTGTGAACCAGGTTTCTGTGGTGACGTCACCTGAAGGTGTGAACCAGGTTTCTGTGGCGACGTCACCTGAAGGTGTGAACCAGGTTTCTGTGGCGACGTCACCTGAAGGTGTGAACCAGGTTTCTGTGGCGACGTCACCTGAAGGTGTGAACCAGGTTTCTGTGGCGACGTCACCTGAAGGTGTGAACCAGGTTTCTGTGGCGACGTCACCTGAAGGTGTGAACCAGGTTTCTGTGGCGACGTCACCTGAAGGTGTGAACCAGGTTTCTGTGGCGACGTCACCTGAAGGTGTGAACCAGGTTTCTGTGGCGACGTCACCTGAAGGTGTGAACCAGGTTTCTGTGGCGACGTCACCTGAAGGTGTGAACCAGGTTTCTGTGGCGACGTCACCTGAAGGTGTGAACCAGGTTTCTGTGGCGACGTCACCTGAAGGTGTGAACCAGGTTTCTGTGGCGACGTCACCTGAAGGTGTGAACCAGGTTTCTGTGGCGACGTCACCTGAAGGTGTGAACCAGGTTTCTGTGGCGACGTCACCTGAAGGTGTGAACCAGGTTTCTGTGGCGACGTCACCTGAAGGTGTGAACCAGGTTTCTGTGGCGACGTCACCTGAAGGTGTGAACCAGGTTTCTGTGGCGACGTCACCTGAAGGTGTGAACCAGGTTTCTGTGGCGACGTCACCTGAAGGTGTGAACCAGGTTTCTGTGGTGACGTCACCTGAAGGTGTGAACCTGGTTTCCTGAAGGAGGGTCAGTAGTTCCAGACTCAGCCAGGCAGCTGAGCAGAGCAGATCACCTCTGTGGGCACAACCCCTTCAAAGTCTCCTTTATGTTCTCCTCCTCCCTGAGTGTCTCCTCCTCCCTGAGTGTCTCCTCCTCCCTGAGTGTCTCCTCCTCCCTGAGTGTCTCCTCCTCCCTCAGCCTCTCCTCCTCCCTGTCTGCAGGTGTCTCACTCCCGTCCAGAGGAGGTGAGTTTCAGGATAACGAGGAAGCAGAATGTGGGAATCCTGCAGCCTGCTGCTGTATCAGTGTATGAATATTATGATGGTAAGATGATGAAGATGATGATGATGATGATGATGATGATGATGATGAAGAGTCTTGATTTCTAATCTTCCTCCTGTCAGCGACTCCTTGTGTTAGATTCTATCGTCCAGACTTTGCGAGCAGTGAACTGAGGACTCTCTGCAGAGGAGACATCTGCTCATGTGCTGAAGGTAAGACACCAGATAAAGCAGGTGGACAGACAGGTGGACAGACAGGTGGACAGACAGGTGGACAGACAGGTGGACAGACAGGTAGACAGACAGGTAGACAGCCTGTCCAGGGCCCCCAGACCAGAAGAACTAACAGATCTCTGAACATTTTCTCTTTGTAATAATGTTTGTTTCCTGGTTCCAGAGGAATGTTCGATGCAGAGGAAAAACAAGATAAACAACAGCGAACGCCTCGCCAAGTCCTGCGAGACCACGCCCAACAGCATCATCGACTATGGTGGGAACACACTCAGAACATCTGGATCTGTGTTAGTGAGGACTCAGAACATCTGGATCTGTGTTAGTGAGGACTCAGAGAACATCTGGATCTGTGTTAGTGAGGACTCAGAGAACATCTGGATCTGTGTTAGTGAGGACTCAGAGAACATCAGGATCTGTGTTAGTGAGGACTCAGAACATCAGGATCTGTGTTAGTGAGGACTCAGAGAACATCTGGATCTGTGTTAGTGAGAACTCAGAGAACATCTGGATCTGTGTTAGTGAGGACTCAGAGAACATCTGGATCTGTGTTAGTGAGGACTCAGAGAACATCAGGATCTGTGTTAGTGAGGACTCAGAGAACATCTGGATCTGTGTTAGTGAGGACTCAGAGAACATCTGGATCTGTGTTAGTGAGGACTCAGAGAACATCTGGATCTGTGTTAGTGAGGACTCAGAGAACATCAGGATCTGTGTTAGTGAGGACTCAGAGAACATCTGGATCTGTGTTAGTGAGGACTCAGAGAACATCTGGATCTGTGTTAGTGAGGACTCAGAACATCAGGATCTGTGTTAGTGAGGACTCAGAGAACATCTGGATCTGTGTTAGTGAGGACTCAGAACATCAGGATCTGTGTTAGTGAGGACTCAGAGAACATCTGGATTTGTGTTAGTGAGGACTCAGAGAACATCTGGATCTGTGTTAGTGAGGACTCAGAGAACATCAGGATCTGTGTTAGTGAGGACTCAGAACATCAGGATCTGTGTTAGTGAGGACTCAGAGAACATCAGGATCTGTGTTAGTGAGGACTCAGAGAACATCTGGATCTGTGTTAGTGAGGACTCAGAGAACATCTGGATCTGTGTTAGTGAGGACTCAGAACATCAGGATCTGTGTTAGTGAGGACTCAGAGAACATCTGGATCTGTGTTAGTGAGGACTCAGAGAACATCTGGATCTGTATTAATGAGGACTCAGAGAACATCTGGATCTGTCTTTGCAGTGTATAAAGTGAGAGTGTCCGAACTGAGCAGCTCCTTGACCACTGACATCTACACGATGGAGATTCTGGAAATCATTAAAGAAGGTGAGTTTTTTTACCTGCAAACATTCAAGTGGAGGTGACACGGTGGCGCAGGGGTTAGCGCTGTTGCCTCACAGCAAGAAGGTCGCAGGTTCAAGACCTCCTTGGTCCGGGGTCTGGGACCTTTCTGTGTGGAGTTTGCATGTTCTCCCCGTGTCTGCGTGGGTTTTCACCGGGTACTCCGGCTTCCTCCCACAGTCCAAAAACATGCTCAGGTTAATTGGCAACTCTAAATTGCCCATAGGTGTGAGTGTGTGAGTGAATGGTGTGTGTGCCCCACGATTGGCTGGCGACCATCTGGGGTGTATCCCTGCCTCTCGCCGTAACACGCTGGGATAGGCTCCAGCAGACCCCTGCGACCCTAATGGGGAATAAGCAGGTATAGAAAATGACTGACTGACATTCAAGTGGAAGATCTGATTATCAGTTTCTCTTATATTTGGGCGTGGGAGTTTGACTTTCTGGGAAAGAGTTCAATAAGCAGATACAAACTTCTAAATTCAGAAAGTAGAATCTTCTGTTGGTATCCAAGTTGTTGATAACAATTCTTTACATTTGTTACATCCATTATCATGGATTTTTTAGTTTGATTTTGGAACAGATTAAACAACTGAGTTAAATTCAGGTTTGGTTTTAAAGTCCATTTAGTGTTCTATTTCCATAAATGTCAACGTTTGAGTCTCATATGACGTTTCCCAGTGAAATAAATTACTTATTATTAGGATTCTGTAAATGTTCAATCCTAATTCTGTGTGGGAATTTCATGTTCTCTCTGTGTCTGGTGGGTTTTCTCCAGGTTCTCCAGCTTCCTCCCACAGTCCAAACACATGCTGAGGTTAATTGGAGACTCTAAATTGTCCGTAGGTGTGAGTGTGTGAGTGAATGGTGTGTGTGCCCCATGATTGGGATTGGCTCCAGCAGACCATGTGACCCTAATGAGGAATAAGTGGATATAGAAGATGAGATGAATGGAAAAGTACTCAAAAATGAAATTTTGTAAAAATATTTGGCATTCACTAACACAAAAAATTATACAGGGAAACGATTAAAACTGGTACCATGTACAGTTTATAGTTTAATATGAATGATTTGTAATTGCAGGAACATCTGATGTGACATCTCTGGGTCAGCAGCGCAGGTTCTTCAGTCATCCTCAGTGCAGGAAGTTGTTAGACCTGAAGTCCAACATGACCTTCCTCATCATGGGCGCCTCCAAACATATCCGAATAGACGAGTCCATCATTGAGCCAGAAAAGGAGATCGACAGGTCATTTCTTCTTCTACATTTTTACTGGCTCACTGCTTCCTGTTAGCAGATCCTATAGAACTCAGCCATGGTGTGTCCTACTTCAGCTCGATGAACCAACATGTTCCCTCTGCTGTCCTCAGGTTTCAGTACATCCTCGGGGAGAAAACATGGATTGAGTACTGGCCCACGGAGGCAGAATGTCTAACTGATGAACACCAGGCGACCTGTGAGGGCATCCAAGAAATGGTTCAAACCTACAAGATTTTTGGATGTCCGTCGAAGTGAATTTCAAGAAAATAAAATGATGTTTTAGTTTAGCTGTGATTCTATGTAACAGTTTAAATGATTGATATGAAAGTTCAGATGTTACGCTGTTGAATAAAGTGCGATAGCTTCATTCCCATCGTCTGTGTCTTCCATACATGTAGAAAACAACTGATTGCACACTGACCCTGACCACAAGTAGAGGGACAGGTAGCTAACATTAAAACTAACTCATGGACGATTTTAACGATTATATCATGGCATTAAGGAAACAGAAGGCAGAGTGTTGATGAATCAACTTCATAAGACATCCTATGCTAATGCTTATGCTGATGCTGAGTGTTGATGATTCAACTTCTGATACTTGGTTTCTTTCATGATTAAATAACTACAGAGCTGAATCTAACAAACTTTATTTTTGGATCCAGCTGTTTAGATCAGCTGTTTAGATCAGTTGTTTAGATCCAGTCACCATCTTCCTGTTCACTGAATGAAATACTAAATGAAATACTAAACTAAAATCTATCGGCAAACCCTATGAGACGTGGTGAAAACACTGAAAACAGCTCCATCATTTCACTTCTAACACTGGATCCAAATGATTTTAATAAAAGTACGTGGTGTTTTCGACAGCTGCTGCTGGATTTATTCCAGTTGTTCATGGAGGACATAGTTTGAGAGAAGAATCATGAGGATTAAATGTTTTATGGAGGGAGTTCATCATCAAATGTATTTGATAAACATATGAACCTGTCTCTCTTCTGTGTTCAGCATCATCACCTGTTACACCTGTTGGTACACCTGTTACACCTGTTATGCCTGTTGTCACACATTGTCACACCTATTACACCTGTTGGTATACCTGTTGTTATACCTGAGTTAGTGGGGATCTGTGTTAGTGAGAACTCAGAGAATTGTTGGTACACCTGTTGGTGGTACATCTGTTTTTACATGTTTTGTTACACATGCTACACATTTTGTCACACATATCGTTACAGCTGTTGTTACAGCTGTTGTTACAGCTGTTGTTACACCTGTTGTTACACCTGTTGTCACACCTGTTGTTACATCTGTTGTCACACCTGTTTTCACGCCTGTTGTTACACCTGTTGTTACACCTGTTGTCACACCTGTTGTTACACCTGTTGTTACGCCTGTTGTTACGCCTGTTGTCACGCCTGTTTTCACGCCTGTTGTTACACCTGTTGTTACACCTGTTGTTACGCCTGTTGTTACGCCTGTTGTCACACCTGTTGTTACACCTGTTGTCACACCTGTTGTTACACCTGTTGTTACACCTGTTGTTACGCCTGTTGTTACGCCTGTTGTCACACCTGTTTTCACGCCTGTTGTTACACCTGTTGTCACACCTGTTGTTACACCTGTTGTCACACCTGTTGTCAAACCTGTTGTCACACCTGTTGTTACACCTGTTGTCACACCTGTTGTCAAACCTGTTGTTACACCTGTTGTCACACCTGTTGTCAAACCTGTTGTTACATCTGTTGTCAAACCGGTTGTCAAACCTGTTGTTACACCTGTTGTTACACCTGTTGTCACACCTGTTGTTACATCTGTTGTCAAACCTGTTGTCACACCTGTTGTTACATCTGTTGTCACACCTGTTGTCAAACCTGTTGTTACACCTGTTGTTACATCTGTTGTCACACCTGTTTTCACACCTGTTGCTACATCTGTTGTAAAACCTGCCGTTACACCTGTTTTCACGCCTGTTGTTACACCTGTTCTCACACCTGTTTTCACACCTGTTGTTACGCCTGTTGTCACGCCTGTTGTTACGCCTGTTGTCACACCTGTTGTTACGCCTGTTGTCACGCCTGTTGTTACACCTGTTTTCACGCCTGTTGTTACACCTGTTGTCAAACCTGTTTTTATACCAGTTGTTACATCTGTTGTCAAACCTGTTGTCACACCTGTTGTTACAACTGTTGTTAAACCTGGTGTTACACCTGTTGTCATACCTGTTGTCACACCTGTTGTTACACCTGTTGTTACATCTGTTGTTACACCTGTTGTCACGCCTGTTGTTACATCTGTTGTCATACCTGTTGTCACACCTGTTGTTACACCTGTTGTTACACCTGTTGTCATACCTGTTGTCACACCTGTTGTTACACCTGTTGTTACATCTGTTGTTACACCTGTTGTCACACCTGTTGTTACACCTGTTGTTACATCTGTTGTTACACCTGTTGTCACGCCTGTTGTTACATCTGTTGTTACACCTGTTGTCACGCCTGTTTTTACGCCTGTTGTTACGCCTGTTGTTACGCCTGTTGTTACGCCCGTTTTCACGCCTGTTTTCACGCCTGTTGTTACACCTGTTGTCACACCTGTTGTCACACCTGTTGTTACACCTGTTGTCAAACCTGTTGTCAAACCTGTTGTTACACCTGTTGTCACACCTGTTGTTACACCTGTTGTCAAACCTGTTGTCAAACCTGTTGTTACACCTGTTGTCAAACCTGTTGTTACACCTGTTGTCACATCTGTTGTCACAGCTGTTGTTACACCTGTTGTTACACCTGTTGTCAAACCTGTTGTTACATCTGTTGTCAAACCTGTTGTTACACCTGTTGTTACACCTGTTGTTACATCTGTTGTCACACCTGTTGTTACACTTGTTGTCAAACCTGTTGTTACACCTGTTCTCACACCTGTTTTCACACCTGTTGTTACGCCTGTTGTTACACCTGTTCTCACTAACATTATACATAAAAATAAAACATTATAGATATAGATGCTGGTATTTTACATTTAGCCGACCCGAAGCCCTAATGCCTCTATATTATGTTCCGACTAGCTACTTAAAACCAGTATTGCCACATCTAGGAAAGGAAACAGGCATTGGATGTTTATATCTTTTGGTTCTTGAAAGAAAAAAACGCTGTGATTTTTTTGTTTCCTTCTCTGGCTCAATAGATAAACCACCACTTACTCTTTGAATGAATCATTTGAATCAGGTTCAGGTAAAAGAAGCTGCTCCTCTAGGACCACACATGGGTCGAGATGATGCGTTACTGGAAGTCGGAACTTGGAGTTCTGAACAACATAACATCAGAACTGAGCGGTTCCCAGCTTAAAAACTGGGATATCATGGAATACAGAATAAAAGAGAAATGATCTTAATGGACTGAAAGGAAAAACCCCAACGTTTGTGCTTGTATAGACGCTGGATCTCAGTGCTTCTCTGACTTCAAACCTTCGATCTACGAGTACAACTGAACGCACCTCGTTGCAGAAACGATCAGTTTGTTCTTCCTGAATCGGTGTGATGTGGATTGATAACTGACGAGCTGATGCTGCTGCCATGGCAATCAAAATTTAGCCGAAGTGCCCAACCAACGGAAAATCAGTCCTTTTCTTTATTTAACCTGTTTGTCAACTTACGTAGGGACAGTGTGGGGGTCTATCTGCGCCCATGCCCTTAATACATAGTGTTGCTTTTATTGGTATTTGTTGTATATACTATACATATAAAACACTGTGCTCTTGGTTGTTTTTTCAGACATCAAATCTATGATTATTACATATTCACTTAGATAAACTATATCAACACACTGACCAAACTTAAAATACATATTTTGTTTTAATTATATAAAAAATACACAAATTAAATAGAACCAAGCTAAATGAAGATTGATGAAGGTTGTAAAGGTAAAAGAAAAAGTTTAATTTGAACAGAAAAGGTAAAGCGAGTCATTTCTCTGTTTTTTGTCTCAGATTATTTGAGTCCCTCTTCTCTTTCTGTGTAAAAGTTCCTTTTTTATTTGGTTGGTGTCAAACAAAAGCTAGAATCACCACAAAGCTCCTGATTCAGTCGTGTGGTTAAAAACATGAAGCAAAACAACATAAAGTCTGGAATCTGGAACAGGTTTAAACTGTCAACCAAACCTGCTCGTCTGAAACTTCTGGATGTTCAGTTTGAAAGTTTAACCTCTGAAGACTCACCCCCTATTACACGAAAGTACAGAACAGCTGCTTTTAATATTGGACCATAACACTGACCGTATGTTAATTCTATTTTATTATTTTGAGTCTTTAATTCATGTTTTTGTTTTCTATGTTTTATATCTTTATTACTGCACTTTGGGCTACCAGGAAACCAATTGTTGGTTCATCATATGTATATGTGCTGAATGACATCAAAGAATCCTTGAATCCTGTTTCAGTCTTATACTGAGTCATTGTCCAGATGTTCAGTGATGCTCTGAGTCATTGTCCAGATGTTCAGTGATGCTCTGAGTCATTGTCCAGATGTTCAGTGATGCTCTGAGTCATTGTCCAGATGTTCAGTGATGCTCTGAGTCATTGTCCAGATGTTCAGTGATGCTCTGAGTCATTGTCCAGATGTTCAGTGATGTCCTGAGTCACTGTTCTGCAGCCACCAAGCGGTGAGCTTCCAGTTTGTCGTAGACCGTCGTCAGCTGGGAGCGGGCGACACTTTCTGAGGGATGTGGTTCACTTCCTGTCTGCAGGAACAGACAGGAAGTGAGATGCAGTTATTTAAACCAACAGTGTTACAGTGATAGTGTGTGTGTGTGTGTGTGTGTGTGTGTGTATGTGTGTGTGTCTGAGTGTGTGTGTGTGTGTGTGTATGTGTGTGTGTCTGAGTGTGTGTGTGTGTGTGTGTATGTGTGAGTGTCTGAGTGTGTGTGTCTGTGTGTGTGTGTCTGAGTGTGTGTGTGTGTGTCTGAGTGTGTGTGTGTGTGTGTATATGTGAGTGTCTGAGTGTGTGTGTGTGTCTGTGTGTGTGTGTCTGAGTGTGTGTGTGAGTGTCTGTGTGTGTGTGTGTGTCTGAGTGTGTGTGTCTGTGTGTGTGTGTGTGTGTGTGAACACCAACCTGACAGTAGAACATATCAGTATATTCTATGTCGTCCTGTTCTCTGTTCACTGAATCTGTAAAAAAACAACTTTAATTAAATCAAAGTGAATAATATAAAGAGTAGAAAGACATTAATGTTTTAGAATATCACCACAGCACCATAAAGACTTGTTCAGGTCTTCATTGACATCCATCTAAACACAGTCTTAGTACTATAGGACATGTTATTAGACCAGTTGGAGAACTGGGTGGGACTCACTGGAACAGCATTTGTGTTCATAGGGAACTACACATCTGAACATAGAGACATAACCTGTGGAGTCCCCCAAGGTTCAATCCTGGGTCCTCTTCTATTCAACATTTACATGCTCCACTAGCTAAGATTATGGAAGAAAACAAAATAAATTACCATAATTATGCAGGTGACGCACGGATTTATATCATCACATCACCAGGAGATTATAATCCTATACAAACACTGAGTAAATACATCAAGCATATCAATGATAGGATGAGCCACAACTTTCTCCAGTTAAACAAAGATAAAACTGAGGTAATTGTTTTTTAAGCTATAATCTGGGTGTAGTTCTAGACTCTGACCTGAATTTCAACAGCCACATTAAAACCATCACAAAGTCAGCAGACTACCACCTGAAGAAGAATAGATCAAGGGTTAAAGGCCTCATGTCTCAGCTTGTCCATGCTTTTATTTCCAGTAGACTAGACGACTGTAACAGGGTCTTTACAGGCCTCTAAACACCAACCAGCTGATTCTAAATGCTGCTGCTAGAGTCCTCACTACGACTAAAAGACTAGATCATATCAGTCCAGGTCTGAGCTCCTTACACTGACTTCCTGTCTGAACTAACTTTAAACTCCTGTTACTGGTTTATGAAGCTCTGAATGGTCTAGGGTCTAAGTCTATCTCTGATCTGCTGATCCTTTATGAACCATTTAGACCTCTAAGATGGTCTGGGACAGGTCTGGTCTCTGTTTCCAGAGTCAGAATAAATATGGAGAAGCAGCGTTTAGTTTCTATGATCCACACATCTGGAACAAACTCCCAGAGAACTAGAACAAACTCCCAGAGAACTGGGACAAACTCCCAGAGAACTAGAACAAACTCCCAGAGAACTGGAACAAACTCCCAGAGAACTAGAACAAACTCCCCGAGAACTAGAACAAACTCCCAGAGAACTAGAACAAACTCCCAGAGAACTGGAACAAACTCCCAGAGAACTAGAACAAACTCCCAGAGAACTGGAACAAACTCCTAGAGAACTGGAACAAACTCCCAGAGAACTAGAACAAACTCCCAGAGTTTGTTCACTCCTCTGACGTCACGTCCGGTGAGTGTGTTATATTCGCCTGCTGTTGTTGCCAGACGCGCTCTCGTTTAGCGCTCCTTCATTGTGAATTAATCTATGAATTAATTACAATTCAGAGCATTTAGTGATTTTCTGAATTAGACTCCGGTTGGCTCACTAAGCTTTCGGAGCTAAACAATAGTGTTTGACGTTAACCAAAAGGTTTTTTTTTACTAAACGCATCTCTTCTACTAGCGTTAGCTACTAGCCTTGGTGGGTGTTCTCTAGCTTCCTCCCACAGTCCAAAAACATGCTGAGGTTAATTGGAGACTCTAAATTGCCCGTAAAGTGTGAGTGAATGGTGTGTGTGCTCCATGATTGGCTGGAGACCATCTGGGGTGTATCCCTGCCTCTCACCTGTAATGTGCTGGGATTGGCTCCAGCAGACCATGTGACCCTAATGAGGAATAAGCAGGTGTAGAAGATGACTGACTGACTGACTAGAAATCAATAATTTAAAATTAAAAACAAAAACATTTAAAAACAGTTGATTAAAAGTGGAAACATGAAAAAATGACATCAGCAATAGGCAGCAACAGAAAAGTCTTCAGCTCTGACTGAAAAACAGTGAAAGATGTTTTTTTTGTATTTTTACTTTTTTTACCTTTTGATTTTACCCCTTTAATCAACTATTTTTAAATCGTATCTCGATGCAGTGTTTTATGTAAAGCACTTGTTGAAATGTTCTATACAAATAAACTGGCCTCACCTGAAGGAAGGTCCAGGTGTATATATATAAAACCCTAACATATACAAATGTAGATATATAAACATAAATACTGTCCACAGCTAGTTGACCCCTCCCCCACACACACACAAAGCCATGTTGTTTCCATGGTAAATATCTGCTCCACCTGCTGCACCATAAACAACTACAGATTCTAATAAAACTAGAATCTGTTTTCCAACATTTGACTGTAGAATCATCAGCAGGATCCTCAAAAACCAGAAACACTGGTTCTTCACCTGCCGTTGGTCATGATCCGATGATGCAAATAAAAACTCTATCAGCTTTATTTGCATTAACGTCAACTGGAAATTCCCTCCAGCTCATAAAGAACAGCTGGTCAAACAAACCGGTCCCATGACAACAAACAAAAGGAGATTAAATCCTGAGATACCTGTTAGACAGCAGCCAGGGATGAATAAACTAGACAATGAGCAGGTTAGCTGCTGCTAAATGCTCTGATGAATCATTCTAATAAATAAACTGATTACAGTCAGACTCAGCATGTAGAACAGAGACAGTTTTTTTTCATGGTCTCCAGACTTTATCCAAGGTGAGATCTGGTCTGTTCTGTAGACCAACACAGCCTATTCCTCCTGAACAGAGCAGCATCCTTGAGCTCCTGATGCTTGGCTCGACAGTGTAAAACAGTACAAATGCTGGTTCTGAAATATAAATAAATATAAAAGGCACATTTGGTTGTGTTTGGTCATGCTGCAGATGAACAGCAGCAGAATTCACTAGCAAACGAACCCAAATACAAACAAACCCAGTTTACAAGCGGACCAGATGGCTTGTTTGATCCAAACCTGAAGAAACCAGCTCTGGTCCATTTCAAGTGGTCAAGTCAACAAGTCAACAACCATTGTTACTGGAGTTAGTGTACAACTGTAAAGTGTTATTTATTACTTGTTACTGATATTTCAAAGTAATTCTGTGTAAGTAATGTAAGGCATTACACTACTACTTTTAAGTTACTCTCACCAAAATAACAGTAAATATGGATTCATCAGCCTAAATCTATCTCTATACCTTTGTCATTATTGCTTCTAGTTTTCATTCAGCTGCTGATTCCACTGTTAAAGTGGTTCTCATGTCTTCAACAACAAGTCTCCTAACCTCTGGATGCAGGAGAAGCTTCATTTAGTCTGTTTAGTGGTTTTATCTCCACTCTCATGTTAACTTCACATTACTATGACCCCTCTGGAAATATTAAATTACTGCTGCTATTTCAGGAAGTGGACACTTCTTTAGGTGTAATTTGACTATGATGTTCTTCACATCCTGATGATTAACTAACGTAATTACTGTTGTAAAAACAGATACCTGCCTTGTGCTTGTCTGGGTGACGTGTTGGTTTTGTTGAAACACTTCTTCATGGCAATAAAAGCGACTATAAAAACACAAGCAGTAGTCAGGATGGAGATGATGGTTCCCACAGTCACAGCGTCTGTCACACAGAAAATAATAATATCACACTAAACCCAACAAAGAACTCCTCAACATGAGAGTAGACCAGCAGTCCTAGTCCTGGTCCTGGAGGACCACTGTAGGTCCAGGTTTCTATTGTCACCAGCAGTAACCTGATTCTACTAATCCACTAATCCACTATTCCAACAATCAACTAATCAAGTCTACTAACTAATCAATCAATTAATCAATTCTACTAATCAACCAATCAACTCTACTGATCAACCAATGGAGCCTTGCTATGCTTGTTAGTCAGGTGTGTTACTACTGGTTGGAACAGAAACCTGGACCCACAGTGGTCCTCCAGGACCAGAGAGCCCTGGAGTTGAGTCTTACAGGACCGGTCCTGAGTGTCCTGGTGTCGTCCACAGAGCGTCTCCACGTTGATGACGGCTGTCTTCTGTCCAGCAGGGTTGGCTGCCACACACCTGTAGGAGGAGTTGAAGTCCTGCTGGAGGACGGTGAGGGACCGGGATGGGGAGTGGGCCCGGGATGGGGACTGGGACACACCAGAGCTGCCGAGGTTCAGTTTCTCCCGGTCTTTGACCCACCACAGCGCAATGTTCTCAGCGGCGTCCACAGAGCACGTCAGGATGCAGCGGTCGGCGTGGATGCTGGCGTTCACTGCTGGAGACGCTAAAGCAGCTGCAGAGGGGTCAAAGGTCAGAGACAGGATGCTCGGATCCATTTCTCTGAAACAGGATCTAGTTCACATTAATGGTCTAAATGTCTCTGTAGTAAATTAGATGGATAGAGACAAGTGAAATTCACTGCATATGTTCAACATGTCCACAGCTACAGGAAATCGGCCATCTTGACTCAGTTGACCTGTTTTCACCATTTTTATCAAATTTGAAGGAACCAGTCATTGAGGATTTTATCAAATTATTCAAATTCACTCTGAATCATCTTCAGAAATCGAAAAGTTATTGTAAGTTTTTCTTTGTTGTTTTTCTTGGTTGCTGTGATGACCAACCAGGGTAACAGGTCAGTGAAGTTCTGACCCACATGTAGAAGACATGTTAATGCTGAACAAAATGAAAACATTTGAATCTGAACACATACAGAACTAAAACACAACATTCATACAACCAGAAGAGATGAGGCTCACCATAGACCATAACCATAGACCATAACCATAGACCATAACCATAGACCATAACCATAGACCATAACCATAGACCATAGACCATAACCATAGACCATAACCATAGACCATAACCATAGACCATAGACCATAACCATAGACCATAACCATAGACCATAACCATAGACCATAGACCATAGACCATAGACCATAGACCATAACCATAGACCATAACCATAGACCATAACCATAGACCATAGACCATAACCATAGACCATAACCATAGACCATAACCATAGACCATAACCATAGACCATAGCCCATAACCATAGACCATAACCATAGACCATAACCATAGACCATAGACCATAGACCATAACCATAGACCATAACCATAGACCATAACCATAGACCATAGACCATAGACCATAACCATAGACCATAACCATAGACCATAGACCATAACCATAGACCATAACCATAGACCATAACCATAGACCATAGACCATAGACCATGACCATAGACCATAACCATAGACCATAGACCATAGACCATAACCATAGACCATGGACCATAACCATAGACCATAGACCATAGACCATAGACCATGGACCATAACCATAGACCATAACCATAGACCATGGACCATAACCATAGACCATAACCATAAACCATAGACCATAACCATAGACCATAACCATAGACCATAGACCATAACCATAGACCATAACCATAGACCATAGACCATAACCATAGACCATGGACCATAGACCATAACCATAAACCATAGACCATAACCATAGACCATAACCATAGACCATAACCATAGACCATAACCATAGACCATAGACCATAACCAAAGACCATGGACCATAACCATAGACCATAACCATAAACCATAAACCATAGACCATAACCATAGACCATAACCATAGACCATAGACCATAGACCATAACCATAGACCATAACCATAGACCATAACCATAGACCATAACCAAAGACCATAACCATAGACCATAACCATAGACCATAGACCATAACCAAAGACCATAACCATAGACCATAGACCATAACCATAGACCATAACCATAAACCATAAACCATAGACCATAACCATAGACCATAACCATAGACCATAACCAAAGACCATAACCATAGACCATAACCATAGACCATAGACCATAACCAAAGACCATAACCATAGACCATAGACCATAACCATAGACCATAACCATAAACCATAAACCATAAACCATAGACCATAACCATAGACCATAACCATAGACCATAGACCATAACCATAGACCATAACCATAGACCATAACCATAACCATAGACCATAACCATAAACCATAGACCATAACCATAGACCATAACCATAGACCATAGACCATAATCAAAGACCACAACCATAGACCATAGACCATAACCATAGACTATAGACCATAGACCATAACCATAGACTATACCCATAGATGATAACCATAGACATATCGACTATAGACCATAACCATAGACTATAGACCATAGACCATAGACCATAACCATAGATTATAGACTATAGACCATAGACCATAGACTATAGACCATAGACCATAGACCATAACCATAGATTATAGACTATAGACCATAGACCATAACCATAGATTATAGACTATAGACCATAGACCATAGACTATAGACCATAGACCATAGACCATAACCATAGATTATAGACTATAGACCATAGACCATAACCCTAGATTATAGACTATAGACCATAGACCATAGACTATAGACCATAGACCATAGACCATAACCATAGATTATAGACTATAGACCATAGACCATAGACCATAACCATAGATTATAGACTATAGACCATAGACCATAGACTCACCATAAACAGTCAGCTGGTAAACTTCCAGGAAATCTCCTCCACCTTTCGAGTCGACAGTATAAGTCCCAGAGTCGTTCCTCTGCAGTTCCCTCAGCGTTATGGTTCCACTGGTTTCATTCCAGTGAAGCTTCTTCCTGTAACTTTCCTCCAATATCTCCATCTTCCCGTTCATCACCATGGCGATATTCCTTCGATCTAATAAAATAAACCCCAACTGGGGCAGGCCTTGGGGTAAAGTGATGGATCCTCCTTCAGTGGCCACCAGCTCCTTGACCGCCTCAGCTGAGACCAGCACTGTGATAATAGAATATATATAAATTATATATATTGAGAGAAACAGTCAGCTAATTAGTAACTGAGAGGAAACTAGAAATAACAGGAAAACTTAGTTTTATTTTATTTTATTTGTTCAGATCAAAACCACAGATTCAATTCAATGTGTTTTTTACAGTTCAACAACATCAATAGAAACTACAGAGTTTGTCACTGATTGATTGATTGGTTGATTGATTGGATTAATGATCGGATAAATTTATTCAGTCCTACTGGTTATTTTTTTTTATTTTTCTGTGTGTTGAGTATGCGCGTGTGTGTGTGTGTGTGTGTGTGTGTGTGCGTGTGTGTGTGTGTGTGTGTGTGTGTGTGTGTGTGTGTGTGTGTGTGGATGGTGGGTCCAAGAGCTGCTGCATCAGTCCAGTTGTTTTCCTGAGGACCCAGAGTCACGGGGGAAGGGGGATCAATAGATTTAAAGCAGCTGCAGCCATAACATCATCATCAGTTATTTAGTTGTGTCCACATGAAATAGAAAAGGGTCAGTTACAGTAAACATCACTGTGTGTGTGTGTGTGTGTGTGTAGCTTCTCTATATTCAGTAACAACTATGTGTTAAGTAGATTTTATTTTATTTCCTGACTCTGTTTCCTCAGTGTGAGGAGTTTCCTGTTTATAGAAACGTGGTGGAGGTTGAGTATGAACACATCATCACATCGGTTTGACTCTTCTAAACGATTCTCTGTCATTAAACGTGTTACACACATTTATGTCAGTTTCACACATTCTCCCCTTTAAACACATTTTAAAGTGTTCAATTTCACTGTAAAAAAAGAAGCAGCTTCCCTCAGTAATAAAACTACAGATCAGCCTTAAAGCTATAGCGACACAGATTAGTCCATTAACACTCAATAATTACCTTTATTAATATTATTATCACCACAAAAATAAATGTCAATTATTCAAATGTCTATTTGTGTTTGTTCTAAACCCCAAAATTCAATTTATCATCAGTTTATTATAGGACACAAATGATAAATGATGATTATCAGCATGTTTCACAAAGAAAAGCCTTAAATCCTTAATAATTGACCTAACTGCAGTAATATTGATGAATATAAGTGTGATTTACCTATAAAACAGAAAATAATCCTCATGTGGAGATTCATCACAGTCTGAATGACAGAAAAAGCTGCTGCAGCGTCAAAGAGAAAAAAACTCTGAACTCCTTTCATCATGAGGAGGAGGAGCAGGAGGAGGAGGAGGAAGAGGAGCAGGAGGAGGAGGAGGAAGAGGAGCAGCATGTTTCAACTGCTGTTCCTGTCATAAAATTCATGTTTTATTTGATTTCAACATGTTAGTGATTGTAGAGTGAAGCTGCTGCAGAGAAACAGCCCAGACGTCCGGAACTGATCAAGATATTCCATCACATTCTGGTTCAATCTCGATATGAAGTGTTGTCTCATCACCATTGTTATGCCCATCCATGCCCCCTTCAGGCCCAGCACTGCCAGTGCAGGGCAGGGCTGGGTCCTGGTAATGAAACTGGCTGATCAGAAAAGGAGCTGATAACCATTTCTCCACAGGCACTTTTCTTCTCCCAGATCATAGCATGTTGTGCAGAAGGTTTATGTTTAAGCAAGACACTTACACTTAGCTAAAGCAGTTTTAGATCTGGGCCACAATGGAGTAGCTGGACACACTGGGGTCAAAACGACCTATAATAGAATCATGCGCAGGTTCTTTTGGCCAAAAATGAGAAGAGATGTGTCTGCCTATGTAAAATTATGCCATGTGTGTCAACTGACTGATAAACCCAACCAAAAGATTCCTGTGGCCCTATTACAGCATTTTAGCCTAAATGAACTGGTATTTGGTAATGCGGTTTTGGCAGATGAGTGGAATGTGGATAAGGCTCCTGTTAATGTTCAGGATTCCGTACGTGGGTTCCGCTACCCCCTCTATGAGGCTAGAGCTGCTGCCAGACGCAAACTTGGGAGAGTTCAGTCAAAAATGAAAAATCTCTTCAATCGCAAAGTAAAGCAGTGTGATTTTGTTCTAGGTGATAAGGTCCTTGCACTCTTGCCTCTTTTTAGTAACCCCTTTCAAGCAAAGTTTGGTGGTCCTTATGAGATTGTGAAATGCTTGTCTGAATGTAACTCCTGAGCACACCTAACCCAATCGCCATAAGAAGGTACAAGTTTGCCATGTTAACGTTTTAAAGCCTTACTTTGGTTTGTCTGCAGGTACCCCTGTTGGTTTGGTCTCCACTATGCTTCTAGTGGACCCTCCTGATGCTGCACTTGTGCCTCCGACAGGAGCTACTGGTCCCTTGTGTTTGCATCCTGTTAGTGAGGAGTTTGGGGGAATCAAAGGTCCATCACAGGCGGTGGTAGTGGGTCATCTACAGAACTCAGAGTTCCTAACAGATTTACACTCCCACTTCTCTCACCTGGCCGATTCACAGAGAAGAGACATTATTGAGTTGATTGAGTCCTTTTCTAGTCTTTTTCCTGATGTCCCAGCTCGTACTTCTGTTATTGAACATGATATTGATGTGTGTGGGGCGCAACCAATAAAACAGCATGCATATTGGGTCAGTCCTACAAAGAGGGGGTTACTACAACAAGAAGTTGATTATCTGTTGACCCATGACCTCGCTGAACCATGTTTTAGTGCTTAGAGCTCCCCCTGGCTGCTGGTAAACAAACCTGATGGGAGTTATCGCTTCAGCAGGGACTATAGATGCCTATATAGATGCTTAGAGTTATCATTGTAACTCCTGACAATTTCCTGCAGTATCGTGTCATGCCTTTTGTGGTCAGAAACACGCCCGTCACATTCCAATGGTTAATTAACAGAGTCCTGGCAGGGTTACGTGGCTGCGACGCCTATTTGGACGATGTTGTTTTATACAGTAATGACTGGCCTAGCCATATTAATCAAATCAAGGAACTCTTTTCTTGACTGTCTGCAGCTAACTTGACAGTAAATCTGGTAAAATGTGAGTTTGGCAAGGCTAGAGTCACTTATACAGTTACCTATAGTCACTTAAAAAATATGAATTATTAACAATAATTTTAAAAATTATTTATTAACAATAATTATTAAACTTAAAGACAGTTTATAGTAGATAGTTTATAGTAGACAGTTTATAGTAGACAGTTTATAGTAGATAGTTTATAGTAGACAGTTTATAGTAGACAGTTTATAGTAGACAGTTTATAGTAGACAGTTTATAGTAGACAGTTTATAGTAGATAGTTTATAGTAGACAGTTTATAGTAGACAGTTTATAGTAGATAGTTTATAGTAGACAGTTTATAGTAGACAGTTTATAGTAGACAGTTTATAGTAGACAGTTTATAGTAGATAGTTTATAGTAGACAGTTTATAGTAGACAGTTTATAGTAGACAGTTTATAGTAGATAGTTTATAGTAGACAGTTTATAGTAGACAGTTTATAGTAGACAGTTTATAGTAGACAGTTTATAGTAGATAGTTTATAGTAGATAGTTTATAGTAGATAGTTTATAGTAGATAGTTTATATAACATGAAGCTGCAGCCTGAGGTCAAACCACCACTTCCTGTTTAGATTTATAAAACAACACCTTCATTTCCTCATTGTGGAAAAATGGTGAAGATGCTGCACAGTTTTAGGTTTGGTTTTAGTTATCACATCATTAATGTTATCACATCATTAATATTATCACATCATTAATGTTATCACATCATTAATGTTATCACATCATTAATGTTATCACATCATTAATGTTATCACATCATTAATGTTATCACATCATTAATGATATCACATCATTAATATTATCACATCATTAATGTTATCACATCATTAATATTATCACATCATTAATGTTATCACATCATTGATGTTATCACATCATTAATGTACAGGAAATCCTCTGAGCTGACCTCCTGTCTATACCTGTCTATACCTCCTGTCTATACCTGTCTATACCTCCTGTCTATACCTGTCTATACCTCCTGTCTATACCTGTCTATACCTCCTGTCTATACCTGTCTATACCTCCTGTCTATACCTGTCTATACCTCCTGTCTATACCTGTCTATACCTCCTGTCTATACCTGTCTATACCTCATGTCTATACCTATCTATACCTCATGTCTATATCTATCTATACCTCATGTCTATACCTATCTATACCTCATGTCTATATCTATCTATACCTCATGTCTATATCTATCTATACCTCATGTCTATATCTATCTATACCTCATGTCTATATCTATCTATACCTCATGTCAATACCTATCTATACCTTATATGTCTATACCTATCTATACCTCATGTCTATACCTATCTATACCTTATAAGTCTATACCTATCTATACCTCATGTCTATACCTATCTATACCTCATGTCTATACCTATCTATACCTTATATGTCTATACCTATCTATACCTCATGTCTATACCTATCTATACCTTATAAGTCTATACCTATCTATACCTCATGTCTATACCTATCTATACCTCATGTCTATATCTATCTATACCTCATGTCTATACCTATCTATACCTCATGTCTATACCTATCTATACCTCATGTCTATATCTATCTATACCTCATGTCAATACCTATCTATACCTTATATGTCTATACCTATCTATACCTCATGTCTATACCTATCTATACCTTATAAGTCTATACCTATCTATACCTCATGTCTATACCTATCTATACCTTATATGTCTATACCTATCTATACCTTATAAGTCTATACCTATCTATACCTCCTGTCTATACCTATCTATACCTCATGTCTATACCTATCTATACCTCATGTCTATACCTATCTATACCTTATAAGTCTATACCTATCTATACCTCCTGTCTATACCTATCTATACCTCATGTCTATACCTATCTATACCTCATGTCTATATCTATCTATACCTCATGTCTATACCTATATATACCTCATGTCTATATCTATCTATACCTCATGTCTATACCTATCTATACTTTATAAGTCTATACCTATCTATACCTTATAAGTCTACACTCACCGGCCACTTTATTAGGTCCACCATGCTGGTAACGGGTTGGACCCCTTTTTCCTTCAGAACTGCCTCAATTCTTGGTGGCATAGTTTCAACAAGGTGCTGGAAGCATTCCTCAGAGAGTTTGGTCCATATTGACATGATGGCATCACACAGTTGGTGCAGATTTGTCGGCTGCACATCCATGATGTGAATCTCCCGTTCCACCACATCCCAAAGATGCTCTATTGGATTGAGATCTGGTGACTGTGGAGGCCATTTGAGTACAGTGAACTCATTGTCATGTTCAAGAAACCAGTCTGAGATGATTCCAGCTTTATAACATGGAGCATTATCCTGCTGAAAGTAGCATCAGAAGTTGGTACATTGTGGTCATAAAGGGATGGACATGGTCAGCAACAATACTCAGGTAGGCTGTGGCGTTGCAACGATGCTCAATTGGTACCAAGGGGCCCAAAGAGTGCCAAGAAAATATTCCCCACACCATTACACCACCACCACCAGCCTGAACCGTTGATACAAGGCAGGATGGATCCATGCTTTCATGTTGTTGACATCAAATTCTGACCCTACCATCCGAATGTCGCAGCAGAAATCCAGACTCATCAGACCAGGCAACGTTTTTCCAATCTTCTATTGTCCAATTTCAATGAGCTTGTGCAAATTGTAGCCTCAGTTTCCTGTTCTTAGCTGAAAGGAGTGGCACCCGGCGTGGTCTTCTGCTGCTGTAGCCCATCTGCCTCAAAGTTGGACGTACTGTGTGTTCAGAGATGCTCTTCTGCCTACCTTGGTTGTAACGGGTGGTTATTTGAGTCACTGTTGCCTTTCTATCAGCTCCAACCAGTCTGGCCATTCTCCTCTGACCTCTGGCATCAACAAGGCATTTCCGCCCACAGAACTGCCGCTCACTGGATATTTGTTCGTTTTGGGACCATTCTCTGTAAACCCTAGAGATGGTTGTGTGTGAAAATCCCAGTAGATCAGCAGTTTCTGAAATACTCAGACCAGCCCTTCTGGCACCAACAACCATGCCACGTTCAAAGTTACTCAAATCCTTTCTTCCCCAAACTGATGCTGGTTTGAACTGCAGGAGATTGTCTTGACCATGTTTTGTGCCATGTGATTGGCTGATTAGAAATTAAGTGTTAACGAGCAGTTGGACAAGTGTACCTAATAAAGTGGCCGGTGAGTGTATACCTATCTATACCTCATGTCTATACCTATCTATACCTCATGTCTATACCTATCTATACCTCCTGTCTATACCTATCTATACCTTATATGTCTATACCTATCTATACCTCATGTCTATACCTATCTATACCTTATATGTCTATACCTATCTATACCTCATGTCTATACCTATCTATACCTCCTGTCTATACCTATCTATACCTCCTGTCTATACCTATCTATACCTTATATGTCTATACCTATCTATACCTCATGTCTATACCTATCTATACCTCCTGTCTATACCTATCTATACCTTATATGTCTATACCTATCTTTACCTCATGTCTATACCTATCTATACCTCATATGTCTATAAATATAAAACAAATGTATATCTTTCAGCTTCTTCTGTGAAGTTGAATCTTTATATTTTGTGATATGTCCTGATGTGAAGTTAATTTTCTGAGGCTGAACAGCAGGCGTGGAGGTGGATGTTTTTCAGTGGTTGCAGCTTCCTGTTGTGACTCATGAGGTCGAGTTGTTTACTAGAAGCTGAATCTGTATTTACATGAAGCAGCTTCTGTTTAGTGTTCAGATGAAGTTCATCCGTAGAACGCTGTTTTACAGCCACTTCACCACACTAGAAACTCTGAGAAATAAACTTTACACTGTTCACACGTTCACAGCACATTTTCTGTTTCTGTTCATATATGATTTATTTCATTTTTTCCACATATCATATACACTTTTGCATATATTTACATATTTTACATACATATTATATATTTACATTTAAACTCAGACTAAACTGAATTATTGTGTCTGAACACCTATATCCTGTGATATAGCTGCTGGCATCTCCTTGGCCTCCAACTCAACTGTAGGAATCTGGGAGTCATCTTTGATCCAGATGTGTCATTCACTGCCACATTAAGCTCATTTCTAGGACTGCATTCTTTCACCTACCAACATAGCAAAGGTCAAAGGTCAGACACTTCTTGTCTCTAAAAGATGCAGAAAGGCTTGTCCATGCATATGTTTCTTCCAGACTGGATTACTGCAGTTCTTTATTGTCAGACTGCATTAAAAAGTGAGTAAAGCCTCTCCAGCTGATCCAGATGCTGCTGCATGTATATATCAACAGGAAGTAGAAGAAGCATCATATCTCACCAGTATCAGCCTCTGCACTGACTTCCTGTCTAATCACCAATCAACATCCTCCTCCTCACCTACAAAGCTCTGAATGGTCAGGTCCATCCTCCCTGAAGGATCTCATAGTCCAGGATCATCCACCCACAACACTGATCTCCACTAATGCTGCTCATTAATACAATAGAAATGGTAGCAGAGACTGCAACTCCCACAATCCTCTGCTGTGGAATCCTCTTCCTGTTTGAGTCCAGGGGGCAGACACCCTTCCTATAGTAACTAGTACTATTACTAGTCGAAGTAGTACTAGTACTAGTAGTAAACACCCTTCCTACATTTAAGATCATGTTAAACTTTACTTTATAGAAGCTTCTAGTTAGTTCTGGTCCTGAACTAGAACTAGTTATGATGCTGTAGGTTTAGACTGATGGAATACTAGTAACTAGTAGTAGTAGTTGTAGCATTTAGTGCTAGTAGTAGTAGTATTTAGTACTACTAGTAGTAGTAGTATTTATGGGATATTGTTGTTCAAACTGTAATAAACATTGATGAATCAGTGATTTGGGGCTGAATAAATGATATAAAATAATAATAAATAAAATAAAAATAAACTGACTTGAAGTTTTTGTGTTTAGTAAAAACTTGATGTGAATAAATTTATTGGACTAAACAATTATCAAAACTCATTTAGTTCATAGAGCATGTTGCTGCTGGTGTTATGTTACACATAATAATAATATCATCAGTATCAGATATCGACAGATAACTGATACTGATCCAATGCTTTTTCTTCTTTTATTATACTGGAATGAATCATATGACGACTTGATCACAGTAGCAACAAGTGATCATTAGTTTATTATGAACTGTTACTGTTTAATCATCGTTAGGAAGAAAAGTTTGATAGAGAAACAGAGTGAATTTATTAAAGTGATAGAAACAGGGCGATGCATTTAAAGATGTTTAACTGGCAGGTGCACGGGGACGTGGACTACAAGGGCTGTGATTGGTCAGTTCAGCTCCTCCAGGGCTGTGATTGGTCAGTTCAGCTCCTCCAGGGCTGTGATTGGTCAGTTCAGTCGTAGTGGTCTACAGTCTCCTCCACTAATGTTTTCTCTGTCGCTTCCACTTCAACATTTGTAATAAAATCATTTTCTCTTTGACATCAATGAGCTACAAACACACGCTGCATCCTGGTTGAATGGAGGATTAGGACCAGGAAAAAAAGTCTGGTACAAAACCAAAAGGAAAAAATGGCAAAAGGAAAAGAACGTCTGTTACATCCAGTCCAGAATATTCTGATTTAGGTGTTTTTTTCTGTTCTTTCTGTTTTGTTGGACCTTCTTAGTTTTTTTACCTGCTGTGAAGAGGAAGCATTGATTCATCAGACCAACACGTTCCCTCTACTCAGAACTTCTCCCTGTGATAAACATCCTTCAGTAGCAGCTTGTTAGCGTCGTTCAGAGTCTGGGACACGTCAGAGTTGTTGTTGTTGGTGTTTATTTAAGAACGTTATTACCTCCCTCACAGGTTTTAACGTTGTAGATACAGCACACAGCGGTCGCATTTGTTAGTTTATCAAGTTTAAAATTACTGGGTCTGGTGGTTGTTACCATGCTGCTAGCATGTTGTTAGCATGTTGCTAGCATGTTGTTAGCATGTTGTTAGCATGCTGTGCTGCTCTGATGACATAACCAGCAGCAAACATAGAATCAAAGTAACTAGATGTGCGACTGGATCAGCCTTTCATCCATATCTGATCCAGCTGATTGATCAGTCTCGGAGCCAATATCCTTCTGTCTTGTCTTTATTAGCATTAAATTTTAAATGAGTGTAAAAAAATAAAATGAAAGCAGCAAACGTTTTTATAGAATAGAAATACTTTTAATTTGAAGGTTCATCACAGGCATAAACATCGTAAACAAGATATTTAAAAATGCAGATTTCATTTATCCTCATTCATGAAAACAAAAGTGACTAGAGATTAAAACACACACACACACACACACACACACACACACACACACACACACACACACACACACACACACACACACACACACACACACACACACACACACACACACACACACACACACACACACACACACACACACACACACACACACACACACACACACACACACACACACACACGTAACTTCTACCTGGACAAAGCTGAGATCCTGAAAAAGAAAAAAAATGTTCGATTTTACTCTTGATTCATTCGTGACATCATCAGGATAAAAAAGAAGTGTGTGTGTTATAGTGTATTATAGTGTGTGTGTGGTAGTGTATTATAGTGTGTGTGTGTGTGTGTGTTATAGTGTATTATAGTGTGTGTGTGTGTGTGTGTGTGATAGTGTGTATTATAGTGTGTGTGTGTGTGATAATGTATTATAGTGTGTGTGTGTGGTAGTGTATTATAGTGTGTGTGTGTGTGTTATAGTGTATTATAGTGTGTGTGTGTGTGTGTGTGTGTGTGTGATAGTGTGTATTATAGTGTGTGTGTGTGTGTGTGTGTGAGTGTATTATAGTGTGTGTGTGTGTGTGTGTGTGTGTGTGATAGTGTATTATAGTGTGTGTGTGTGTGTGTGTGTGTGATAGTGTATTATAGTGTGTGTGTGAGATAGTGTATTATAGTGTGTGTGTGTGTGTGTGTGTGTGTGTGATAGTGTATTATAGTGTGTGTGTGTGTGTGTGTGTGTGTGTGATAGTGTGTATTATAGTGTGTGTGTGTGTGTGTGTGTGTGTGTGTGTGTGTGTGATAGTGTGTATTATAGTGTGTGTGTGTGTGTGTGTGATAGTGTATTATAGTGTGTGTGTGTGTGTGTGTGTGTGATAGTGTATTATAGTGTGTGTGTGTGTGTGTGTGTGTGTGTGTGTGTGTGATAGTGTGTATTATAGTGTGTGTACTTACTGCAGCTTGTCCTGTAACAGCTCCAGCCTCTGGCGATCGACGTAGCGGGAGAAGAGGGAGAGCAGGTTGGGAGGAGTAAAGAGAGGAGGAGACAGAGAGGAGGAGGGAACGCTGAGGAGCTCCCTGGTCACTGAAAACACCAACTCAGTCCTGGAGGAGGAGCAGGAGGAGGAGACAAGGAGTTAGAGGAGGAGTGCAAGGAAGGGTTAGGAGGAGTAGGAGGAGTCAGAAGGAGGAGCAGCAGGAGTCAGGAGGAGTCAGAAGGAGGAGCAGCAGGAGTCAGGAGGAGTCAGAAGGAGGAGCAGCAGGAGTCAGGAGGAGTCAGGAGTAGTCAGGAGGAGCAGGAGTCAGGAGAAGTCAGGAGGAGTCAGAAAGAGGAGCAGCAGGAGTCAGGAGGAGTCTGGAGTTGTCAGGAGGAGCAGCAGGAGTCAGGAGGAGTCAGGAGGAGCAGCAGGAGTCAGGAGGAGTCAGGAGGAGCAGCAGGAGTCAGGAGGAGTCAGGAGGAGCAGCAGGAGTCAGGAGGAGTCAGGAGGAGCAGCAGGAGTCAGGAGGAGTCAGGAGCAGCAGGAGTCAGGGGGAGCAGCAGGAGGAGTCAGGAGGAGCAGCAGGAGTCAGGAGGAGCAGCAGGAGTCAGGAGGAGTCAGGAGGAGTCAGGAGGAGCCAGGAGGAGTCAGGAGGAGCAGCATCTCACCATCGATTGTCGTCCATCAGGTGACAGTCGGGGTCACAGCTCTGCATCCTCTCACCTTCACTCAGGACCAGATACAGGAGGGTCACTGCAAACTGGAGAGGCAGGTAGAGACAGACAGGTAGGAGAGAGACAGACAGGTAGGAGAGACAGGTGAGTGTGTAGCAGTGTGTAGTAGTAGTTGTGTACCTTGTTGTGTAGCAGTGTGTAGTAGTAGTTGTGTACCTGTTGTGTAGCAGTGTGTAGTAGTAGTTGTGTACCTTGTTGTGTAGCAGTGTGTAGTAGTAGTTGTGTACCTGTTGTGTAGCAGTGTGTAGTAGTAGTTGTGTACCTTGTTGTGTAGCAGTGTGTAGTAGTAGTTGTGTACCTGTTGTGTAGCAGTGTGTAGTAGTAGTTGTGTACCTTGTTGTGTAGCAGTGTGTAGTAGTAGTTGTGTACCTTGTTGTGTAGCAGTATGTAGTAGTAGTTGTGTACCTTGTTGTGTAGCAGTATGTAGTAGTTGTGTACCTTGTTGTGTAGCAGTGTGTAGTAGTAGTTGTGTACCTTGTTGTGTAGCAGTGTGTAGTAGTAGTTGTGTACCTTGTTGTGTAGCAGTATGTAGTAGTAGTTGTGTACCTTGTTGTGTAGCAGTGTGTAGTAGTAGTTGTGTACCTTGTTGTGTAGCGGTGTGTAGTAGTAGTTGTGTACCTTGTTGTGTAGCGGTGTGTAGTAGTAGTTGTGTACCTTGTTGTGTAGCAGTGTGTAGTAGTAGTTGTGTACCTTGTTGTGTAGCAGTGTGTAGTAGTAGTTGTGTACCTTGTTGTGTAGCGGTGTGTAGTAGTAGTTGTGTACCTTGTTGTGTAGCAGTGTGTAGTAGTAGTTGTGTACCTTGTTGTGTAGCAGTGTGTAGTAGTAGTTGTGTACCTTGTTGTGTAGCGGTGTGTAGTAGTAGTTGTGTACCTTGTTGTGTAGCAGTGTGTAGTAGTAGTTGTGTACCTTGTTGTGTAGCGGTGTGTAGTAGTAGTTGTGTACCTTGTTGTGTAGCAGTGTGTAGTAGTAGTTGTGTACCTTGTTGTGTAGCAGACCAGCTAGCTGACCCTCAGGGCCCTGCAACTCCTGCAGGAGGTCAGTGAGGGAGGAGCTGGACAGAGACTGGATCACTGCAGACACTGGATCCACCAACCAGCACAGGACCTGAGGAGGAGGAGGAGAAGCTGTCAGCACTGGAGGAGGAGGAAGAGGAGGAACAATGGAGGAGGAGAATACTGGAGTGTGTGTGTATATATATATATATATATATATATATACACACATATATATATATATATATATATGTATATATATATATATATATATATATATATATATATATATATATATATATATATATATATATATATATATATATATACATACATACATACATACATATACACACACACACACACACACACACACACACACACAGTATGTTACCTGGTCCTGTTTGTCCTTCTTGGTCAGAGCAGGAAGATTGCGGGCGATCGCCATGACAACAGCAGCAGCATGGGGAGGGGGCAGGAAGGGGAGGAGCCTAGAGATGAGTCGCTTCCCCTTCCTGACGGACATGATCATCACACACTGGTCGTCACTGACCCTGGAGGAGGGAGAACAGGTGACGTCATACAGGTGATACTTCTACACCCCCCCCCCTACTTGTCTCCCCCCCCACCTGTCGTCCCAGTCCTTCTCCTGCAGGCTGTTGACCAGCTGCAAGCTGGTGGTCTTGTGCTGCTCCAGCAGAGCTTCTCGATCTTCTTCAGCAGCCTGAACAAAACGTTTCTCAAAGTCCTGAACCTCCAGCAGCAAACTGTACATCTTCTCCACCAGGTAGAGCACCTGGCGACGCCTGTTCCACACCTGCTTCTCCCTCTTCTCCTGCAGGAAGACAGGTAGGGACAGACAGGTAGAGACAAACAGGTAGAGACAAACGGGTAGGGACAAACAGGTAGAGACAAACGGGTAGGGACAAACAGGTAGAGACAAACGGGTAGGGACAAACAGGTAGAGACAAACGGGTAGGGACAAACAGGTAGAGACAAACGGGTAGGGACGAGTAGGGATGGGTAGGGACAGACAGGTAAGGACCGACAGGTAGAGACAGACAGGCAGGTAGAGACAGACGGGTAGGGACGGGCAGACACAGACGGGTAGGGACCGACAGGTAAAGACAGACAGGGACAGGCAGGTAGAGACAGACGGGTAGGGACCGACAGGGACAGGCACGGAGAGACAGGTAGGGACGGATAGAGACACACGGGTAGAGAGAGAGACACAGTCAGATTACATTCTATCAGATACGTACGACTTTATTAAGACAGGCAGAGTCAGGAGGTTCATCCTCTGGGGACCAGGAAGGTGACAGACAGGTGAACTCACCTCGTCGTCTGAGCGACTCGTCACCACAGCATCAATCATCTTCCTGGGGTTGTTGACACTGGAGACGGTGAGTTTCCCCAGAGAACCAGCAAACTGGACTGGAACAGAGCCAGAGTCACAGAGTGTTACCTGGTCTGTAGGTGTGTGTGTGTGTTACCTGGTCTGTAGGTGTGTGTGTGTGTTACCTGGTCTGTAGGTGTGTGTGTGTGTGTTACCTGGTCTGTAGGTGTGTGTGTTACCTGGTCTGTAGGTGTGTGTGTTACCTGGTCTGTAGGTGTGTGTGTGTGTTACCTGGTCTGTAGGTGTGTGTGTGTGTGTGTGTTACCTGGTCTGTAGGTGTGTGTGTGTGTGTGTTACCTGGTCTGTAGGTGTGTGTGTGTGTTACCTGGTCTGTAGGTGTGTGTGTGTGTTACCTGGTCTGTAGGTGTGTGTGTTACCTGGTCTGTAGGTGTGTGTGTTACCTGGTCTGTAGGTGTGTGTGTGTGTTACCTGGTCTGTAGGTGTGTGTGTGTGTTACCTGGTCTGTAGGTGTGTGTGTGTGTGTGTTACCTGGTCTGTAGGTGTGTGTGTGTGTGTGTGTTACCTGGTCTGTAGGTGTGTGTGTGTTACCTGGTCTGTAGGTGTGTGTGTGTGTTGCCTGGTCTGTAGGTGTGTGTGTGTGTGTTACCTGGTCTGTAGGTGTGTGTGTGTTACCTGGCCTGTAGGTGTGTGTGTGTGTGTTACCTGGTCTGTAGGTGTGTGTGTGTGTTACCTGGCCTGTAGGTGTGTGTGTGTGTGTTACCTGGCCTGTAGGTGTGTGTGTGTGTGTTACCTGGTCTGTAGGTGTGTGTGTGTGTTACCTGGCCTGTAGGTGTGTGTTACCTGGCCTGTAGGTGTGTATTACCTGGCCTGTAGGTGTGTGTGTGTTACCTGGTCTGTAGGTGTGTGTGTGTTACCTGGTCTGTAGGTGTGTGTGTTACCTGGTCTGTAGGTGTGTGTGTGTGTTACCTGGCCTGTAGGTGTGTGTGTGTGTGTTACCTGGCCTGTAGGTGTGTGTGTGTGTGTTACCTGGCCTGTAGGTGTGTGTTACCTGGTCTGTAGGTGTGTGTTACCTGGTCTGTAGGTGTGTTCCACCTTGGCCACCTGTGGAGTGATGAGTTTAGTGGTGTGTTCCTTCTTGCTGCTGCTGTCTCTCTCCCTTTCCTGACGTTTCTCCATCTTCTCATAGTAGTTCTACACACACACACACACACACACACACACACACACACACACACACACACACACACACACACACACACACACACACACACACACACACACACACACACACACACACACACACACACACACACACACACACACACACACACACACACACACACACACACACACACACACACACACACACACACACACACACACAGCTGCTTTAAATCTATTGATCCCCCTTCCCCCGTGACTGGGTCCTCAGGAAAACAACTGGACTGATGCAGCAGCTCTTGGAGCCACCTGGACCCACGTGGACCCACCTGGACCTATGTGGACCCTCCGTGACCCTTGTGAACCCACCTGGTAGTAGTAGTCGTCCAGATAAGGGTCGGTGCTCTGCAGCTGCATCATCTGGATCTTAGTAACCCACTCCTTCTCTTTCTGGGTCATCAGGTTACTGTAGGGGTCCCTGCTGCGCCGGTCCCCCCCCATCCTGACCCGGTCCCTGCAGGGACAGATGGACCAGGACACGGTTCATACACACACGTTTAACATACATACAGGGACATGGTTAAAACATGTGTAACACACACACACATACACACACTCACCCCCCCCGGCTCTGCATGCGTTGGGTCAGCATGCGGCGGTGCTGTGGGTGGAGGTGGGTGGTGTTGTGTCTGATGGGGGGGGTGTGGTTCAGGGGACCGTGGGGGGGCGGCGGGCCCATCCGGTGACCGTGGGGGGCCGGCCCCCCAAAGAACGGCCTGAAACCACCACCTGGCAACAGAGGAGGGGCGGGACCACGAGGAAAACCAGCCACCTGGAGACAGAGGGACACAAAGACTAAGGATCAGGGTCTGGATATGTGTATGTGTCTGTGTCTGTGTGTGTGTCTGTGTCTGCGACTGTGTATGTGTGTGTATGTATGTGACTGTGTGTGTGTGTCTGTGTGTGTCTAACCTGAGAGTTGAGTATCTGAGCCCGTTGAATCTGAGACAGAACTGGAGCGACACCAGGAGGAAACGGACCACGACACAGTGGAGAATTCTGACAACAGTACACAACAATAGTTATACAACAGGTACACAACAATAGTTACACTCATAAGCTAACCTAGCATAGCAGCTGCTAACTTAGCTTAGCATACAGACTAGAGACAAGAGGAATCTGCCAATCAAACCTGAGCAGATCCTCTAAACCAGAGGTCAGCAGTCTTGGTCCTGGACGATCTGGTCCTGGTCGACGGTCTGGGTCCAGGTTTTAGTTCCAACCAGCAGTAACAACCTGATTCTATGGTCTGGGTCCAGGTTTTAGTTCCAACCAGCAGTAACAACCTGATTCTATGGTCTGGGTCCAGGTTTTAGTTCCAACCAGCAGTAACAACCTGATTCTATGGTCTGGGTCCAGGTTTTAGTTCCAACCAGCAGTAACAACCTGATTCTATGGTCTGGGTCCAGGTTTTAGTTCCAACCAGCAGTAACAACCTGATTCGATGGTCTGGGTCCAGGTTTTAGTTCCAACCAGCAGTAACAACCTGATTCTATGGTCTGGGTCCAGGTTTTAGTTCCAACCAGCAGTAACAACCTGATTCCACTAATGAACCACTAGAACCATTAACAAAGACCTTCATTAGTAGAATCCTCCAGGACCAGGACTGGGGACCCCTGGTTTAAACTTGATGCCCTTTACTGGCTATAACCTGGATTGTCAAAGATCCTTTATTATTATTATATTATTTATAATATTATTATCCTTTATTAACTTATTAAAAGGATGCTCCACATGTTCACAACATTAAACAACATAAACTACACTGAAAGGAGACGTCTACACAAATCAAATAATAAAAGGGCTTAAATAAAAGAAGAGAAGCTGGAAACAGAGAATTTGGACATTTTCTTCCAAAAGAAAAAAAAAGGGTAAAATCCAATTATAAAGTTTAATTATTGCTGATTAATGTGATTATTATTGTTATAAACTAATCAAACATTTTGTAGTGATGAGAATCAATACAGCAGTTGGGAGTATCACCGAGGGGCGGGGCCTATCAATGAGGGCGGGGCCTATCAATGAGGGCAGAGCAGAGGAGGAACTCACAGCTATGTTCAGCAGGGTGTTGGGTGACAGACGATCAGGGAAAGGAGGAGGAAACCTGGACTGGACTGGAGCTCTCACATGGACTGGAGTAGGGTGGTGGATCTACACACACACACACACACACACACACACACACACACACACACACACACACACACACAGAGAGAGAGACACAATACACACACACACACATATATATAGAGAGAGAGAGAGACACAATACACACACACACATATATAGAGAGAGACACAATACACACACACACACACATATATAGAGAGAGAGACACAATACACACACACACACACATAGAGAGAGAGACACAATACACACACACACACACACACACACACACACACACACACACACACACACACACACACACACACACACACACACACACACACACACACACCACACACACACACACACACACAGAGAGAGAGACACAATACACACACACACACATATATATAGAGAGAGAGAGAGACACAATACACACACACACATATATAGAGAGAGACACAATACACACACACACACACATATATAGAGAGAGAGACACAATACACACACACACACACATAGAGAGAGAGACACAATACACACACACACACACACACACACACACACACACACACACACACACACACACACACACACACACACACACACACACACACACACACACACACACACACACACACACACACACACATTAATAACATGTTCTCTACAGATGCAGAGCGTCCTATTGGCTGGACAGCAGCTGACTCCTCCACATCTGGCATGTTGTGAAATAAGCCCCGCCCACAGCATCAGATCAAAGATGATGATCAAAGATAAAACAAAGACGTCAGATAGTCTGAATGTGACGGGCACCTGGTGGTTCAGGGCGTGGCTCAGCGGCTGCTTGGGCGGAGTCCCGATAGGCACCGCCCTCACTGGAGGGGATCCAATCACAGGGGAGGAGGAGCGAGGGGGCGGGACCCGCTCCGACAAATCCCGCGCGTCGTCGTTCCGGCCCTGAGGAAGTCGCTTAGGAAGCCCAACCTCCTTAATTATAGACATCAGGGGGCTGTCCTGGGGGAGCCAATTAACAATAATTAACCAATAAATCAATAATTAGATGATTATTATAATTTATTCATGGAGATGAAACAGGAACTCACCTCCATGTGAGTCACCAGACCAGGACTGATGCTGACTGGACCAAAACCCATGTTGTTGTCCCAGATACTGTGAGAGTTCATCTACCACACACACACACACACACAGAAAGAAACACACACACAGAAAGAAATACACACACACATGCACACACACAGAAACAAAGACACATACAGACACACACACATAGAAAGAAACACACACACAGTGAGGATTCATCTATGAGAATCAGACCAGTGCAACTTTGTTTTTATAGATATTGATTATATTCAACCCTGGAATCAGCCGGCCCACCTGGACAGGTAGCCTGAACTCACCTGAGTCATAGCAGCTGTTCCTCTACGCAGCAGGTGCTGCTGCTGCTGGTAACTCAGCATGGAGGGAGGGGGGAGGCCTGCAGGGACAGCAACAGGTAAACAACAACAACAACAGGTGCTGCTGGTAACTCATGGAGGGAGGCGGGGCCTGAGTGTGGGGGGAGGAGCCAATTAACCCCAACTCACCTGAGGCTGAGGGTCCTGCAGGAAGCTGCTGCTGGGGGTGATGAAGGTGGTGATGAGGATGCTGGTGGGGGACGGGGGAGGACTGGGGCAGGACGTGGGGCCGGTCCAGGCCCTGCAGAGACGACCCCACCCCAGCGATGGCTGGGTCCGCCTCCAGGATCAGTCTGGCCAGGGACTCTGCCAGGTCTCCTCCTGCTGCTCCTCCTGCTGCTCCTCGATCATCAACATCTGAAACAGCAGAATTATGGTTAATTGGTCTAAAAATTAAATCAAACTAACGTCTTCTTTCCTTGTTTTTCTCCCTAATCCGAACAAATTAAACACACATGCTATCAACTAGTTTTATATATCGGACCGAACCCGAACAGGAAACATGGGACCCCCCTCCTCAGGAGCTCAACTGCCGTGGGAGGTGGCAAAGGTGTTTCCTTTGGACCGTCACCTCTCCAGGTCCAGAGGTACCAGCTAGATATAGTACTCACAGCGTGGGATCCAGAGCCAGCTTCAGTGAGAGGGGGTGGACTCTCTACCTCTGAAGCTGCGGTACATTGGGGTTCATGCCAGTGGACCAGAGGGTAGGGTTAGGGGTGGGGGGACGGGTCCTGACTCATGTCTGAGCCTATGACCGAACGACAGGTCAGAGTACACACCCTTTCTCGAGTCCTTGATGGGTCTGGAGGGTCCTCCTTCTGGGACATTAATGCTCATGTGGGTGATGACAGTAAGACCCGAGCAGTGGTTCATTATTGGATTTCTGTGCTCATCATGGATTGTCCATATCGAACACGATGTTCAAGCATAAGGCTTCCACATGTGGACTTGGCACCAGGACGCCCTCGCCACAGTCCAGTGATGGACTTCATTATCCTCATGTCCTGGACACTCAGGTGAAGAGAGGGGTGGAGCTGTCAACTGATCACCACCTGGTAGTGAGTTGACTGTGATGGTGGGGGAGGATCAGGTCAGACCTGATGGACCCAAACATGGTTTCCTCATGAGATTCCTCCTCAGGGTGCTGGTCTCCTTAGAGACAGGATGAGGAGCTGGGTCCTCAGGAGGAGTCAGAGGAGAACCCTGCTGCTCCTCATCCAGAGGAGCCGGTTCAGCATCCAATAAGGAGCCTCCTGGACCCTCCCTGGTGAAGGGTTCTAGTCCAGATCAGGTCTCTGCTGAGACCTGATCTGGACTAGAAGATGGGTGAATTAACAGTATTTACAGCTGACTGCGCTGCGTGAACTTCACCTGGTCGAAGACGTCCGGGTGAAGCTGAGAAGCTGAGTGAAGACGAAGGAAGCGGCAGATTTCCAGCAGCAGGAGGAAGACGAGTGGAGGACGAGTCCCCGGCTCCTCCTAGACCCGAACCTCCTCCCAACAACAGCCCCCCTCCCGGCAACTCCGGCTCATCCAGCCCAGCCAGGCGCTTGTGCTCCTCCTGCCAGTCGTCATCTGAAAGGGAAAAGGAGCCATTAGGAGGTGATACGGAATCATCCCGCTGCACCTGGACATGAGGCCTGAAGGTGCTCGAGGGGTTTTTGACTCACCGATGGCTCCGGCTCCGAAGGTGTCGTCGTTGAACTGATCGATTTCATCTTCTTCTTCTATCGGTCCTTCGTCTTCCTCCTCCAATGTACAGTCGTCATCCAGGGACTGTCAGACACGATGCGTTAGACGGACCATTCATTCCTGTTTCTAAAAGCTGCCCGATGCACACAGAACCCAGCAGAACCACCAGAAACTACAGATCTACAGGTTTATCCTCCACGGACGATTCATCACCAGAACAAGAAGAATTAATAAGAAACAAGGAAAGTCAATCCCTCAAACGGGAATAAATATGGATAGAAACATGAATAAATATGGATATTCTGGGTTAAACTGACAGACCGACTCATCCATCCGTCTTATTATTAGTATTTTACCCATATTTATAAAGACCCAGAAACAACTAAATCAAATTCCAGACTTGTGTGTTGTGTACAGGAACCCTGATGTCAGAATGAATAATACTAATACCATACCTCAGCATCTGTTGTAGATGTAAAACACTGATCTGGAAAGTAACTCGTAACTATAAAATGTAAAAAAACAAAAAAAAAAACAAGGAATCCTTTGTGATAGAAATAATTATCTATAAAAATGGTTGTCGATGTTACAGTAACTGCAGAAAGTCCTACTAAAACAAAAAGAAAGTAGTTCCTGTACTTCTGCTTTGCTGTATATTATTATTACTGTTCCTGTTTCCATGGTGACCAGACAGCTGATCCTCACTGTGTTTTAACACTTCATCAGTGATTTCACTTCACTCTACAGCTGCTTCATTATGGAAAAAAATAATTATCAACATTATTATTATCACAATTATTCAAACCATTATTTTTTAGTTCCACAATAAATTTATTCAGCAGGAGAGACTGAGCTGATGTTTGAGATGTTTAACGTATTTGTTGTTTTGCCATGTAGAGATCAAATATTGCATTTTATATACCAAATATATATAAATATGAGATAATTATATTACACCTCTTCTACTAAATAAATTGTCAGTTTCCATTATATATATATGTATATATATATATACACATTAATTTATAAATATATAAAATGAAATAATATGCAACAATAACTTTAGGCAGTGATAGATCTCTCTCTCACACACACACACACACACACACTCACACGAAAACTCGCTTAATAAAGTTTCAAATATCGCTTCAACTCTATTATATAATTTTGGAGATTGGCATGCAAATCGAAATTGTGATTATAATTCAATTAATTTAATTGAATTATAATTTAATATTATAATTCAGTGCACAGCCTTAATTCACTCCAACACTAATCAGCATAATAATTAATGATTAATGATGATCTATAATTAAATGTAAATAATTAAAATGAATGTATCCATCGGATCTTTCAGATTTGTAACAGAAATATCTGTTGGATGCATTAATTTATTCATTTGATTTATTGGACTAGTGGCAGAGATAATAATATAACACATCAAGTTGTTCATCTTAGTAATCATCATGAGTCTGAAAAGCCCTAAAACACTTTAGTAAAATGATGTTTTGCTGTTAAAAGTTGGCGTTTCATTATATTGCTTCAAAGACAGTGGTTTACCATGAATGTGATGTGTGGGTCCAGTTACTACATTAATGTAATAACCACATATAATAACATGGTCCTTTCAACATAATCTGTTCCTGTTTGGGCCTTGATGCAGCTCAGTGGGTTGGGTTTGATATATCCATGTTCAGGAAAACAAATAATCCCAATTATTTCAAATCCGCTGCATCTAACACATCCAGTGCCCAACAGTTTTTGGAGGATCTGTAGTTAGTGTCTGCCTTTTACTTTGGTAATAAGGCTGAAATATTAAATAGAAGCATAACTACAAATACTGAGGCTGGACAACAGAACTTTCCTCTAGTTTTCATTCTCTTTCAGCATGTTAAACGTCTTTTTGGGGAGTTTTATTTAGTTGAGTGTGAGTTTTGATATGAAATATATATTCTTATAGTTTACAGTGTCTGTATTTTATATTTAAAATGTACTGCACTTTGTGTAGAAGCTGCTATACAACGCGTTTTAATGGAACACACCTACAGAATAAACATTATGATGCAGTACTTGGTCTCACATTGATAAACTAAACAGATTAAAAGTACATTTAGCTGATAATTGCCTGTACTCGTAACTAGTAGTACTAGTACTAGTAACGTCTTCAATGCAGGATTTACTATAGTATTTTAGAGACTTTATTATACGGGATAATACAATAATAGACGTGATTTATCGCCTTGAATTTCACTCAATCAAATAATAAAACAGACATAAAGTCCAGTTAGAAGTTTTAAATAAATACAGCGATGCTCAGTGAGGAGCAGCCCGTTAGCCACAATGCTACATGCTAACAACTACATGCTAACTATTATAACGTGGCTCAACGGGGGAACTCTGAAGCTAACGGACCTGCCGGTGCCACACAGAACGACCACTGGTAGTTCATTATTAACAAAAAGCTGCTATAACAGGCGTAGAAGTGGCTAACTAGCTAATTAGCCAACTTGCTAACGCTAACTGGCTAACGCCACCTAGCCTCCGACAAGGCCGCCACATTGATTGATCATCACCATGGAAACCCGCTCCGGCCACGGTGAACACGTGAGCGTGTCCAGATGCGGCTCGGCGGGTTCTGAGAGTTCTGCGGTCTCTGCGAGGTCGAACTCACCTGAAATCGAAACATCTGTCTTCAGGCGTGCGGGACAACAAACGCATCGGGAGCGGCGCGGCGCGCAGATGACGTAAGAGCGACGTCCCCCGACGTGCGTGGCGCAGCGACGTGACGCACACGCGTCCGCAGGAAGCTGCGAGGAAGAGAGCAGCTGTGACGACACAACTGAACAGACCCACGTTACTTCTTTGCAACACAGTGTGTTGTTGTCAAGGGGTTTTTAAAAAGTAGGCAACTGGACTTTTTCTTTGAGCTTGAAGACGTTTCACCTTTCATCCCAAAGGTTCTTCAGTTCAGCCTGATGATGGAAACCAGGAGCTATATCTCTGGATCACAGAGGGTGGAGCTATAGACCACACCTCCCATCCCATAACAAAGGGTCACATAGGTCACCCTTCAAGGTGTGAATTAGGATGAGAGTCGTTGTGGTAACGACTCTCATTCCAATTCAAGGTGTGACTTGGAATGAGAGTCCAGTTGCCTACTTTTTAAAAACCCCTTGACTACAATGACCTGGATGAGTGAGAATCTACACAGACACAGTGTGTTGTTGTGACGTCAGTTTATTCAGTTACTATGGTAACCTGCTAAACTCCGGGTCAAAGTTTCAAGACTCGTGTGTAGACTGATTGATAATAATTATATATGAAATAATGCTGCGTTTATGGTGTGTCGGAATAATCTGACTCAGTATAATATAGTGTTAGTATAATATAGTATCAGTGTAATATAGTATTAGTGATATATGTTAGTATTATAGTGTTTGTGTAGTATAGTGTTATATATAATGTATAATATAGTATCAGTGTAATAGTATCAAAAAAGTTAAAGTTAAAACAATCTAATTGTAAAAAATTAAATAAAAACAAGCCTAATAGAAACTGGAAGTGTTTATTTATCTGTCCCAACCTCCGACATCCTGTAAATATTACAAATGTTATAAAAACAGGCTGCAATAGAAAACGCTGTGGACTTAGAGCCAGACACTTGGACTCATGAATTACCTGTTTAGTTAAAGCACAAAACACAATAGAGAACATGTATAGAAATAATGCTAATAGTCACATTAATTATACATATAGAGTCGATTATTGTGACTGACCTGAACATCCCACGTAAAAAAGTGCAATTAAATGAATACTTGGATGATGCGATAACATAAATGATCATTTACACCATTGTTGATAATAAAACCTGACAGACAAATAACTCAGACAAAGCATGTTCATTATTCAAATAGTTTATTTTGAATAATTTTGATGAGTCCTTACAGTCAAGGTAATGTTTGATTATTTGCCAGATGCATTACCCCGAGCAACAGCAGGAATCAGGATATGTGATCAGACTTCTTTGGAGGCTTCATGCATGTTTCATCCATGTGTTTTGCTTTCTACAGGATGTGAATGACGAGTCCGATTAACAGGTGGATCACACCAGGCCAGACGCAGCAGACGTCACTGGCTGTAGCTACAACCGAGGAAGAGGTGGTGGTCGTTGTTATCAGGATAGTAATTGTTGTTGTTTGTTGGTTGTTTGTTGCAAGTGTAGCAGTTGTCGTGGTCAGGTCAGCGGTTGTTGTCTGAAAAATATCAGTTATTGTAGAAGCTGTTGTTGCTGTGGTTAGGGCAACTGTTGCTGCCTTTGTGGTGGCAGGTGTTGGTGGAGCCACAGTTGTTGAAGTTTCTGATGCTGTTCTCATTATCACATCTGCAATTGTTGTGGAGGGAGCAGCAGTTGTTGTTTGGGCAGAAGTTCTTGTTACTGGAGTGGTCGTTGTCACCAGTGGAGCATCAGTTGTTGAAGCAGTAGTTGTTGTGGCACCAGTTGTGCTTGGAATAGAAGTTCTTCTTAGGGCAAGTGTTGCTGCCTTTGTGGTGGCAGGTGTTGGTGGATCCACAATTGTTGAAGTTTCTGATGCCGTTCTTGTTGTCACCTCCGCAATTGTTGTGGAGGGAGCAGCAGTTGTTGTTTGGACAGCGGTTGTTGTTACTGGAGTGGTCGTTGTTGTCAGATCTGCAATTGTTGTTGTTGAAGGAACAGTTGCTATACTTGGTGTAGCTATGGTTGTTGTTTGGACCATTGCTTTTGAAGTCACTGCTGCCTTTCTTGTTGTTGAATGAACAGTTGTGGTTGGAACCACCATTGTTTTTCTTGGAGCAGTTGTTGTCTGGACATCTGTTATCACCAGTGGAGCATCAGTTGTTGAAGCAGTGGTTGTTGTTGTGGCATCAGTTGTACTTCGAGCAGAAGTTCTTATTGGGGCAACTGTTGCTGCCTTTGTGGTGGGAGGTGTTGGTGGAGCCACAGTTGTTGAAGATGCTGATGCCATTCTTGTTGTCACCTCACTAAATGTTGTGGAGGTAGCAGCAGTTGTTGTTTGGGCAGAGGTTGTTTTTACTGGAGTGGCGGTTGGCATCAGATCTGCAGTTTTTGTTGTTGAAGGAACAGTTGCTTTAGTTGATGTAGCTGTGGTCTTTTTTAGGTCCATTGTTGTTGAAGTCACTGCTGCCTTTCTCGTTGTTGGATGAGCAGTTGTGGTTGGAACCACCATTGTTTCTGTTGGGGAAGTTGTTGTCTGTAGATACATTGTCACCAGTGGAGCATCAGTTGTTGAAGCAGTGGTTGTTGTTGTGGCCCCAGTTGTGCTTGGAATAGAAGTTCTTGTTAGGGCAACTGTTGCTGCCTTTGTGGTGGCAGGTGTTGGTGGAGCCACAGTTGTTGAAGATGCTGATGCCATTATTGTTGTCACCTCAATAATTGTTGTGGAGGTAGCAGCAGTTGTTGTTTGGGCAGAGGTTGTTTTTACTGGAGTGGTGGTTGTCATCAGATCTGCAGTTGTTGTTGAAGGAACAGTTGCTTTAGATGATATAGCTGTGGTCTTTTTTAGGTCCATTGTTGTTGAAGTCACTGCTGCCTTTCTCGATGTTGGATGAGCAGTTGCAGTTGGAACCACCATTGTTTCTGTTGGGGAAGTTGTTGTCTGGACAGAAGTTGTCACCAGTGGAGCATCAGTTGTTGAAGCAGTGGTTGTTGTTGTGGCACCAGTTGTGCTTGGAATAGAAGTTCTTGTTAGGGCAAGTGTTGCTGCCTTTGTGGTGGCAGGTGTTGGTGGAGCCACAGTTGTTGAAGTTTCTGATGCCGTTCTTGTTGTCACCTCCGCAATTGTTGTGGAGGGAGCAGCAGTTGTTGTTTGGGCAGCAGTTGTTGTTACTGGAGTGGTCGTTGTTGTCAGATCTGCAATTGTTGTTGTTGAAGGAACAGTTGCTATACTTGGTGTAGCTATGGTTGTTGTTTGGACCATTGCTTTTGAAGTCACTGCTGCTTTTCTTGTTTTTGAATGAACAGTTGTGGTTAGAACCACCATTGTTTTTCTTGGAGCAGTTGTTGTCTGGACATCTGTTGTCACCAGTGGAGCATCAGTTGTTGAAGCAGTGGTTGTTGTTGTGGCATTAGTTGTACTTCGAGCAGAAGTTCTTATTGGGGCAACTGTTGCTGCCTTTGTGGTGGGAGGTGTTGGTGGAGCCACAGTTGTTGAAGATGCTGATGCCATTCTTGTTGTCACCTCACTAAATGTTGTGGAGGTAGCAGCAGTTGTTGTTTGGGCAGAGGTTGTTTTTACTGGAGTGGCGGTTGGCATCAGATCTGCAGTTTTTGTTGTTGAAGGAACAGTTGCTTTAGTTGATGTAGCTGTGGTCTTTTTTAGGTCCATTGTTGTTGAAGTCACTGCTGCCTTTCTCATTGTTGGAGTGTTCATTGTTGTCAGATCTGCAGTTGTTGTTGTTGAAGGAACAGTTGCTATACTTGGTGTAGCTATGGTTGTTGTTTGGACCATTGTTGTTGAAGTCACTGCTGCCTTTCTTGTTGTTGAATGAGCAGTTGTGGTTGGAAGCCACAATGTTTCTGTTGGGGAAGTTGTTGTCTGTGCAGGAGTTGTCACCAGTGGAGCATCAGTTGTTGAAGCAGTGGTTGTTGTTGTGGCATCAGTTGTACTTCGAGCAGAAGTTCTTATTGGGGCAACTGTTGCTGCCTTTGTGGTGGGAGGTGTTGGTGGAGCCACAGTTGTTGAAGATGCTGATGCCATTCTTGTTGTCACCTCACTAAATGTTGTGGAGGTAGCAGCAGTTGTTGTTTGGGCAGAGGTTGTTTTTACTGGAGTGGCGGTTGGCATCAGATCTGCAGTTTTTGTTGTTGAAGGAACAGTTGCTTTAGTTGATGTAGCTGTGGTCTTTTTTAGGTCCATTGTTGTTGAAGTCACTGCTGCCTTTCTCGTTGTTGGATGAGCAGTTGTGGTTGGAACCACCATTGTTTCTGTTGGGGAAGTTGTTGTCTGTAGATACATTGTCACCAGTGGAGCATCAGTTGTTGAAGCAGTGGTTGTTGTTGTGGCCCCAGTTGTGCTTGGAATAGAAGTTCTTGTTAGGGCAACTGTTGCTGCCTTTGTGGTGGCAGGTGTTGGTGGAGCCACAGTTGTTGAAGATGCTGATGCCATTATTGTTGTCACCTCAATAATTGTTGTGGAGGTAGCAGCAGTTGTTGTTTGGGCAGAGGTTGTTTTTACTGGAGTGGTGGTTGTCATCAGATCTGCAGTTGTTGTTGAAGGAACAGTTGCTTTAGATGATATAGCTGTGGTCTTTTTTAGGTCCATTGTTGTTGAAGTCACTGCTGCCTTTCTCGATGTTGGATGAGCAGTTGCAGTTGGAACCACCATTGTTTCTGTTGGGGAAGTTGTTGTCTGGACAGAAGTTGTCACCAGTGGAGCATCAGTTGTTGAAGCAGTGGTTGTTGTTGTGGCACCAGTTGTGCTTGGAATAGAAGTTCTTGTTAGGGCAAGTGTTGCTGCCTTTGTGGTGGCAGGTGTTGGTGGAGCCACAGTTGTTGAAGTTTCTGATGCCGTTCTTGTTGTCACCTCCGCAATTGTTGTGGAGGGAGCAGCAGTTGTTGTTTGGGCAGCAGTTGTTGTTACTGGAGTGGTCGTTGTTGTCAGATCTGCAATTGTTGTTGTTGAAGGAACAGTTGCTATACTTGGTGTAGCTATGGTTGTTGTTTGGACCATTGCTTTTGAAGTCACTGCTGCTTTTCTTGTTTTTGAATGAACAGTTGTGGTTAGAACCACCATTGTTTTTCTTGGAGCAGTTGTTGTCTGGACATCTGTTGTCACCAGTGGAGCATCAGTTGTTGAAGCAGTGGTTGTTGTTGTGGCATTAGTTGTACTTCGAGCAGAAGTTCTTATTGGGGCAACTGTTGCTGCCTTTGTGGTGGGAGGTGTTGGTGGAGCCACAGTTGTTGAAGATGCTGATGCCATTCTTGTTGTCACCTCACTAAATGTTGTGGAGGTAGCAGCAGTTGTTGTTTGGGCAGAGGTTGTTTTTACTGGAGTGGCGGTTGGCATCAGATCTGCAGTTTTTGTTGTTGAAGGAACAGTTGCTTTAGTTGATGTAGCTGTGGTCTTTTTTAGGTCCATTGTTGTTGAAGTCACTGCTGCCTTTCTCATTGTTGGAGTGTTCATTGTTGTCAGATCTGCAGTTGTTGTTGTTGAAGGAACAGTTGCTATACTTGGTGTAGCTATGGTTGTTGTTTGGACCATTGTTGTTGAAGTCACTGCTGCCTTTCTTGTTGTTGAATGAGCAGTTGTGGTTGGAAGCCACAATGTTTCTGTTGGGGAAGTTGTTGTCTGTGCAGGAGTTGTCACCAGTGGAGCATCAGTTGTTGAAGCAGTGGTTGTTGTTGTGGCATCAGTTGTACTTCGAGCAGAAGTTCTTATTGGGGCAACTGTTGCTGCCTTTGTGGTGGGAGGTGTTGGTGGAGCCACAGTTGTTGAAGATGCTGATGCCATTCTTGTTGTCACCTCACTAAATGTTGTGGAGGTAGCAGCAGTTGTTGTTTGGGCAGAGGTTGTTTTTACTGGAGTGGCGGTTGGCATCAGATCTGCAGTTTTTGTTGTTGAAGGAACAGTTGCTTTAGTTGATGTAGCTGTGGTCTTTTTTAGGTCCATTGTTGTTGAAGTCACTGCTGCCTTTCTCGTTGTTGGATGAGCAGTTGTGGTTGGAACCACCATTGTTTCTGTTGGGGAAGTTGTTGTCTGTAGATACATTGTCACCAGTGGAGCATCAGTTGTTGAAGCAGTGGTTGTTGTTGTGGCCCCAGTTGTGCTTGGAATAGAAGTTCTTGTTAGGGCAACTGTTGCTGCCTTTGTGGTGGCAGGTGTTGGTGGAGCCACAGTTGTTGAAGATGCTGATGCCATTATTGTTGTCACCTCAATAATTGTTGTGGAGGTAGCAGCAGTTGTTGTTTGGGCAGAGGTTGTTTTTACTGGAGTGGTGGTTGTCATCAGATCTGCAGTTGTTGTTGAAGGAACAGTTGCTTTAGATGATATAGCTGTGGTCTTTTTTAGGTCCATTGTTGTTGAAGTCACTGCTGCCTTTCTCGATGTTGGATGAGCAGTTGCAGTTGGAACCACCATTGTTTCTGTTGGGGAAGTTGTTGTCTGGACAGAAGTTGTCACCAGTGGAGCATCAGTTGTTGAAGCAGTGGTTGTTGTTGTGGCACCAGTTGTGCTTGGAATAGAAGTTCTTGTTAGGGCAAGTGTTGCTGCCTTTGTGGTGGCAGGTGTTGGTGGAGCCACAGTTGTTGAAGTTTCTGATGCCGTTCTTGTTGTCACCTCCGCAATTGTTGTGGAGGGAGCAGCAGTTGTTGTTTGGGCAGCAGTTGTTGTTACTGGAGTGGTCGTTGTTGTCAGATCTGCAATTGTTGTTGTTGAAGGAACAGTTGCTATACTTGGTGTAGCTATGGTTGTTGTTTGGACCATTGCTTTTGAAGTCACTGCTGCTTTTCTTGTTTTTGAATGAACAGTTGTGGTTAGAACCACCATTGTTTTTCTTGGAGCAGTTGTTGTCTGGACATCTGTTGTCACCAGTGGAGCATCAGTTGTTGAAGCAGTGGTTGTTGTTGTGGCATTAGTTGTACTTCGAGCAGAAGTTCTTATTGGGGCAACTGTTGCTGCCTTTGTGGTGGGAGGTGTTGGTGGAGCCACAGTTGTTGAAGATGCTGATGCCATTCTTGTTGTCACCTCACTAAATGTTGTGGAGGTAGCAGCAGTTGTTGTTTGGGCAGAGGTTGTTTTTACTGGAGTGGCGGTTGGCATCAGATCTGCAGTTTTTGTTGTTGAAGGAACAGTTGCTTTAGTTGATGTAGCTGTGGTCTTTTTTAGGTCCATTGTTGTTGAAGTCACTGCTGCCTTTCTCATTGTTGGAGTGTTCATTGTTGTCAGATCTGCAGTTGTTGTTGTTGAAGGAACAGTTGCTATACTTGGTGTAGCTATGGTTGTTGTTTGGACCATTGTTGTTGAAGTCACTGCTGCCTTTCTTGTTGTTGAATGAGCAGTTGTGGTTGGAACCACCATTATTTCTGTTGGGGAAGTTGTTGTCTGGACAAAAGTTGTCACCAGTGGAGCATCAGTTGTTGAAGCAGTGGTTGTTGTTGTGGCACCAGTTGTGCTTGGAATGGAAGTTCTTGTTAGGGCAAGTGTTGCTGCCTTTGTAGTGGCAGGTGTTGGTGGAGCCACAGTTGTTGAAGTTTCTGATGCCATTCTTGTTGTCACCTCTGCAATTGTTGTGGAGCGAGCAGCAGTTGTTGTTTGGGTAGAGATTGTTGTTACTGGAGTGGTCATGGTTGTCAGATCTGCAATTGTTGTTGTCATAGAAACAGTTGCTTTAGTTGGTGTAGCTGTGGTTGTTTTTAGCTCCATTGTTGTTGAAGTCACTGCTTCCTTTCTTGTTGTTGGATGAGCAGTTGTGGTTGGAACCACCATTGCTTCTGTTGGGGAAGTTGTTGACTGGACAAAAGTTGTCACCAGTGGAGCGTCAGTTGTTGAAGCAGTGGTTGTTGTGGCATCAATTGTACTCAGAGCAGAAGTTCTTGTTGCTGCAACTGTTGCTGCCTTTGTGGTGGCAGGTGTTGGTGGATCCACAGTTGTTACAGTTTCTGATGCCGTTCTTGTTGTCACATCTGCAATTGTTGAGGAGGGAGCAGCAGTTGTTGTTTGGGTAGAAGTTCTTCTTACTGGAGTGGTCGTTGTTGTCAGATCTGCAATTGTTGTTGTTGAAGGAACAGTTGCTATTCTTGGTGTAGCTATGGTTGTTGTTTGGACCATTGTTGTTGAAGTCACTGCTGCCTTTCTTGTTGTTGAATGAGCAGTTGTGGTTGGAACCACCATTATTTCTGTTGGGGAAGTTGTTGTCTGGACAAAAGTTGTCACCAGTGGAGCATCAGTTGTTGAAGCAGTGGTTGTTGTTGTGGCACCAGTTGTGCTTGGAATGGAAGTTCTTGTTAGGGCAAGTGTTGCTGCCTTTGTAGTGGCAGGTGTTGGTGGAGCCACAGTTGTTGAAGTTTCTGATGCCATTCTTGTTGTCACCTCTGCAATTGTTGTGGAGCGAGCAGCAGTTGTTGTTTGGGTAGAGATTGTTGTTACTGGAGTGGTCATGGTTGTCAGATCTGCAATTGTTGTTGTCATAGAAACAGTTGCTTTAGTTGGTGTAGCTGTGGTTGTTTTTAGCTCCATTGTTGTTGAAGTCACTGCTTCCTTTCTTGTTGTTGGATGAGCAGTTGTGGTTGGAACCACCATTGCTTCTGTTGGGGAAGTTGTTGACTGGACAAAAGTTGTCACCAGTGGAGCGTCAGTTGTTGAAGCAGTGGTTGTTGTGGCATCAATTGTACTCAGAGCAGAAGTTCTTGTTGCTGCAACTGTTGCTGCCTTTGTGGTGGCAGGTGTTGGTGGATCCACAGTTGTTACAGTTTCTGATGCCGTTCTTGTTGTCACATCTGCAATTGTTGAGGAGGGAGCAGCAGTTGTTGTTTGGGTAGAAGTTCTTCTTACTGGAGTGGTCGTTGTTGTCAGATCTGCAATTGTTGTTGTTGAAGGAACAGTTGCTATTCTTGGTGTAGCTATGGTTGTTGTTTGGACCATTGTTGTTGAAGTCACTGCTGCCTTTCTTGTTGTTGAATGAGCAGTTGTGGTTGGAACCACCATTATTTCTGTTGGGGAAGTTGTTGTCTGGACAAAAGTTGTCACCAGTGGAGCATCAGTTGTTGAAGCAGTTGTGCTTGGAATAGAAGTTTTTGTTGTTGGATAATCAGTTGCGGTTGGAAGCCCTATTGTTTCTGTTGGGGAAGTTGTTGTCTGTGCAGGAGTTGTCGCCAGTGGAGCATCAGTTGTAGAAGCAGTGGTTGTTGTTGTGCTTGGAGCAGAAGTTCTTGTTGGGGCAACCGTTGCTGCATTTTTGGTGGCAGGTATTGGCGGATCCACAGTTGTTGAAGTTTCTGATGCTGTTCTTGGTGTCACCTCCACAATTGTGGAGGGTGACAAAACTCCACTGGTGACAAAAGTTGTCACCAGTGGAGCATCAGTTGTTGAAGCAGTCCTTGTTGTTGTGGCACCAGTTGTGCTTGGAATAGACGTTCTTGTTGTTGGATAATCAGTTGCGGTTGGAAGCCCCATTGTTTCTGTTTGGGAAGTTGTTGTCTGTGCAGGAGTTGTCGCCAGTGGAGCATCAGTTGTAGAAGCAGTGGTTGTTGTGGCATCAATTGTGCTCGGAGCAGAAGTTCTTGTTGCTGCAACTGTTGCTGCCTTTGTGGTGGCAGGTGTTGGTGGATCCACAGTTTTTGAAGTTTTTGATGCCGTTCTTGTTGTCACATCCGCAATTGTCGAGGAGGGAGCAGCAGTTGTTGTTTGGGCAGAAGTTCTTGTTACTGGAGTGCTGATTGTTGTCAGATCTGCAGTTGTTGTTATTGAAAGAACAGTTGCTTTAGTTGGTGTAGCTGTGGTCTTTTTTAGGACCATTGTTGTTAAAGTCACTGCTGCCTTTCTCATTGTTGGATGAGCAGTTGTGGTTGGAACCACCATTGTTTCTGTTGGAGAAGTGGTTGTCTGTAGATACATTGTCACCAGTGGAGCATCAGTTGTTGAAGCAGTGGTTGTCGTTGTGGCACCAGTTGTGCTTGGAATAGAAGTTCTTGTTGAGGCAAGTGTTGCTGCCTTTGTGGTGGCAGGTGTTGGTGGATCCACAGTTGGTGAAGTTTCTGATGCCGTTCTTGTTGTCACCTCTGCAATTGTTGTGGAGGGAGCAGCGGTTTGGGCAGAAGTTCTTGTTACTGGAGTGCTAATTGTTGTCAGATCTGCAGTTGTTGTCGAAGGAACAGTTGCTTTAGCTGGTGTAGCTGTGGTCATTGTTAGGACCATTTTTGTTAAAGTCACTGCTGCCTTTCTTGTTGTTGAATGAGCAGTTGTGGTTGGAAGCCACATTGTTTCTGTTGGGGAAGTTGTTGTCTGTGCAGGAGTTGTCACCAGTGGAGCATCAGTTGTTGAAGCAGTCGTTGTTGTTGGGGCACCAGTTGTGCTTGGAATAGAAGTTCTTGTTGAGGCAAGTGTTGCTGCCTTTGTGGTGGCAGGTGTTGGTGGATCCACAGTTGTTGAAGTGTCTGATGCCGTTCTTGTTGTCACCTCTGCAATTCTTGTGGAGGGAGCAACAGTTGTTGTCTGGGCAGAAGTTCTTGTTACTGGAGTGCTCATTGTTGTCAGATCTGCAGTTGTTGTTGTCGAAGGAACAGTTGCTTTAGTTGGTGTAGCTGTGGTCTTTTTTAGGACCATTGTTGTTGAGGTCACTGCTGCCTTTCTCGTTGTTGGATGAGCAGTTGTGGTTGGAACCACCATTGTTTCTGTTGGGGAAGTTGTTGACTGGACAAAAGTTGTCACCAGTGGAGCATCAGTTGTTGAAGCAGTGGTTGTTGTGGCATCAATTGTGCTCGAAGCAGAAGTTCTTGTTGCTGCAACTGTTGCTGCCTTTTTGGTGGCAGGTGTTGGTGGATCCACAGTTGTTGAAGTTTCTGATGCCGTTCTTGTTGTCACCTCCGCAATTGTTGTGGAGGGAGCAGCAGTTTGGGCAGAAGTTCTTCTTACTGGAGTGCTCATTGTTGTCAGATCTGCAGTTGTTGTCGAAGGAACAGTTACTTTAGTTGGTGTAGCTGTGGTCATTGTTAGGACCATTGTTGTTAACGTCACTGCTGCCTTTCTTGTTGTTGAATGAGCAGTTGTGGTTGGAACCACCATTATTTCTGTTGGGGAAGTTGTTGTCTGGACAAAAGTTGTCACCAGTGGAGCATCAGTTGTTGAAGCAGTGGTTGTTGTTGTGGCACCAGTTGTGCTTGGAATAGAAGTTCTTGTTAGGGCAAGTGTTGCTGCCTTTGTAGTGGCAGGTGTTGGTGGAGCCACAGTTGTTGAAGTTTCTGATGCCATTCTTGTTGTCACCTCTGCAATTGTTGTGGAGCGAGCAGCAGTTGTTGTTTGGGTAGAGGTTGTTGTTACTGGAGTGGTCGTTGTTGTCAGATCTGCAATTGTTGTTGTTGAAGGAACAGTTGCTATACTTGGTGTAGCTATGGTTGTTGTTTGGACTATTGTTGTTGAAGTCACTGCTGCCTTTCTTGTTGTTGAATGAGCAGTTGTGGTTGGAACCACCATTATTTCTGTTGGGGAAGTTGTTGTCTGGACAAAAGTTGTCACCAGTGGAGCATCAGTTGTTGAAGCAGTCCTTGTTGTTGTGGCACCAGTTGTGCTTGGAATAGAAGTTCTTGTTAGGGCAAGTGTTGCTGCCTTTGTGGTAGCAGGTGTGGGTGGAGCCACAGTTGTTGAAGTTTCTGATGCCGTTTTTGTTGTCACCTCCGCAATTGTTGTGGAGCGAGCAGCAGTTGTTGTTTGGGTAGAGATTGTTGTTACTGGAGTGGTCATGGTTGTCAGATCTGCAATTGTTGTTGTCATAGAAACAGTTGCTTTAGTTGGTGTAGCTGTGGTTGTTTTTAGCTCCATTGTTGTTGAAGTCACTCCTTCCTTTCTTGTTGTTGGATGAGCAGTTGTGGTTAGAACCACCATTGTTTCTGTTGGGGAAGTTGTTGACTGGACAAAAGTTGTCACCAGTGGAGCTTCAGTTGTTGAAGCAGTGGTTGTTGTGGCATCAATTGTACCCAGAGCAGAAGTTCTTGTTGCTGCAACTATTGCTGCCTTTGTGGTGGCAGGTGTTGGTGGATCCACAGTTGTTACAGTTTCTGATGCCGTTCTTGTTGTCACATCTGCAATTGTTGAGGAGGGAGCAGCAGTTGTTGTTTGGGTAGAAGTTCTTCTTACTGGAGTGGTCGTTGTTGTCAGATCTGCAGTTGTTGTTGTCGAAGGAACAGTTGCTTTTGTTGGTGTAGCTATGGTTGTTGTTTGGACCATTGCTCTTGAAGTCACTGCTGCCTTTCTTGTTGTTGAATGAACAGTTGTGGTTGGAACCACCATTGTTTCTGTTGGTGAAGGTGTTGACTGGACAGAAGTTGTCACCTGTGGAGCATGAGTTGTTGAAGCAGTGGTTGTTATTGGGGCACCAGTTGTGCTTGGAATAGAAGTTCTTGTTGAGGCAAGTGTTGCTGCCTTTGTGGTGGCAGGTGTTGGTGGATCCACAGTTGTTGAAGTTTTTGATGCCGTTCTTGTTGTCACATCCGCAATTGTAGAGGAGGGAGCAGCAGTTGTTGTTTGGGCAGACGTTCTTGTTACTGGATTGCTCATTGTTGTCAGATCTGCAGTTGTTGTTGTCATAGGAATAGTTGCTTTAGTTGGTGTAGCTGTGGTCGTTTTTAGGTCCATTGTTGTTGAAGTCACTGCTTCCTTTCTTGTTGTTGGATAAGCAGTTGTGGTTGGAACCACCATTGTTTCTGTTGGGGAAGTTGTTGACTGGATAAAAGTTGTCACCAGTGGAGCATCAGTTGTTGAAGCAGTGGTTGTTGTGGCATCAATTGTGCTCGGAGCAGAAGTTCTTGTTGCTGCAACTGTTGCTGCCTTTGTGGTGGCAGGTGTTGGTGGATCCACAGTTGTTGAAGTTTCTGATGCCGTTCTTGTTGTCACCTCACTAAATGTCGTGGAGGTAGCAGCAGTTGTTGTTTGGGCAGAGGTTGTCTTTACTAGAGTGGCGGTTGTCATCAAATCTGCAGTTTTTGTTATCAAAGAAACAGTCGCTGCTGCCTTTCTTGTTGTTGGATGATCAGTTGCAGTTGGAACCACCATTGTTTCTGTTGGGGAAGTTGTTGTCTGGGCAGGAATTGCTGCAACTGTTGCTGCCTTTATGGTGGCAGGTGTTGGTGGATCCACAGTTGTTAAAGTTTCTGATGCCGTTCTTGTTGTCACATCTGCAGTTGTTGAGGAGGGAGCAGCTGTTGTTGTTTGGGTAGAAGTTCTTCTTACTGGAGTGGTCGTTGTTGTCAGATCTGCAGTCGTTGTTGTCGAAGGAACAGTTGCTTTAGTTGGTGTAGCTGTGTTCGTTGTTTGGACCATTGCTTTTGAAGTCACTGCTGCCTTTCTTGTTGTTGAATGAACAGTTGTGGTTGGAACCCCCATTGTTTTTCTTGGAGCAGTTGTTGTCTGGACATCTGTTGTCACCAGTGGAGCATCAGTTGTTGAAGCAGTCCTTGTTGTTGTGGCACCAGTTGTGCTTGGAATAGACGTTCTTGTTGTTGGATGATCAGTTGCGGTTGGAAGCCCCATTGTTTCTGTTGGGGAAGTTGTTGTCTGTGCAGGAGTTGTCGCCAGTGGAGCATCAGTTGTAGAAGCAGTGGTTGTTGTGGCATCAATTGTGCTCGGAGCAGAAGTTCTTGTTGCTGCAACTGTTGCTGCCTTTGTGGTGGCAGGTGTTGGTGGATCCACAGTTGTTGAAGTTTCTGATGCTTTTCTTGGTGTCACCTCCACAATTGTGGAGGGAGCAGCAGTTGTTGTTTGGGCAGAAGTTCTTGTTACTGGATTGCTGATTGTTGTCAGATCTGCAGTTGTTGTTATCGAAAGAACAGTTGCTTTAGCTGGTGTAGCTGTGGTCATTGTTAGGACCATTTTTGTTAAAGTCACTGCTGCCTTTCTTGTTGTTGAATGAGCAGTTGTGGTTGGAAGCCACAATGTTTCTGTTGGGGAAGTTGTTGTCTGTGCAGGAGTTGTCACCAGTGGAGCATCAGTTGTTGAAGCAGTCGTTGTTGTTGGGGCACCAGTTGTGCTTGGAATAGAAGTTCTTGTTGAGTCAAGTGTTGCTGCCTTTGTGTTGGCAGGTGTTGGTGGATCCACAGTTGTTGAAGTTTCTGATGCCGTTCTTGTTGTCACCTCTGAAATTGTTGTGGAGCGAGCAGCAGTTGTTGTTTGGGTAGAGGTTGTTGTTACTGGAGTGGTCATTGTTGTCAGATCTGCAATTGTTGTTGTTGAAGGAACAGTTGCTATACTTGGTGTAGCTATGGTTGTTGTTTGGACCATTGCTTTTGAAGTCACTGCTGCCTTTCTTGTTGTTGAATGAACAGTTGTGGTTGGAACCCCCATTGTTTTTCTTGGAGCAGTTGTTGTCTGGACATCTGTTGTCACCAGTGGAGCATCAGTTGTTGAAGCAGTGGTTGTTGTTGGGGCACCAGTTGTGCTTGGAATAGAAGTTCTTGTTGAGGCAAGTGTTGCTGCCTTTGTGGTGGCAGGTGTTGGTGGATCCACAGTTGTTGAAGTTTCTGATGCCGTTCTTGTTGTCACCTCTGCAATTCTTGTGGAGGGAGCAGCAGTTGTTGTTTGGGCAGAAGTTCTTGTTACTGGAGTGCTCATTGTTGTCAGATCTGCAGTTGTTGTTGTCGAAGGAACAGTTGCTTTAGTTGGTGTAGCTGTGGTCTTTTTTAGGACCATTGTTGTTGAGGTCACTGCTGCCTTTCTCGTTGTTGGATGAGCAGTTGTGGTTGGAACCACCATTGTTTCTGTTGGGGAAGTTGTTGACTGGATAAAAGTTGTCACCAGTGGAGCATCAGTTGTTGAAGCAGTGGTTGTTGTGGCATCAATTGTGCTCGGAGCAGAAGTTCTTGTTGCTGCAACTGTTGCTGCCTTTGTGGTGGCAGGTGTTGGTGGATCCACAGTTGTTGAAGTTTCTGATGCCGTTCTTGTTGTCACCTCACTAAATGTCGTGGAGGTAGCAGCAGTTGTTGTTTGGGCAGAGGTTGTTTTTACTAGAGTGGCGGTTGTCATCAAATCTGCAGTTTTTGTTGTCAAAGAAACAGTCGCTGCTGCCTTTCTTGTTGTTGGATGATCAGTTGCAGTTGGAACCACCATTGTTTCTGTTGGGGAAGTTGTTGTCTGGGCAGGAATTGTCGCCAGTGGAGCATCAGTTGTATAAGCAGTGGTTGTTGTTGTGCTTGGAGCAGAAGTTCTTGTTGGGGCAACTGTTGCTGCATTTTTGGTGGCAGGTGTTGGCGGATCCACAGTTGTTGAACTTTTTGATGCCGTTCTTGGTGTCACCTCCACAATTGTGGAGGGAGCAGCAGTTGTTTTTTGGGCAGAAGTTGTTGTTACAGGAGTGGTCGTTGTTGTCACATCTGCAGTTGTTGTTGTCGAAGGAAAAGTTGCTTTAGTTGGTGTAGCTGTGTTCGTTGTTAGGACCATTATTGTTGAAGTCACTGCTGCCTTTCTTGTGGTTGGATGACCAGTTGTGGTTGGAACCACCATTGTTTCTGTTGGAGAAGTGGTTGTCTGTAGATACGTTGTCACCAGTGGAGCATCAGTTGTTGAAGCAGTCCTTGTCGTTGTGGCACCAGTTGTGCTTAGAATAGAAGTTCTTGTTGGGGCAAGTGTTGCTGCCTTTGTGGTGGCAGGTGTTGGTGGAGCCACAGTTGTTGAAGTTTCTGATGCCGTTCTTGTTGTCACCTCCGCAATTGTTGTGGAGGGAGCAGCAGTTGTTGTTTGGGTAGAGGTTGTTGTTACTGGAGTGGTCGTTGTTGTCAGATCTGCAATTGTTGCTGTTGAAGGAACAGTTGCTATAGTTGGTGTAGCTATGGTTGTTGTTTGGACCATTGTTTTTGAAGTCACTGCTGCCTTTCTTGTTGTTGAATGAACAGTTGTGGTTGGAACCACCATTGTTTTTCTTGGAGCAGTTTTTGTCTGGACATCTGTTGTCACCAGTGGAGCATCAGTTGTTGAAGCAGTGGTTGTTGTTGTGGCATCAGTTGTGCTTCTTGCAGAAGTCCTTGTTGGGGCAACTGTTGCTGCCTATGTGGTGGGAGGTGTTGGTGCAGCCGCAGTTGTTGAAGATGCTGATGCCGTTCTTGTCGTCACCTCACTAAATGTTGTGGAGGTAGCAGCAGTTTTTGTTTGGGCAGAGGTTGTTTTTACTGGAATGGCGGTTGTCATCAGATCTGCAGTTTTTGTTGTTGAAGGAACAGTTGCTTTAGTTGATGTAGCTGTGGTCTTTTTTAGGTCCATTGTTGTTGAAGTCACTGCTTCCTTTCTCGTTGTTGGATGAGCAGTTGTGGTTGGAACCACCATTGTTTCTGTTGGGGAAGTTGTTGACTGGACAGAAGATGTCACCAGTGGAGCATCAGTTGTTGAAGCAGTGGTTGTCGTTGTGGCACCAGTTGTGCTTGGAATAGAAGTTCTTGTTGGGGCAAGTGTTGCTGCCTTTGTGGTGGCAGGTGTTGGTGGAGCCGCAGTTGCTGATGCCGTTCTTGTCGTCACCTCACTAAATGTTGTGGAGGTAGCAACAGTTGTTGTTTGGGCAGAGGTTGTTTGTACTGGAGTGGCGGTTGTCATCAGATCTGCAGTTTTTGTTGTCAAAGAAACAGTTGCTGCTGCCTTTCTTGTTGTTGGATGATCAGTTGCGGTTGGAACCAGTGTTGTTTCTGTTGGGGAAGTTGTTGTCTGGGCAGGAGTTGTCGCCAGTGGAGCATCAGTTGTAGAAGCAGTGGTTGTTGTTGTGTTTGGAGCAGAAGTTCTTGTTGGGGCAACTGTTGCGGCCTTTTTGGTGGCAGGTGTTGGCGGATCCACAGTTGTTGAAGTTTCTGATGCCGTTCTTGGTGTCACCTCCACAATTGTGGAGGGAGTAGCAGTTGTTGTTTGGGCAGAAGTTCTTGTTACTGGAGTGGTCGTTGTTGTCCGATCTGCAGTTGTTGTTGTCGAAGAAAAAGTTGCTTTAGTTGGTGTAGCTGTGGTAATTGTTAGGACCATTGTTGTTGAAGTTACTGCTGCCTTTCTTGTTGTTGAATGAACAGTTGTGGTTGGAACCACCATTGTTTTTCTTGAAGCAGTTTTTGTCTGGACATCTGTTGTCACCAGTGGAGCATCAGTTGTTGAAGCAGTGGTTGTTGTTGTGGCACCAGTTGTGTTTGAAATAGAAGTTCTTGATAGGGCAAGTGTTGCTGCCTTTGTGGTGGCAGGTGTTGGTGGATCCACAGTTGTTGAAGTTTCTGATGCCGTTCTTGTTGTCACCTCCGCAATTGTTGAGGAGGGAGCAGCAGTTGTTGTTTGGGCAGAAGTTCTTGTTACTGGATTGCTCATTGTTGTCAGATCTGCAGTTGTTGTTGTCGAAGGAACAGTTTCTTTAGTTGGTGTAGGTGTGGTCATTGTTAGGTCCATTGTTGGTGAAGTCGCTGCCTTTCTTAGTGTTTTATAAGCAGTTGTGGTCGGAACCACCATTGATTTTGTTGAGGCACTTGTCTGGATATAATTTGTCACCAGTGGAGTAACAGTTGGTAAAGCAGTGGTTGTTGTTATGGCACCAGTATTGTTTGGAGCAGAAGTTTTTGTTGACTTTGTTGTGGCAGCTGTTGCTGACTTTGTGGTGGCATGTGTCCGTGGAGCAACAGCTCTTGAAGTTGTTGATGATGTAGTTGATGTCACTTCTGCAATTCTTGTCATTGGAGCAGCAGTTGCTGTTTGCGCAGAGGTTGTTGTTACTGGAGTGATCGTTGTCAGATCTGGGGTTGTTGGAGGAATGTTTGCTGTAGTTGGTGTCACTGTGGTTGTTGTTAGGACCATTGTTGTTGAAGTTGCTGTACCCTTTCTTCTTGTCAGCACTCGAGTTGTTGTTGCACCAGCAGTTGTGTTTGGAACCAAAGTTCTTTTTGTTGTTGCAGTTCTTGATATCTGGACAATAGATGTGAATCGTGGAACAACAGTTGTCAAAGTACTTGTTGTTGCTGTTGCTGCTGGTCTTCTTGTCAGTCCTTCAATTGTCAAAGTTGGAGCAATAGTTGTTGAAATTCTGGTTGTTGTGGTACTCGTTGTTGGACTTGCAGTTGTTGCAGTTGCTTCTTCAGGTTTTGTTATTTCCACAGATGTTGATGAAGAAACATTCATGGTTGGAGCAGCAGTTTTGGAAGTAGTAGTAGCTGAGGCAGGAGTTGTAGCTGTCACAGCAGAGGTTGTTGTTCCTGTTGTGACAGGTGTCAGAGCTGCAATTCCTGTTGTTGGTGCAAGTGTGCCTGTTGTTGGAGACACATTTGTTGACACTTGTGCTGCTGTCCTCATCTTCAGCAGTACAGATGCTGTTTGAGCAGCAGTTGTCATTGGCACAACTGTTGCTGAAGTACTGGTTGTGGTTGGAGCATCAGCTATTGTTGTTTTTGTGAAAGAAGTTGTTGTTCGTGCTGCAGTAGTTGTTTGTGCAGCAATACCTGTGTATGTCATTGCTCTCAGATCTGCACTGGAACTAGGAGCAGCTGTTGCTGCAGTGGATTTCGTTAGAGCAGCAGTTCTTATCATTGGTGCAGCAGTTGTTTGGATGGCAGTCGCTGACATTGGAGTACTAGTGCTACTCGTTAAAGTACTAGTTATTGTTGGAGCAGCGGTTTTGGTAGGAGCAGTAGTTGTGTTTGGGGCTTGAATTATTGTTTGAGAAACAGTTTCTGTTGTTTTGGAAGTTGTTGTTGGAATTTGACTCACGGTCATTGTTGCTGTGGCCTCAATGGTTGTTGATGTGGTTGTTGTTGTTGTTTGGAAAGTGGTGGTTGATGACTCATTGTTACATAACCTGGTCTCACAACAGCTTGGTCCACTGCTGATGGTACCAACACTTTTCATGAATGGTAGACGATGGAGAATGGCAGCAGCTGCACACATGTTTGTAGACACGCAGCCAAAAGCTGGATAAGTGCCGGACTCCATCTTCACTGTAGATGAACAATGTAAGTTTTACTTAAAAAAAACACTGTTGTATAGTACAATGGAAAACTCACTCAGGTCCTTTACATGAGCAAAAGAAGCATAAATTCTTCCATTATTTTACCCAACTGTCCAATTTTCTAACTCTAACAAGTAGGAATTTGTTTGGAATACTCTGAGATTGCGAAACATATTTGGACACAATCATTTTCAAACTTGAATCACTTAGTACAGCAACTCACCACTTGCTTGAAAGCAGCTGTCCTCCCCTTTTTTGCATTGTAATGAAGATGTGCACTGACCAGTGATGGGGCTGCAGGAAAAACACTGCAGGCCATTGGCCTTCTGAACAGCAGGGACTGAAACAGACAAATAAAGACCAATATATAAATAATGACGAATGATGAAGCAGTGAAAAATAAAAGGAGGAGCATGTATCTGGAGAAGAACACAGAACTTTGAACCTTGACAGATGCTGTAGGACATTGAAGTTGTGGGGGGGTGGTGAACCAAAGTTTATAAAACAACATTTCTCATGTTAATCTTATATTAAATAAGATGAATGTATACTCACACTGTAAAGTTTGTGAGTTGCAGTTGGATGTGTTGCAGCACTGAGCAGCTGCAACTGCACCTGAAACACCCAGACTGGCTGAGAACCAGTGGTCACCTGAGTCTGGACACAGGGAGGAGGAGGCACAGGCCTTGAAGATCTGCTGAAGCGGTGTTGGAGATGAATGGACTTCAAAATAAAAACACAGTCTGTTAACGTTGGCAGAAAGACCAGGAAATGTTCCAGTGCATATATCCCACCGAGAAACCATGAGAAGAGTCTGTACCTTGAATGGAAGCTGTTATACACATGGTCTCTGAGGAACAGGTCCTGTTCCTGGTGTTGGAGCAGCGATCGTCAGCACAAGTCACACACTGAAGAGGTTCAGCTGCAAATAGGCAATGAAACCAAGTCAGACGTCTGTCTCTGTAACCACAAACCAGGACATGAATGGTCGTAAGACACGTTCTGTCTGTTGGTTTAAATTAACATGGCTCCATCATGTAAATGACCAGATTGTGGTTGGAACCACCATTGTTTCTGTTGGGGAAGTTGTTGACTGGATAAAAGTTGTCACCAGTGGAGCATCAGTTGTTGAAGCAGTGGTTGTTGTGGCATCAATTGTGCTCGGAGCAGAAGTTCTTGTTGCTGCAACTGTTGCTGCCTTTGTGGTGGCAGGTGTTGGTGGATCCACAGTTGTTGAAGTTTCTGATGCCGTTCTTGTTGTCACCTCACTAAATGTCGTGGAGGTAGCAGCAGTTGTTGTTTGGGCAGAGGTTGTTTTTACTAGAGTGGCGGTTGTCATCAAATCTGCAGTTTTTGTTGTCAAAGAAACAGTCGCTGCTGCCTTTCTTGTTGTTGGATGATCAGTTGCAGTTGGAACCACCATTGTTTCTGTTGGGGAAGTTGTTGTCTGGGCAGGAATTGTCGCCAGTGGAGCATCAGTTGTATAAGCAGTGGTTGTTGTTGTGCTTGGAGCAGAAGCTACAGCACTCGAGTTGTTGTTGCACCAGCAGTTGTGTTTGGAACCAAAGTTCTTTTTGTTGTTGCAGTTCTTGATATCTGGACAATAGATGTGAATCGTGGAACAACAGTTGTCAAAGTACTTGTTGTTGCTGTTGCTGCTGGTCTTCTTGTCAGTCCTTCAATTGTCAAAGTTGGAGCAATAGTTGTTGAAATTCTGGTTGTTGTGGTACTCGTTGTTGGACTTGCAGTTGTTGCAGTTGCTTCTTCAGGTTTTGTTATTTCCACAGATGTTGATGAAGAAACATTCATGGTTGGAGCAGCAGTTTTGGAAGTAGTAGTAGCTGAGGCAGGAGTTGTAGCTGTCACAGCAGAGGTTGTTGTTCCTGTTGTGACAGGTGTCAGAGCTGCAATTCCTGTTGTTGGTGCAAGTGTGCCTGTTGTTGGAGACACATTTGTTGACACTTGTGCTGCTGTCCTCATCTTCAGCAGTACAGATGCTGTTTGAGCAGCAGTTGTCATTGGCACAACTGTTGCTGAAGTACTGGTTGTGGTTGGAGCATCAGCTATTGTTGTTTTTGTGAAAGAAGTTGTTGTTCGTGCTGCAGTAGTTGTTTGTGCAGCAATACCTGTGTATGTCATTGCTCTCAGATCTGCACTGGAACTAGGAGCAGCTGTTGCTGCAGTGGATTTCGTTAGAGCAGCAGTTCTTATCATTGGTGCAGCAGTTGTTTGGATGGCAGTCGCTGACATTGGAGTACTAGTGCTACTCGTTAAAGTACTAGTTATTGTTGGAGCAGCGGTTTTGGTAGGAGCAGTAGTTGTGTTTGGGGCTTGAATTATTGTTTGAGAAACAGTTTCTGTTGTTTTGGAAGTTGTTGTTGGAATTTGACTCACGGTCATTGTTGCTGTGGCCTCAATGGTTGTTGATGTGGTTGTTGTTGTTGTTTGGAAAGTGGTGGTTGATGACTCATTGTTACATAACCTGGTCTCACAACAGCTTGGTCCACTGCTGATGGTACCAACACTTTTCATGAATGGTAGACGATGGAGAATGGCAGCAGCTGCACACATGTTTGTAGACACGCAGCCAAAAGCTGGATAAGTGCCGGACTCCATCTTCACTGTAGATGAACAATGTAAGTTTTACTTAAAAAAAACACTGTTGTATAGTACAATGGAAAACTCACTCAGGTCCTTTACATGAGCAAAAGAAGCATAAATTCTTCCATTATTTTACCCAACTGTCCAATTTTCTAACTCTAACAAGTAGGAATTTGTTTGGAATACTCTGAGATTGCGAAACATATTTGGACACAATCATTTTCAAACTTGAATCACTTAGTACAGCAACTCACCACTTGCTTGAAAGCAGCTGTCCTCCCCTTTTTTGCATTGTAATGAAGATGTGCACTGACCAGTGATGGGGCTGCAGGAAAAACACTGCAGGCCATTGGCCTTCTGAACAGCAGGGACTGAAACAGACAAATAAAGACCAATATATAAATAATGACGAATGATGAAGCAGTGAAAAATAAAAGGAGGAGCATGTATCTGGAGAAGAACACAGAACTTTGAACCTTGACAGATGCTGTAGGACATTGAAGTTGTGGGGGGGTGGTGAACCAAAGTTTATAAAACAACATTTCTCATGTTAATCTTATATTAAATAAGATGAATGTATACTCACACTGTAAAGTTTGTGAGTTGCAGTTGGATGTGTTGCAGCACTGAGCAGCTGCAACTGCACCTGAAACACCCAGACTGGCTGAGAACCAGTGGTCACCTGAGTCTGGACACAGGGAGGAGGAGGCACAGGCCTTGAAGATCTGCTGAAGCGGTGTTGGAGATGAATGGACTTCAAAATAAAAACACAGTCTGTTAACGTTGGCAGAAAGACCAGGAAATGTTCCAGTGCATATATCCCACCGAGAAACCATGAGAAGAGTCTGTACCTTGAATGGAAGCTGTTATACACATGGTCTCTGAGGAACAGGTCCTGTTCCTGGTGTTGGAGCAGCGATCGTCAGCACAAGTCACACACTGAAGAGGTTCAGCTGCAAATAGGCAATGAAACCAAGTCAGACGTCTGTCTCTGTAACCACAAACCAGGACATGAATGGTCGTAAGACACGTTCTGTCTGTTGGTTTAAATTAACATGGCTCCATCATGTAAATGACCAGATTTATCCATTTATCCAATTTTCATCTGCAGTTTCACTTAAATACAAACAAGAAAACACAGAATCAGCCTATCAGCGAAACAGCAGCTGATAACATGTTACATCACATTCTATAGAGAGTGTGTGTGTATGTTTGTGCGTATGTTTGTGTGTGTATGTGTGTGTGTATGTTTGTGTGTGCGCTTGTGTGTGTGAGTGTGTGTGTGAGTGTGTGTTAATGTGCGTGTGTGTGTGAGAGTGTGTGTTAGTGTGTGTGTGTGTTAGTGTGTGTGTGTGTGTTAGTGTGTGTGTGTTAGTGTGTGTGTGTGTGTTAGTGTGTGTGTGTGTTAGTGTGTGTGTGTGTGTGTGTGTTAGTGTGTGTGTGTGTGTGTTAGTGTGTTAGTGTGTGTGTGTGTGTTAGTGTGTTAGTGTGTGTGTGTGTGTTAGTGTGTGTGTGTGTTAGTGTGTGTGTGTGTTAGTGTGTGTGTGTGTTAGTGTGTGTGTGTGTGTGTGTGTTAGTGTGTGTGTGTGTGTGTTAGTGTGTTAGTGTGTGTGTGTGTGTTAGTGTGTTAGTGTGTGTGTTAGTGTGTGTGTGTGTGTCCCTTTTCTCTTTTCTCCCCCATTTTTAATAATGTTAATGTTTTATTATAAACTTCATATACGAAGATTCAACCTAAAATACCAAAGATCATCAGTTTATTATTATAGAGACTAAAGAAACCAGGAAATAATCAGAGAAGAGAAGCTGGAACCAGAGAATTTACACATTTCTACTGAATAAATGACTCTGATCTATTAATAAATTATAGTTGGTGATTAATGTGATAGTTGGAAACTAGTCAATTAATTATTTGTTGCAGCTAAAAAACACACAAACCTTCACCAAATATCACAAATATCATCTGTAGCATGAACTCAGTAAAGACAGAATCAGGAATAATGAGAGTCCTGTGCAGCAGCAACACTGACTCTTACCTGTGCAGGTGAACATCCAGCTGAGACTCAGACACAGGACGAGCTTCATGGTGACAGAGCATCGTTCTGGTCCCGATCAGCTGCTTTTATACGGTATCACGGTGAATCGTGAACCAGCAGGACGGGGTCAGTCATTTGTTACCTGGAGAATCATCACATGTCAACACACCCTCTTTCAGCAGGTGTTTACTTGGCATCGACGCACGTTCACACCTTTACCATCACATGTGGCTCAGAGGAGGTTTTCTCCTTAAATTATTCAAGGAACTTTTAATCATTCTCACATTCTCACAGAATTTCCCATTTTGATTGATGGAGTAAAAACACAAAGAAAGAAGCTTTGAAACCTGCTGGTTGTGTTATTGGATTATATGATGTTTGAGAAGGGAGGAACTTGTTTGAAAGACTTAAAGAATTCATTGAATCACTCGTCAAAGTATTTCAGTGATATGTGGAAGCTGTGGAACCCGTCAGCAGCTTCACTGAGTGTCAGCTCAGTAATTAAAGTCAACACAGGTGGAATGTGACCACATTTATTCACCAGTTACACTTTCTGTTCACAAGTAAAACTCAATATCGTGGCTTAGACTCCTCTGTGTAATTTATGGCCTGTCAGATGGAAATTTGTACAGTTTTTAATAAACTACGCTGATTTATTGATTTTTGGACTAGACCTGTGTCTAATGATTATTTTCATCACTGATTATTTTCTTATTTAATACATTGTTTGGTGTGTAAAAGACAGAATAGACATGTAATCACAACTTTTCCAGCTACAGGTTTTATCAAAAAAATGTCCGGATAACATGACCTGTTCTTGGTTCAATGATGGACTTCGTGTTCTTGTCAAGGACTGATCAACACTTGGTGGTGACTCCGACGGTGGAGGTGGATCAGGTCAGACCTGGTGGACCCAAATGTTCTGTTACAAATATCAGAAAGAGCTTCAGTCACAGGTGGAGGACATTCAGTCCTGGTCGACCTTGTTCTGTGCCTCCATCGTCGAGGCGAGCTGTGGCCGTAAGGTGGTCGGTGTCATGGCAGCGGTCCCCGAACCTGCTGGTGGACACCGGTGGTAAGAGATGCTGTCAAGTTGAAGAAGGGTTAGGGTCCTGCAGGACCTTTTTGATCTGCGGGTCTCCTAAAGCAGCTGATGTGTATCAATATTCAAAGCGGATCGCGGCCTCAGTGGTTGTGGAGGCAGAACTGAGGCGTGGAGGAGGTCAGTGAGGCCATAAAGTAGTCAATGG
>CM060466.1:520465-530465 GCA_030544235.1 Lepturacanthus savala | reverse complement strand
ATAACAAATGAAGGGAATATTTTTCTGTAGAACAGAAACTGATCTTCACTTCTTTCCCTTTTTATGTTGGAGCTGATTGCATCTTTACAGAAAGATGTTTTTATTTATTATTATTTATTTTAGCAGATCGTTTGCATTATAACGTGCATCATATCTTCTTCTAAAACATTATCTCTATGAAGTATTCATATAAATATTGAAATTACTTAATTTTATTATGTCAAGTGGTTGCAAAAAATTTATTTATCCACCTCTAGATATATTTAAACTGATTCTACTTATATTAGTTGTACGTCGTAATTATTTTGAGTAGAAATTACTTTAATTTTACTTCTACTCTTATTCTTTGGTACTAAAATAAATGATGTAGTTTCAGCCACTGTAATAGTTTAAATCCAATCTAATTAAAACTTTTAGCTCTTACATACTCTTAATTGAATTAAATTAGCTTGCTTTAGAATTTATATATATAGAATATAAATATCATTCAATAAGACGTTAAAATGGATTAAATAAACCAGATAAAAACATGCAACTTCTACAAGGCGTCAGAATATTGTTTTCAGTTTACTAACATGTGAACATGTGACTTTGAGCCAGAACATACATGAACGTGGTTTTGATTATTAGAGTTTAACTGATGCTGTGACTAGTTTCTGTTTTTAATCCTCAGTTTGAGCAGAAACAACATGTTTTGCTGCAGAAATGTAGAGTTTGGCTAAACCTCCTTTTAGTTTTGTGTTCAAAGCTCAGAGAAACTGATCCACGTTCGGGGGAAACTGTGATGATTACTGTTTGTTTGTTAGCAAAATAACTCAAACAGTTCGGGCCGAAGCATTTATGTTAATTATTAAAGGTTTAAAGTAATACGTAGTGTTGATTTATCATTATTTTTTAAAGAAAATTCCAAAAGTTCCGCCCGAACAGGGACTTGAACCCTGGACCCTCAGATTAAAAGTCTGATGCTCTACCGACTGAGCTATCCGGGCTCTGAGGAACCTGCAGCAGAGGATCTGATTTAAGTAAATGACATCATTCAACAATATTTATTTAAGTATAATATTAATTATTTAATATAATATTTAATATGTTAATAAGACAAAGAGATGTGAAACTTCAGTCAGCGTCCATTTCCCACAACAACTGCTTCCGGTCTTGATTTTCAGAGACCTCACGAACAGACGGTCTCTGGGTATTTATCCTTTTTTTTATTATTATATTAAATTATATTTATTATTATACAGTAGGATCATACAGTAGGCTCCACGTCACCAGCGCCACATTCTTCTTGAACCCTATAAATCCAGAACCACCTCTATCTGTCCTGAACCTTAATTAATTCAATCATATAATTTGTGATTGTAACCGAATCAGTTTGTGATCAGCCTGCAGCTTCGAAAACGTTTCCCTTTTATTTTGAAAGGCACACAAACAGGAAGTATTATCGGGTCTGCTCCGGTGAAGAAGCTCCGACGCTGCCGTCCATCTTAAATGTGACAAAACAGGATTAAAACTAACAAAAGGAAGCAGTTTATATATTATGTTTATATATATATACATATATATAAGATATTATATATGTTATATGTTGTCTAGTTAGTCAGATACGTGTTGAATGTATTGTAATAATATAATAATCACAGCCTCCATCAACAGGTGGCTCCGTGGCGCAATGGATAGCGCATTGGACTTCTAGTCTGAGAGCAGTGATTCAAAGGTTGTGGGTTCGAGTCCCACCGGAGTCGCACTTTTAGTAGAAGACATTTCCTCCTTTTTGGATGAAAAGTAGATATTAATGCTGGAAGTTGTCAGATACTTTACTGCAGTAAAAGGTTAAATAATCTGAAAGTACTCAATGATAATTTATGGCTATAAATAATAATACATGTGAGAACTGTTATAATACAGATCTAGACAATAGTCTTCTGGTTAATACTGACATATTTACACATTTATTAATTGTGCCTGACAAACATATAAATGTAATCAATGAAACCTGCTTCTTAAAGAAGTATTTCCTCTGGTTCAACAGAAACAAAGACTGAATTCAGTCATTAACAGAACATTGTCTCATTGTCTCGGTTTGAATGAATCAAACCAGATGTTTTTATTTTCTGAGGCTGCATCAAACTGGTTTTTATTCATTTCACAGTTTAACATTAAAGTTCATATAAAAAGGTTTAAAACAAAGTGACTCCTGATGTTCAATGGGAAGAATCACTTTCTGTCTCCTCCTGCTCCTGCTCCTCCTCCTGCTCCTCCTCCTCCTGCTCCTCCTCCTCCTGCTGCACCTGCTCCTCCTCCTGCTCCTCCTCCTGCTCCTCCTCCTCCTGCTCCTGCTCCTCCTCCTCCTGCTCCTCCTCCTCCTGCTCCTGCTCCTCCTCCTCCTGCTCCTCCTCCTCCTGCTGCACCTGCTCCTCCTCCTCCTCCTGCTGCACCTGCTCCTCCTCCTGCTCCTCCTCCTGCTCCTCCTCCTCCTGCTCCTGCTCCTCCTCCTCCTGCTCCTCCTCCTCCTGCTGCACCTGCTCCTCCTCCTGCTCCTCCTGCTCCACCTCCTCCTCCTCCTGCTCCTCCTCCTCCTGCTCCTCCTCCTGATCCTCCTGCTCCTCCTCCTCCTGCTGCACCTGCTCCTGCTCCTCCTCCTCCTGCTCCTCCTCCTCCTGCTCCTGCTCCTCCTCCTCCTGCTCCTCCTCCTCCTGCTGCACCTGCTCCACCTCCTCCTCCTCCTGCTCCTCCTCCTCCTGCTCCTCCTCCTGATCCTCCTGCTCCTCCTCCTCCTGCTCCTCCTCCTGATCCTCCTGCTCCTCCTCCTCCTCCTCCTGCTCCTCCTCCTGATCCTCCTGCTCCTCCACCTTCTCGTCCTCCTCTTCCTCCTCCACCTCCTCCTCCTCCTGCTCCTCCTCCTTCTCCACCTCCTGCTCCTCCTATAAAACCAGTATCAGTTCATGTTGGCATCAAATCACCATGAGGACGTTAGTGGCTGTTTTTCTTTTTCTTCATTTGGCTGCTGCTGTAGCGGTAAGATTCACTACTGAATATATATATATATATATATATATATATATATATATATATATATATATATATATATATATATATATATATATATATATATATATATATATATATATATATATATATATATATATATATATATATATATATATATATATATATATATACCACATTAATCACCAACTTTTCTGATACTTTATGATACTAAATGTGTAAATTCTCTGGTTCCAGCTTCTCTTCTCTGATTATTTCCTGGTTTCTTTAGTCTCTATAATAATAAACTGATGATCTTTGGGTCATTTTAGGTTGAATCTTCAGCTTTGATGAAACACTGATCTACACTTACTGAACCAACTACTGATCTATTAATCATGGAAACAATTAACCCAAATATAAGAACTTAGGTCATTGACCTTCAAACATCACTGATTCTTTAACCCTGTCTCTATTGTCTGTGTCCAGGTCCCGGTACCATGTGAGGAGAAGTTGGTCCGTCTGGAAGCTCAGATCCAGGCGATGCAGATCGTGATTGACGACCAGCACAGATACATCCTGGAGCTTCAGAAACAGCAGAGCCAGCAGATCCAGACCATCCCCAACACTCACCTGGGCCCCGAGAACCTGTACAGAGGTAGCAATACACCTGTAGAACACCTGTAGTACACAGTCCACCTGTAGAACACCTGTAGAACACCTGTACAACACCTGTAGTACACAGTCCATCTGTAAAACACCTGTAGAACACCTGTAGTACACAGTCCACCTGTTGAATACCTGTACAACACCTGTAGTACACAGTCCACCTGTAAAACACCTGTAAAACACCTGTAGAACACCTGTACAACACCTGTAGTACACAGTCCATCTGTAAAACACCTGTAGAACACCTGTAGTACACAGTCCACCTGTTGAATACCTGTACAACACCTGTAGTACACAGTCCACCTGTAAAACACCTGTACAACACCTGTACAACACCTGTACAACACCTGTAGTACACAGTCCACCTGTAAAACACCTGTAGAACACCTGTACAACACCTGTACAACACCTGTAGTACACAGTCCACCTGTAAAACACCTGTAGAACACCTGTACAACACCTGTAGTACACAGTCCATCTGTAAAACACCTGTAGAACACCTGTAGTACACAGTCCACCTGTTGAATACCTGTACAACATCTGTAGTACACAGTCCACCTGTAAAACACCTGTAGAACACCTGTAAAACACCTGTAGTACACAGTCCACCTGTAGAACACCTGTACAACACCTGTACAACACCTGTACAACACCTGAGGTACACAGTCCACCTGTAGAACACCTGTAGAACACCTGAAGTACACAGTCCACCTGTAAAACACCTGTAGAACACCTTTAGAACACAGTCCACCTGTAGAACACCTGTAGAACACCTGTACAACACCTGTACAACACCTGTAGAACACAGTCCACCTGTAGAACATCTACATTATGTGTGTTTATATGTGTTTATATGTGTTTATGTGTGTTTATATGTGTGTTTATATGTGTTTATATGTGTGTTTATATGTGTTTATGTGTGTTTATGTGTGTTTATATGTGTGTTTATATGTGTTTATGTGTGTTTATGTGTGTTTATATGTGTGTTTATATGTGTGTTTATGTGTGTTTATATGTGTTTATATGTGTGTTTATATGTGTTTATATGTGTTTATATGTGTTTATGTGTGTTTATATGTGTGTTTATGTGTGTTTATATGTGTTTATATGTGTGTTTATATGTGTTTATATGTGTTTATGTGTGTTTATATGTGTGTTTATATGTGTGTTTATATGTGTTTATGTGTGTTTATATGTGTTTATGTGTGTTTATATGTGTGTTTATGTGTGTTTATATATGTGTTTATGTGTGTTTATGTGTGTTTATATGTGTGTTTATATGTGTGTTTATATGTGTGTTTATGTGTGTTTATATGTGTGTTTATATGTGTGTTTATATGTGTTTATGTGTGTTTATGTGTGTTTATGTGTGTTTATATGTGTGTTTATATGTGTGTTTATATGTGTTTATGTGTGTTTATGTGTGTTTATGTGTTTATATGTGTGTTTATGTGTGTTTATATGTGTGTTTATATGTGTTTATATGTGTGTTTATATGTGTTTATGTGTGTTTATGTGTGTTTATATGTGTGTTTATGTGTGTTTATATGTGTGTTTATATGTGTTTATGTGTGTTTATGTGTGTTTATGTGTTTATATGTGTGTTTATGTGTGTTTATATGTGTTTATGTGTGTTTATGTGTGTTTATGTGTTTATATGTGTGTTTATGTGTGTTTATGTGTGTTTATATGTGTTTATGTGTGTTTATGTGTGTTTATGTGTGTTTATGTGTGTTTATGTGTGTTTATATGTGTTTATGTGTGTTTATGTGTGTTTATGTGTGTTTATGTGTGTGTTTATGTGTGTTTATGTGTTTATATGTGTGTTTATATGTGTGTTTATATGTGTGTTTATATGTGTTTATATGTGTGTTTATATGTGTTTATGTGTGTTTATATGTGTTTATGTGTGTTTATATGTGTTTATGTGTGTTTATATGTGTTTATGTGTGTTTATGTGTGTTTATGTGTGTTTATGTGTGTTTATGTGTGTTTATATGTGTTTATGTGTGTTTATATGTGTTTATGTGTGTTTATGTGTGTTTATGTGTGTTTATGTGTGTTTATGTGTGTTTATGTGTGTTTATGTGTGTTTATGTGTGTTTATGTGTGTTTATATGTGTGTTTATGTGTGTTTATATGTGTGTTTATATGTGTGTTTATGTGTGTTTATGTGTGTTTATATGTGTGTTTATATGTGTTTATGTGTGTTTATGTGTGTTTATGTGTGTTTATATGTGTTTATGTGTGTTTATATGTGTTTATATGTGTGTTTATATGTGTTTATATGTGTGTTTATATGTGTTTATGTGTGTTTATGTGTGTTTATGTGTGTTTATGTGTGTTTATATGTGTGTTTATATGTGTTTATGTGTGTTTATATGTGTTTATATGTGTGTTTATATGTGTTTATATGTGTGTTTATATGTGTTTATGTGTGTTTATGTGTGTTTATATGTGTTTATGTGTGTTTATATGTGTTTATATGTGTGTTTATATGTGTTTATATGTGTGTTTATATGTGTTTATGTGTGTTTATGTGTGTTTATGTGTGTTTATGTGTGTTTATATGTGTGTTTATATGTGTTTATGTGTGTTTATATGTGTGTTTATGTGTGTTTATATGTGTGTTTATATGTGTGTTTATATGTGTTTATGTGTGTTTATGTGTGTTTATGTGTGTTTATATGTGTGTTTATGTGTGTTTATGTGTGTTTATATGTGTGTTTATGTGTGTTTATATGTGTGTTTATATGTGTTTATATGTGTGTTTATGTGTGTTTATATGTGTGTTTATATGTGTTTATGTGTGTTTATGTGTGTTTATGTGTTTATATGTGTGTTTATGTGTGTTTATGTGTGTTTATATGTGTTTATGTGTGTTTATGTGTGTTTATGTGTGTTTATGTGTGTTTATGTGTGTTTATATGTGTTTATGTGTGTTTATGTGTGTTTATGTGTGTTTATGTGTGTGTTTATGTGTGTTTATATGTGTGTTTATATGTGTTTATGTGTGTTTATATGTGTTTATGTGTGTTTATATGTGTTTATGTGTGTTTATATGTGTTTATGTGTGTTTATGTGTGTTTATGTGTGTTTATGTGTGTTTATGTGTGTTTATATGTGTTTATGTGTGTTTATGTGTGTTTATGTGTGTTTATGTGTGTTTATGTGTGTTTATGTGTGTTTATATGTGTTTATGTGTGTTTATGTGTGTTTATGTGTGTTTATATGTGTGTTTATGTGTGTTTATGTGTGTTTATGTGTGTTTATATGTGTTTATGTGTGTTTATGTGTGTTTATATGTGTGTTTATGTGTGTTTATATGTGTTTATGTGTGTTTATATGTGTTTATGTGTGTTTATGTGTGTTTATGTGTGTTTATGTGTGTTTATGTGTGTTTATGTGTGTTTATGTGTGTTTATGTGTGTTTATGTGTGTTTATGTGTGTTTATATGTGTGTTTATGTGTGTTTATATGTGTGTTTATATGTGTGTTTATGTGTGTTTATGTGTGTTTATATGTGTGTTTATATGTGTTTATGTGTGTTTATGTGTGTTTATGTGTGTTTATATGTGTTTATGTGTGTTTATGTGTGTTTATGTGTGTTTATGTGTGTTTATGTGTGTTTATATGTGTTTATATGTGTGTTTATATGTGTTTATATGTGTGTTTATATGTGTGTTTATATGTGTGTTTATGTGTGTTTATGTGTGTTTATGTGTGTTTATGTGTGTTTATGTGTGTTTATATGTGTGTTTATGTGTGTTTATGTGTGTTTATATGTGTGTTTATATGTGTGTTTATATGTGTGTTTATGTGTGTTTATGTGTGTTTATGTGTGTTTATGTGTGTTTATGTGTGTTTATGTGTTTATATGTGTGTTTATATGTGTTTATATGTGTTTATATGTGTGTTTATGTGTGTTTATGTGTGTTTATGTGTGTTTATATGTGTGTTTATATGTGTTTATATGTGTTTATATGTGTGTTTATGTGTGTTTATGTGTGTTTATATGTGTTTATATGTGTGTTTATATGTGTTTATGTGTGTTTATATGTGTGTTTATGTGTGTTTATGTGTGTTTATATGTGTGTTTATATGTGTTTATGTGTGTTTATATGTGTGTTTATATGTGTGTTTATATGTGTTTATGTGTGTTTATATGTGTGTTTATATGTGTTTATGTGTGTTTATATGTGTGTTTATATGTGTTTATGTGTGTTTATGTGTGTTTATGTGTGTTTATGTGTGTTTATGTGTTTATATGTGTGTTTATATGTGTTTATGTGTGTTTATGTGTGTTTATATGTGTGTTTATATGTGTGTTTATGTGTGTTTATGTGTGTTTATGTGTGTGTTTATATGTGTGTTTATGTGTGTTTATGTGTTTATATGTGTGTTTATGTGTGTTTATGTGTTTATATGTGTGTTTATATGTGTTTATGTGTGTTTATGTGTGTTTATATGTGTGTTTATATGTGTTTATGTGTTTATATGTGTGTTTATATGTGTTTATGTGTGTTTATGTGTGTTTATATGTGTGTTTATGTGTGTTTATGTGTGTTTATGTGTGTTTATGTGTGTTTATGTGTTTATATGTGTGTTTATGTGTGTTTATGTGTGTTTATGTGTGTTTATGTGTGTTTATGTGTGTTTATATGTGTTTATGTGTGTTTATGTGTGTTTATATGTGTTTATGTGTGTTTATGTGTGTTTATATGTGTTTATGTGTGTTTATATGTGTTTATGTGTGTTTATGTGTGTTTATGTGTGTTTATGTGTGTTTATATGTGTGTTTATATGTGTTTATGTGTGTTTATGTGTGTTTATGTGTGTTTATGTGTGTTTATATGTGTTTATGTGTGTTTATGTGTGTTTATGTGTTTATATATGTGTTTATGTGTGTTTATGTGTGTTTATGTGTGTTTATATGTGTGTTTATATGTGTTTATGTGTGTTTATGTGTGTTTATGTGTGTTTATGTGTGTTTATATGTGTGTTTATATGTGTTTATGTGTGTTTATATGTGTTTATGTGTTTATATATGTGTTTATGTGTGTTTATGTGTGTTTATGTGTTTATATATGTGTTTATGTGTGTTTATGTGTGTTTATGTGTGTTTATATGTGTGTTTATATGTGTTTATGTGTGTTTATGTGTGTTTATGTGTTTATATATGTGTTTATGTGTGTTTATGTGTGTTTATATGTGTTTATGTGTTTATATGTGTGTTTATATGTGTGTTTATGTGTGTTTATGTGTGTTTATATGTGTTTATGTGTTTATATGTGTGTTTATATGTGTGTTTATGTGTGTTTATGTGTGTTTATATGTGTTTATATGTGTTTATGTGTGTTTATGTGTGTTTATGTGTGTTTATATGTGTTTATGTGTGTTTATGTGTGTTTCAGACTGTTCCGAGGTGTTTTCTGACGGGAACACGGCCAGCGGTCTCTACGTGATTCGTCCTGACGGTTCTCCAACAGCTCTTAACGTGTTCTGTGACATGAACGACGGCGGCGGCTGGACTGTGTTCCAGAGGAGGCGGGACGGCCGTGAGGATTTCGACAGGTGGGCGGGGCTTCCTGTGGTGAACCGGTCATTACAGGTCATAGGTCATATCTGATGATATATGACCATACATAGGGATCAGCAGTAGCAGCGATAGACTTCACACTAATGGAAACACTAACTGATTCTGGCTCCATTCGTTAAAAACTCCTTAAACCTTTGGATCCGTCAAAATCCAAAGGTTTAAGGAACCGATGGCGTCATCACGTGTTGGCGGCGCCACCTAGTGTTTAGAAATGCTGTGTTTGAGTTGATATCTGGTCGAGGAACTCAGGTTCTCAGTTCTCGGCTTATACAGTGTTTTACTTGGACCTTACAAAAACAAGCGTGTGTGTGTGTGTGTGTGTGTGTGTGTGTGTGTGTGTGTGTGTGTGTGTTCAGAGCCTGGGTGGAGTACAAGCAGGGATTTGGAGACCTCTACTCACCTTATGGAGAATTCTGGCTGGGAAACGATCCTCTTCACTTTCTCACCTCACAAGGTGTGTGTGTGTGTGTGTGTTTTTCTGTGTGTGTGTGTGTGTGTGTGTTTTTCTGTGTGTGTGTGTGTGTTTCTGTGTGTGTGTGTGTTTTTCTGTGTGTGTGTGTGTGTGTGTGTGTGTTTTTCTGTGTGTGTGTGTGTTTTTCTGTGTGTGTGTGTGTGAAAGAGTCATTTTATTTAGATTATTATGATTTTCCTGATTATGGTTTAATGTTTATATCTATCAAGTTTCTAGAATAATCCCCCAATGAATTTTATCCATGTGATAAATCTGTTATGTGCAGATTTGTA
>CM060466.1:495465-502965 GCA_030544235.1 Lepturacanthus savala | reverse complement strand
AGATATAAAATTAACTAATAATATTATATGAACATAATATTCATTTATATTCAGACCTGATCACAACTAAAACAGATGCATTTTATGAAGTTTACCACTTTAAATGACACACACACACACACACACACACACAGTTGTGAACACGTGGATTCACACACACTTCAACTCCATGAGTGTAACAGAACATCATGATCTATATTTATATCTAGAGTCCACAGTGTAACATGCACACAATGGAAACCACACACACACTCACACACACACTCTCAAACATACTCACACATACACACACGCACACCCGCACACACACACACACGTACACACGCAGGCACACACGCACACACACACACACACTCAGAGCTCTGAGGATCAGTGTATTAAACTGTGGAGAATACAGCTGCTATGGTAGATTCCTGTAAAGTGACTCGTTAAATTCCTGCTTTAATCCTGACTTCTCTCACTTCTGTTCTGAAAGAATACACACACACACACACACACACACACACACACACACAGACCTTGCGTCGTCTCTTCTTGCGGTGGGGGGGGGGGCCTCTGCTGGATCTGCTGGCTGTGGAGCCCATGTTGGATTGAACCGAAACACACACTCACACACACTTTCTACAGTCCTTCCCCCTCACACACACACACACACACACACACACACACACACACATACACTGACTGAGACACACCCTCAGCCTCTGACTCCTCCCCCTCCTTATCAGACTCCTCCCCTCTGTCTTTGGCTCCTCCCCCCTCTCTACCTGTGACTTATTCTCCTGCATCCTTATCTTTATTCTTATCAGTAAACTGCATTGAACTCAGAGTCTGGAGTCTAACTCACTACATTTACTACTGTAGTACTGTATTAATTATATAATGCTGAGGTATTGGTACTTTACACACACACGCACGCGCACACACACACACACACACCCACACACACACACATGTTGTTACTGCTGATAACATGCTATTCTATAAAGAGCTGCTGCAGGCAGAAAACAGCTGTTAAATCACTGAGACAAGTGAGAGTGTGTGTCTGTGTGTGTGTGTTATGACTTAATACACACACACAGGTTTATTATTCCTTATTACTGGGCTGAGTGTGTTTTATATTATTATTATTATGAATATTATTATCGTTCTGATTCACATTCTCTGCAGACTTTAAATCATAGGAGTCACACAGCAAATATTGACTGAGCAGCTGATCCATGTCCGGGACACATCCTGGTCTCTGGCTCAGCCAATCAGCAGCAACTACAGCAGAGGAGGCCACGCCCTCTAACACCTGAACCAGGTCTGCCTCAGTCTTCATTGAGTATTCAACTTTTAAATAAAAACATCTTGGCACACTGTGGTTGTGTGGTGGTAGAGTTGTGGCTGTGTGGTGGTAGAGTTGTGGTTGTGTAGGGTAGAGTTGTGGTTGTGTGGTGGTAGAGTTGTGGCTGTGTGGTGGTAGAGTTGTGGTTGTGCGGTGGTAGAGTTGTGGTTGTGTGGTGGTAGAGTTGTGGTTGTGTAGGGTAGAGTGGTGGTTGTGTAGGGTAGAGTTGTGGCTGTGTGGTGGTAGAGTTGTGGTTGTGCGGTGGTAGAGTTGTGGTTGTGTGGTGGTAGAGTTGTGGTTGTGTAGGGTAGAGTGGTGGTTGTGTAGGGTAGAGTTGTGGTTGTGTGGTGGTAGAGTTGTGGTTGTGCGGTGGTAGAGTTGTGGTTGTGTGGTAGTAGAGTTGTGGTTGTGTGGTGGTAGAGTTGTGGTTGTGTAGGGTAGAGTTGTGGTTGTGTGGTGGTAGAGTTGTGGTTGTGTAGGGTAGAGTTGTGGTTGTGTGGTGGTAGAGTTGTGGTTGTGTAGGGTAGAGTTGTGGTTGTGTAGGGTAGAGTTGTGGTTGCGTAGGGTAGAGTTGTGGTTGTGTGTTGGTAGAGTTGTGGTTGTGCGGTGGTAGAGTTGTATGTGTGGTGGTAGAGTTGTGGTTGTGTGTTGGTAGAGTTGTGGTTGTGTAGGGTAGAGTTGTGGTTGTGTGGTGGTAGAGTTGTGGTTGTGTGTTGGTAGAGTTGTGGTTGTGTGGTAGTAGAGTTGTGGTTGTGTGGTGGTAGAGTTGTGGTTGTGTAGGGTAGAGTTGTGGTTGTGTGGTGGTAGAGTTGTGGTTGTGTAGGGTAGAGTTGTGGTTGTGTGGTGGTAGAGTTGTGGTTGTGTAGGGTAGAGTTGTGGTTGTGTGTTGGTAGAGCTGTGGTTGTGTGGTAGTAGAGTTGTGGTTGTGCGGTGGTAGAGTTGTGGTTGTGTAGGGTAGAGTTGTGGTTGTGTAGGGTAGAGTTGTGGTTGTGTGGTGGTAGAGTTGTGGTTGTGTAGGGTAGAGTTGTGGTTGTGTGGTGGTAGAGTTGTGGTTGTGTAGGGTAGAGTTGTGGTTGTGCGGTGGTAGAGTTGTGGTTGTGTGGTGGTAGAGTTGTGGTTGTGTAGGGTAGAGTTGTGGTTGTGTGGTGGTAGAGTTGTGGTTGTGTAGGGTAGAGTTGTGGTTGTGTGGTGGTAGAGTTGTGGTTGTGTAGGGTAGAGTTGTGGTTGTGTGGTGGTAGAGTTGTGGTTGTGTAGGGTAGAGTTGTGGTTGTGTGTCGGTAGAGCTGTGGTTGTGTGGTAGTAGAGTTGTGGTTGTGCGGTGGTAGAGTTGTGGTTGTGTAGGGTAGAGTTGTGGTTGTGTAGGGTAGAGTTGTGGTTGTGTAGGGTAGAGTTGTGGTTGTGTGGTGGTAGAGTTGTGGTTGTGTGTGGTAGCTCTTTGGTTTCTCTCCCACATCACTTCATGTCATCTGAGCATCTCAGCTGTCTAAAGAAGTAAACACATTCAACAAATACCTGCAACACACACAGATAGATACGTCACACACATATATCTGACAAACACACACAGACACTGGCTCAGGACCCAGGACTGGGTCCAGTTGGGTACCTCAGTGAACAGGTGCTGGATGACTGTAGCCAGGGCCTCAACCCTCCTGTTCCCCTGGTCCAGCAGCTTCCTCAGCTGGTGGGTGGCCTGGTTCTTCTTCTCTGTCTGCTGTCTGCTGTGATTCTGTTTAGCCGGCCCATCTGCCGCCAGGGGCTTTGAGGCGTTCTGTAGGTGGGATGCTGTTTTTAGGCTGGACCGTGACCCAGGTCTTACTTTGATGTTTGCAGCAAGCATCTCCGGAACCTCCAAGAAACAACAACAAACATTCACTCACACAGCAGCAGGTCGACCGCAGCTGGGAGGGAGGGGCTCAGGTGAGAGTCTGGGGAGCACCATGGTGTCAGGTAACAGTCAGGTAACCCTTGTGGTGTCAGGTGTCATGGTGTCAGGTGAGTACTGTGGTGTCAGGTGAGTACTGTGGTGTCAGGTGAGTATTGTGGTGTCGGGTGTCGTGGGGTCAGGTGAATGTCGTGGCGTCACACCTGTACACCTTTTTAAGTTTCAATAGCAGTAGCAGTTGTAGCTAAATTAGCATGTTAAAGCTAAAGAATTGAACTGTACCGTACATACCTGGTCCGGTGGAGCCTGATGCTGCTGTTGTTTCTGTTTCTGCTGCTGCAGGTTGTGGTTGATGATGGATCGCGCCGGCTTGTTTTTGTCCACTGCAAGAGAACAGCGTTCACTCAGGGTGTGTGTAGCAGTTACAACGTTCAACATGGTGACCACACACCCTGAATAAAACAACAAGAGGTGCTGCAACAACACCCAAACACATTCATCAACTCTAGAGAACAGGAACACGCCCGACTGAATGCTCTGTGATCTGGGCTGAGACAGATGCATCATGGGATTGAGTGGTAATGACAAACAATGTGTGTGTGTGTGTGTGTGTCTGTGTGTGTGTGCGTGTGTGTGTGTGTGTGTGTGCGTGCAATAAGGAGTGCATTACCAGGGAAAAAGCAATTAGAGAGACAGCAATCCTCCTTTCCCCCACTTCTTTTCCTGTATCATATCATTGCATCCCCCTCTCCTCTTTAGATTAGATGGCAGAATCAGACTTTCTCTTCAAAAGGTCCAGAGTTGAAAAGGTCCACAACATCTGGTGATATGCTAATCTCTTCTATTATAATTCCTGGCAACAATATTTGAGGTAGTCCAAAAGCTCCTCTGGACTGGCAGACCAGACTGGTGGCTCTCCTCTTTAAAAAGGGGGACTGGAGGGGGATCACAGTCCTCAGCCTTCCTGGGACGGTATATTCTGGGTCCTGGAGATGAGGGTCTGTAAGACAGTCGAACCTCGGATTCAGGAGGAGCATTGTTGTTTCGGTCCTGATCGTGGATCTGTAACCAGATCAAGAATCTTAGCACAGTCCTGGCGGGTCCATTGAAGTCCAACCAGTCTACATGTGCTTTAAGGATTTGGAGAAGGCGTTGGACCATGTCCCTAGGAGAGTCCTGAGGGGGGAGTCTGGGAGTATGGGTTTCTGGACCTGTTGAGCCATCCAGTGTTGTACACCCGGTGCCAGAGCTTGATCCACATCGGACTTGTTTCCAGTAGAAGTTGGACTCCTCCAGAACTACTTTTTAGACGGTCTGGTCCTGTTGGTTCATTGAGACCTTCAGCTCTAACTGGTTCTCAGTCGAGTGTGAAGCTGCCGGGATGGAGATCAGCTCCTCCAGATCTGAGGCGATGGTATGAGATCCTGATCCAGTGGAGAAGGTCCAGTATCTGGGGGGGTCTGGTTCAGTGATGAAGATAGACAGGAGGACCGGTGCAGGTTTACAGTAATGTGGACTCTGCATGGGTCCATGGTGAAGAAGACGCTGATTCATAGGACAGTTTAACAGTTTTGTCAAAATGTTGTGATTTGTAGTTTCATATTCCGGCTCTTACCGACTCCAGCTTCCTAGCTTCATGCTAATGCTAATAAAAAGGTTTTGGGTCTAAATGGTAAATGGGCTGCATTTGTAGAGTCATTTCAACCACTCAACCATATTCACCCACTGACGGCGGTGAATGTACGAGATGCCACACACACATCAAGAAAACAAACATTCACACACATTCACGCCGTCCACGCCCCCAGTGGCCACTTGTGGTACTGCACAGAAAATCACACGAACCCAAAAATCATTTTTCCCATAGACGTCAACAGTAAAAGAGAAGCTGTAGCACCTATAACCCTGTTATTACTGATCTCAAAACTTATTAAGTCATGGACTTTTTATCCATCACAAACCTTTCTACCGGCCAGAAAAGCTCTGGAAAGTCTTTGTTCCCTTTGTGATGTCACAGCTGTGTAAACTATGAAAATAACCAGAACTTACTTCATTTACAAACGGTTTGGTTCATTATAAACTAGATATTAATAATTAGCAATAAGTATAATAAATATGGACTTTCATATTAAAGTAATATCTATAACGGTGGGTGTCAACGTGGGGTCCGGGGACCCCCGGGGGTCCTTGAGGAGGTGGCAGGGGGTCCCGAAAAGAAGGATAATCATTTTTTTACTATAATTCCACAATGAGAGAATGTAGGAGCATTTGTATGGAGGACTGCCATAATTTAAAAATAAATAAATTCATTTTATTTAGTAGAATTGATTTTCTATTATATATATTGAGGTGAAAATTAATGATATTTCTATAATTATTAATATACTATTGATATCTAGGTTGAAGTCTATGTGTTTGTAGACGTTTAGAACAAGATATAAAAACTAATAATTCATCATTTGAAGCTGCTGCCACCTGCTGGAGACACGGAAAACTGCTGCTTCCACACACACACACACACACACACACACACACACACACACACACACACACACACAGAATTTTGATCCTTTACTGCAGGAGAAGTAGAAACACACACAAACACGCTGCAAATAATTAAATTATGGGATGTTCAACGCAACAAATCACCATGGTAACAGGAACAACAACATCTGTGACGATCAGATCAATAGATTTTACCCTGAGATTCAGATCCCATGTTGCTATGGAAACAATCGTCTAAGTGTGTAAGTGTGTGTGTGTGTGTCCACTGGATGAACCGTTTCCTTACAAACTAGACCATCTGGTTGCCTAGCAACAACCTGTGAGGTCACAAACATCATCAACAGATCAGCTGTTTGATTCATGATGGAACAACAACAAGCAGATTTTACTCTGAGACGCAGGTTCAGATGAATAATTATATATAAATATGACTAATATATATAAATAAATATGAATAATTATAAATAAATAAATATGAATAATATATATAAATAAATATGAATAATTATAAATAAATAAATATGAATAATTATATATAAATAAATATGAATAATATATATAAATAAATATGAATAATTATATATAAATAAATATGAATAATTATAAATAAATATGAATAATTATATATAAATAAATATGAATAATTATAAATAAATATGAATAATTATATATAAATATGAATAATATATATAAATAAATATGAATAATTATATATAAATAAATATGAATAATATATATAAATAAATATGAATAATTATAAATAAATAAATATGAATAATTATATATAAATAAATATGAATAATATATATAAATAAATATGAATAATTATATATAAATAAATATGAATAATTATAAATAAATATGAATAATTATATATAAATAAATATGAATAATTATAAATAAATATGAATAATTATATATAAATATGAATAATATATATAAATAAATATGAATAATTATATATAAATAAATATGAATAATTATATATAAATAAATATGAATAATTATACATAAATATGAATAATTATAAATAAATATGAATAATTATATATAAATAAATATGAATAATTATAAATAAATATGAATAATTATATATAAATATGAATAATATATATAAATAAATATGAATAATTATATATAAATAAATATGAATAATTACATATAAATAAATATGAATAATTATATATACATAAATATGAATAATTATAAATAAATTAATATGAATAATTATAAATAAATATGAATAATTATAAATAAATTAATATGAATAATTATATATAAATACATATGAATAATTATATATAAACACATATGAATAATGATATATGAATAATTATAAATAAATACATATGAATAATGATATATGAATAATTATAAATAAATACATATGAATAATGATATATGAATAATTATAAATAAATACATATGAATAATTATATATAAATAAATATTAATAATTATATATAAATAAATATCAATAATTATAAATAAATATGCATAATTATATATAAATAAATATCAATAATTATAAATAAATTAATATGAATAATTATAAATAAATAAATATGAATAATTATATAAAAATAAATATAAATAATTATATATAAATTAATATGAATTATTATATAAAATAAATAATAATTATCTACATATAGATTACAATATTGTCCATATTTATATAAATATCAAGTAGATCATCTCCAGTTTGTCCAGGAGCTGAAATCAGTGTTTAGAGCTGCAGGACTCAGCTCAACTGTGTGTGTGTGTGTGTGTGTGTGTG
>CM060466.1:485465-490465 GCA_030544235.1 Lepturacanthus savala | reverse complement strand
AGTTGTGATGGAGGTTTTGATTCTGTTTCTCTGACTCATTCTCAGTGTTGATCCACAAAAACACACATGAACACTGAAAACATCTTCTGATGATATTCAGGTGATATTCAGGTGATATTCAGGTGATATTCAGGTGATATTCAGGTGATATTCAGGTGATATTCAGGTGATATTCAGGTGATATTTAGGTGATATTTAGGTGGTATTTAGATGATATTCAGGTGATATTTAGGTGATATTTAGGTGATATTCAGGTGATATTTAGGTGATATTTAGGTGATATTCAGGTGATATTTAGGTGATATTTAGGTGATATTCAGGTGATATTCAGGTGATATTCAGGTGATATTTAGGTGATATTTAGGTGATATTCAGGTGATATTTAGGTGATATTTAGGTGATATTTAGGTGATATTTAGGTGATATTCAGGTGATATTTAGGTGATATTTAGGTGATATTCAGGTGATATTTAGGTGATATTTAGGTGATATTCAGGTGATATTTAGGTGATATTTAGGTGATATTCAGGTGATATTTAGGTGATATTCAGGTGATATTCAGGTGATATTTAGGTGATATTCAGGTGATATTCAGGTGATATTTAGGTGATATTCAGGTGATATTTAGGTGATATTTAGGTGATATTCAGGTGATATTCAGGTGATATTTAGGTGATATTCAGGTGATATTCAGGTGATATTTAGGTGATATTCAGGTGATATTTAGGTGATATTCAGGTGATATTTAGGTGATATTTAGGTGATATTTAGGTGATATTCAGGTGATATTTAGGTGATATTTAGGTGATATTCAGGTGATATTTAGGTGATATTTAGGTGATATTTAGGTGATATTTAGGTGATATTTAGGTGATATTCAGGTGATATTTAGGTGATATTCAGGTGATATTTAGGTGATATTTAGGTGATATTTAGGTGATATTCAGGTGATATTTAGGTGATATTTAGGTGATATTTAGGTGATATTCAGGTGATATTTAGGTGATATTTAGGTGATATTCAGGTGATATTCAGGTGATATTTAGGTGATATTTAGGTGATATTTAGGTGATATTCAGGTGATATTCAGGTGATATTTAGGTGATATTCAGGTGATATTTAGGTGATATTTAGGTGATATTTAGGTGATATTTAGGTGATATTCAGGTGATATTTAGGTGATATTCAGGTGATATTCAGGTGATATTTAGGTGATATTCAGGTGATATTTAGGTGATATTTAGGTGATATTTAGGTGATATTCAGGTGATATTCAGGTGATATTTAGGTGATATTCAGGTGATATTTAGGTGATATTTAGGTGATATTTAGGTGATATTTAGGTGATATTCAGGTGATATTCAGGTGATATTCAGGTGATATTCAGGTGATATTCAGGTGATATTCAGGTGATATTTAGGCGATATTTAGGTGATATTCAGCCCTAACCCTAACCCAACCCTAACCCCTTTAGTCTGAGGTCAAGAGACTTCCGTTTGTTCCTTGGTTTTAGCAAAGAGACAGAAAAGCTATTGTCTGTCAAAATGTGACCTTTAGGAAGTTTAACACACACACACACACACACTTAACCCACAGACCAACACACAATATGCACGGACGCATTTTCCACGATGTAAATGACACACTGCAGCTCAGTGATTATACAAAACAGGGTCGAGTTACGCAAGAGTGGAATTACAAGCTACTGGACACCACACACACACACGCACACATGCACACACACGCACACACACACACACACACATGCACAGACAGACAGGAAACAGCATCTTGACACAAACAAAACTAAAAAAGGAAAAAAATAAAAAAGGAAAAAAGTTACCATATGTGTGTGTTAACCTCTTCTGAAAACACACACACACACACACACACACACACCTTAACACAACATGTCCATCACCACCTTTTTTACTGTGTAATAAGTGTGTAAACCACACAGCTGTTATAGAGTCAGTGGTATGTAGACGTCATCTGGACTGGCAGCTCTACACTGTCTGTCTACTCATTTCCTGAGTCTGCTGCTACACACACACACACACACACACGCGCATGCACGCACACACACACACACACACGCTGCTGTGTGTTTACGTTGTGTTCTGGACTCACATGGACTCACCCTGGCTCTGACTGAGTCTCCCTCTGGTTGGAGAAACTCTTCTGGTCTGGTCCTCTCCCAGCCTGGGCCCGGTAGGGGCCTGGCCCGGGGGTCCGTTCCCTGATCCTGGTCCCAGGGGCCCCCTGGACCCGCTGGACCCGCTGGACCCTCTGGACCCCCCGGACCCTCTGGACCGCAGCCCAGATGACACGTTCTGCAGGATAAACTGGTGTTTAGTGACAGAATCCCAACCCTCACTGCACCGCAACGACACCAGGCTGTTAGCCATTCCCTGTCCCACTCCGAATAAAGGAGGAGGAGGGAGGAGGAGGGAGGAGGGAGAAGGAGGGAGAAGGAGGGAGAAGGAGGGAGAAGGAGGGAGGAGGAGGGAGCATACTCAGAGGGAGGGGGAGGAGGAACTGAGCGAATTATCCAGACAGAGGAGGGAAAACTGGTGGAAAACTTGGAGAAAAGTTGTAGCAGTGGAACCATTGCGCCCCCCCCCCCCCCCCCCCCCCCCCGCGGTTCTACATGTTATTAAGGGATTTAAACGTAACTTAATGACTTACTGTGTGTGTGTGTGTGTGTGTGTGTGTGTGTGTGTGTTAAATACACCCTGAGCTGAGAACATCCCCCTCAGGCTCAGGACAGAATCTGCTGGGACAGGTTCTAACAACACATATCTGAGTGTGTGTGTGTGTGTGTGTGTGTGTGACTGTACTCACCTGGCTGTGGGTCCTGACTGCCTCCACGGTGTCTTCGTTGGGGGGTTTGGTGACCCCAGCTGGCTCCTGTGGTCCTCCAGAGCTGCTGGTGGACAGGGTCTCCCTCCTGGTCCTGGTCCTGAGACTACAGCTTCTTCCTGTGAATGGTCTCAGCACCGTGGAAACTCCAGACGTCCTGGATCTGCGGTCTCCATCCAGACTCTGGACCTCCTCCTCTGGTCTGGGACCAGCAGTCCTCCTCTCAGCAGGATTCTGAGGTTTCACAGGGATTAAAACAATTAATAATGATAAATAACATTAAACCCAGATTATAACATGGGATTAAACCCAGATTATAACATGGGATTATTGATGCAGCGAAACCGAAAGGAAAAAATGGCAAAAGGAAAAGAACGTCTGTTACATCCAGTCCAGAATATTCTGATTTAGGTGTTTTTTCCTGTTCTTTCTGTTTTGTTGGACCTTCTTAGTTTTTTACCTGCTGTGAAGAGGAAGCATTGATTCATCAGACCAACACGTTCCCTCTACTCAGAACTTCTCCCTGTGATAAACATCCTTCAGTAGCAGCTTGTTAGCGTCGTTCAGAGTCTGGGACACGTCAGAGTTGTTGTTGTTGGTGTTTATTAAACAACGTTATTACCTCCCTCACAGGTTTTAACGTTGTAGATACAGCACACAGCGGTCGCATTTGTTAGTTTATCAAGTTTAAAATTACTGGGTCTGGTGGTTGTTACCATGCTGCTAGCATGTTGTTAGCATGTTGATAGCATATTGTTAGCATGTTACTGTTAGCTAGCAGCAAACATAGAATCAAAGTAACTAGATGTGCGACTGGATCAGCCTCTTTCATCCATATCTGATCCAGCTGATTGATCAGTATCGAAGCCGATATCTGATCTGGGGTTAGATCGGATCGGTCTCTAATAAAAACATAGAACAAGGGACTAAAAGTTTGACTTCCTGTCTGGTTTCCTTATCTGCTTTGTTCAACTTAATGAATTCACTTGCAGCTCATGCCAGAAATAAACTTAATTCCTACTTGGCATTTTAAATACCGAGTCCAGCTGGGTCCAGCTGGGTCCAGCTGGGTCCATCTGGGTCCAGTTGTGTCTGTGAGGACTAGGTGGGACTGTACCTGACTGGCTGTTTTCTGAGGGGATGCGATGGACCGGGATCCAACTGCAGCTCTGACATGCTTCAGGTCCGGTTTGGAAAGTCTCTTTAGCTCCAGGCTGTGGATTTTGGCGGCGGTGGTGGTCTTTGTAGCAGCTGGTCTGAATCTCTGGCTGCTGCTGGTCTGGAAGGATTTGGAGCTCCGACCAGGAGGAGGAGGACCAGCAGGGACCGGGTCAGTAGGCGAGTGACAAGCCGACCCCTGAGGGGCATCAGAACCAGAACCGGATGACTCAGTCCAGCTCTGTCCGGGTGAGTCCAGAGGGGCGGGGCCTGTGTGGCTGGGCGTGGTCAGAGGGGCGGAGCCTGTGTCCGTATCAGAGCTCATTGACAGGAACAAACCTTCGTCTTCGTCGTCAGGGATCTCCGTGGCGTCCGGGTCAAGGGTCGTGGAGCGGTGTCTTCTCCCGCCGCTGAGGTCCCCACTGTTGCCATGGTAACCTGGCAACGGCAGCATCTGGTTGTGGTTCCAGGAGTCTTGGAGGGACCCCCCATCAGCGTCCAGGTAGACGGATGTGGAGTTGTCGTTGGACAGCAGCTCCGTCTGTGTCCTCCCCACCGACACCTCCTCGTCCTCCTCTTTTCTACCTCCCTCCTCCTCCTGCTCCTGCTCCTCCTCCTGCTCCTGCTCCTGCTCCTCCTCCTCTGCCGGTGTTTTCAGTGGCTCGGTGACCTCCAGCAGGTCGTAGTCCAGCGGGCTGTCACTCCATCCCCTGCTGAGGCTGCTCAGACTCCGCAGGGACTCTGGGGAGGAGGAGGAGCAGGAGCAGGAGGAGGTGGGGAAGGCGTTGTGGTCTCCTGCTCCATGGAGAGGAAGCTTCATGCCGGATCCAACAGAGAATATCTCTCCAGAAACACTGATCTCAGACCTGGTCTCTCCTGGTCTCACTGCTGTAAATCCATTCTAGGGTCTGATGTGGAGACCAGAGCAGCATCTAAAAACCAGCAGAAACAGTGTGTTACAGTAATATTATATATATATA
>CM060466.1:475746-485365 GCA_030544235.1 Lepturacanthus savala | reverse complement strand
TTCGATTCGTTCGTTGAATATCGGCGACCGCCTTAAAAATAGATCGACGGATTTGAGGCGTTTTTTTTTTAAGTAGGAAATGTCAATGTTGTTGTTTTTTAGTAATTTTAGTATTTTATAAAATTATTTTTAGTATCTTAAATATTTTTGTAGGTTTTAGTTTTTTAACTATTAATTTTAGTATTTTTTTAGTTCTTATAGTTTTGTATTTGTGGTTAAACTCCTTATTGATTATTAATAACTCGTTAATCACTAATTAATGTGAAATCAATGAGCTGTGTTCATCTCACACAGTTTATCTACGTCCCAGATTATCAGTAACAGGTTTGTTTTCATGTTCCACTTCCTGCTTTTATCTCCACCGCTGCTGATGCTTTATTTATTTATTTAATGAGGCTAGCAACGCCTCCTGTTGGCTAGCAACGCCTCCTGTTGGCTAGCAGCAGCTCCTGTTGGCTAGCAGCAGCTCCTGTTGGCTAGCAGCGCCTCCTGTTGGCTAGCGGCGCCTCCTGTTGGCTAGCGGCGCCTCCTGTTGGCTAGCAACGCCCCCTGTTGGCTAGCGGCACCTCCTGTTGGCTAGCAACACCTCCTGTTGGCTAGCGGCGCCTCCTTTTGGCTAGCAGCACCTCCTGTTGGCTAGCGGCACCTCCTTTTGGCTAGCAGCACCTCCTGTTGGCTAGCGGCACCTCCTTTTGGCTAGCAGCACCTCCTGTTTGCTAGCGGTGCCTCCTGTTGGATAGCGGCACCTCCTGTTGGCTAGCAGCACCTCCTGTTGGCTAGCAGCACCTCCTGTTGGCTAGCGGTGCCTCCTGTTGGCTAGCGGCGCCTCCTTTTGGCTAGCAGCACCTCCTGTTGACTAGCGGCGCCTCCTGCTAGCTGCTGACTTCAGTCGTTGGTTTTGGTTGTTAGCGTGATGATGTATATCTTGGTGCCTCCTGCTGGTGAACGGCCATCTTGGACGGCCATCTTGGACGGCCATCTTGGACGGCAACACCATTTTTGAGCATCATTACTTGTTAAAAATGACAGAAATACTGATAAACTGACATATCTCCCTATTTATCTCAAATATAATAATTTATCTACGTTAAAATCTAAATGAACTTTTACATTTACAGAACTTTTTTTTAGTTTAGTTTATTTCTGTCATCACAAAAATAATACAGTAAATATAAATAATAAAACGAGTTATTTTTACTTCTAACAGTACGATCCTCAAATACATCAAAGGAATCAAAATAATTCATTTTTAACGATGCTCACATACTTATTTTAAAACGATTTGATGGTTTTTGCAATCCAAGATGGCGGAAACGACTCCACTAGCATGCTAGCTGCCATCCCTCACGCCCCCTGCTGGCCAGCCGTTCATCTTCCTGTTGTGATGTCACAAAAAGCTTCATCCCAGTGTGACTTGTTTCCAGGTTCGACACCATCATCGTCGTCTCGGCTCTCGTCGCCACCATCATCAACTCAGCCATGAAATCATGTGAGTGATTTATTGATGATTTATTGATGATTTATTGATGATTTATTGATGATTTATTGATGATTTATTGAAATGAAACGTGTATTAGTACATATGTGTATTAGTACATATATGTGTATTAGTACATATATGTGTATTAGTACATATATATCTGTACTAACATGTGTATTAGTACATATATATGTGTATTAGTACATATATATCTGTACTAACATGTGTATTAGTACATATATATGTGTATTAGTACATATATATGTGTATTAGTACATATATATGTGTATTAGTACATATATATCTGTACTAACATGTGTATTAGTACATATATATGTGTATTAGTACATATATATCTGTACTAACATGTGTATTAGTACAAATATATGTGTATTAGTACATATATATGTGTATTAGTACATATATATCTGTACTAACATGTGTATTAGTACATATATATGTGTATTAGTACATATATATGTGTATTAGTACATATATATGTGTATTAGTACATATGTGTATTAGTACATATATATGTGTATTAGTACATATATATCTGTACTAACATGTGTATTAGTACATATATATGTGTATTAGTACATATATATGTGTATTAGTACATATATATGTGTATTAGTACATATATATGTGTATTAGTACATGTATATCTGTACTAACATGTGTATTAGTACATATATATGTGTATTAGTACATATATATGTGTATTAGTACATATATATGTGTATTAGTACATGTATATCTGTACTAACATGTGTATTAGTACATATATATGTGTATTAGTACATATATATCTGTACTAACATGTGTATTAGTACATATATATGTGTATTAGTACATGTATATCTGTACTAACATGTGTATTAGTACATATATATGTGTATTAGTACATATATATGTGTATTAGTACATATATATGTGTATTAGTACATATATATGTGTATTAGTACATATATATCTGTACTAACATGTGTATTAGTACATATATATGTGTATTAGTACATATATATCTGTACTAACATGTGTATTAGTACATATATATGTGTATTAGTACATATATATGTGTATTAGTACATATATATGTGTATTAGTACATATATATGTGTACTAACATGTGTATTAGTACATATATATGTGTATTAGTACATATATATGTGTATTAGTACATATATATCTGTACTAACATGTGTATTAGTTGCAGCTCAGGTTTAAACCCAGATTTCATCTTTAATTTGTTGGATTTTAAAGGTTTAGATCAATGAGTCTAATCTGCATCTCAAGGAAATAAAGTCATCAAGTGTGTGCTACATGCTACATGCTACCAGCTACATGCTACCAGCTACATGCTACCAGCTACATGCTACCAGCTACATGCTACAAGCTACCAGCTACATGCTACCAGCTACATGCTACAAGCTACCAGCTACATGCTACCAGCTACATGCTACCAGCTACATGCTACATGCTACCAGCTACATGCTACAAGCTACCAGCTACATGCTACAAGCTACCAGCTACATGCTACCAGCTACATGCTACATGCTAACCGTTTGGTGTTCTCCTGTGATTTAGCTGGAGGTTACACCAGCCGACAGATCCTGGACATCGTCTTCATCCTCAGAGTCCTCCGCCTGATCCGAGTGGTGGACAGCATCAAGAGGTTTGATCCAAACATCAACAAACAACAACAAACAACACTTCAAAAAACAACCCCACAAAAAAAATACAACAAATGTTCTGGTTTCTTCAGGTTTCGGACCATCATCAACACTCTGATTAGGATCGGTCCAGCGATTCTCACGTTTGGACAATTAATCCTGGTGAGTTCAGAAAATAAAAACAAACATGAGGAGAACAAACAGGATCCTCCTCCTCCTCCTCACCTCCTCCTCCTCCTTCCTCCTCCTCACCTCCTCCTCCTCCTCCTTCCTCCTCCTCACCTCCTCCTCACCTCCTCCTCCTCCTCCTCCTCACCTCCTCCTCCTCACCTCCTCCTCCAGGTGGTGTATTATATCTTTGCCATGGTGGGGATGGAGCTGTTTAAGGAGAAGGTGAAGTTCTATGGCGTTGACTCCATGGACCCGTTGAAGTCGTCATGTGGTAATCAGCTGCTCCGAGGCTCCGCCTTCGCTCAGCTCAACTACTGCAAAAACAACTTCAACGACGTGGTTTCATCATTCATCCTGTTACTGGAGCTGACGGTGGTCAACCAGTGGCACGATATCCTTTACTGGCCCTTTACTGGCCAGGGGAGGGGGTGGAGCCTCACTCTTAGGTTACTGTAGGGGGCGGAGCCTCACTCTTAGGTTACTGTAGGGGGCGGAGCCTCACTCTTAGGTTACTACAGGGGGCGGAGCCTCACTCTTAGGTTACTACAGGGGGCGGAGCCTCACTCTTAGGTTATTATAGGGGCGGAGCCTCACTCTTAGGTTACTGTAGGGGGCGGAGCCTCACTCTCAGGTTATTATAGGGGCGGAGCCTCACTCTTAGGTTACTACAGGGGGCGGAGCCTCACTCTCAGGTTATTATAGGGGCGGAGCCTCACTCTTAGGTTACTGTAGGGGCGGAGCCTCACTCTTAGGTTACTGTAGGGGCGGAGCCTCACTCTTAGGTTACTGTAGGGGGCGGAGCCTCACTCTTAGGTTACTGTAGGGGGCGGAGCCTCACTCTTAGGTTACTACAGGGGGCGGAGCCTCACTCTTAGGTTACTACAGGGGGCGGAGCCTCACTCTTAGGTTATTATAGGGGCGGAGCCTCACTCTTAGGTTACTGTAGGGGGCGGAGCCTCACTCTCAGGTTATTATAGGGGCGGAGCCTCACTCTTAGGTTACTACAGGGGGCGGAGCCTCACTCTCAGGTTATTATAGGGGCGGAGCCTCACTCTTAGGTTACTGTAGGGGCGGAGCCTCACTCTTAGGTTACTGTAGGGGCGGAGCCTCACTCTTAGGTTATTATAGGGGCGGAGCCTCACTCTTAGGTTACTGTAGGGGGCGGAGCCTCACTCTCAGGTTACTACAGGGGGCGGAGCCTCACTCTTAGGTTACTGTAGGGGGCGGAGCCTCACTCTTAGGTTACTGTAGGGGGCGGAGCCTCACTCTTAGGTTACTGTAGGGGGCGGAGCCTCACTCTCAGGTTACTACAGGGGGCGGAGCCTCACTCTTAGGTTACTGTAGGGGGCGGAGCCTCACTCTTGGGTTACTGCACATACATCAGGACGTTGTTTGGTATTCACACTACTTAACGAACAGCCTAATTAATTAATTAATTGGTTTCCTTAACGAGCTCACTGCTCAGCAGCGGCTTCGCCACCGTGACCCACGTCTCCGCCAGGTTGTTCTTCGTCCTCTTCCACATCGTGGTCGTCATCGTCATCATCAAGTGAGACGACAAAATAAAAGTTATGGAAACATTTTTCCAAGATGGCGGCCGTTTATTTTCTTTTCTTTTTTCACTTCCTGTTTCCCGCAGCATCTTCGTGGCCTTCGTGCTGGAGGCGTTCTTCGTGGAGTACTCGCTGGAGAAGAGCGACCTGTACACGTCTGTGGAGAAAAAGATCGAAGAGCTGCAACTCGCCGTCACCCAGTGAGTAAAAAAAAAAAAAAAACGCCGGACGATCGGACCAATCAGCTCGCAGCCAAAAATACAGCGAGCTGATTGGTCCGATTGTCTCACGATTAAAACCCCTGATTTCATCTTTAACATGTTGGATTTTAAAGCTTCTGATATGATCTGCTACATGCTACATGCTACCTGCTACATGCTACTTGCTGCATACTACATGCTACCTACTGCATGCTACCTGCTACATACTACATGCTACCTGCTACATACTACATGCTACCTGCTACATACTACATGCTACCTGCTACATACTACATGCTACCTGCTACATACTACATGCTACCTACTGCATGCTACATGTTACCTGCTATATGCTACATGCTATTAGCTACCTGCTAAATGCTACGATAAAACCAGAGATTGGACCAATCGGCTTGTGGCCAAAAATACTGCGAGCTGATTGGTTCGATTGATCTCAAAAACCTTGTCTGCATTGTTTTTTTTTTTGTCGTCAGGGAGAATTCGGAGGATAACTTGGTGAATGCCATGGAAACCATCGACAACGACCTGGGAACCGGCCAATCAGGGAGCAGCAAACCCGCCCTGATGTTTAAAATCGCCTCTAAGAGTAAGTGTGTGTGTGTGTGTGTGTGTGTGGTGTGTGTGTGTCTTTATACATACTAGTATTGAGAAAGTTTAATAGAATATAGATAGTAAAATGTTAAATTTCATTAGTTTCCATAATGTGTCATTTCCTGTTTCCTGCTTCCTGTTTCCTGCTTCCTGTTTCCTGCTTCCTGCTTCCTGTTTCCTGCTTCCTGCTTCCTGTTTCCTGTTTCCTGCTTCCTGTTTCCTGTTTCCTGCTTCCTGCTTCCTGTTTCCTGCTTCCTGCTTCCTGTTTCCTGCTTCCTGCTTCCTGTTTCCTGCTTCCTGCTTCCTGTTTCCTGCTTCCTGCTTCCTGTTTCCTGCTTCCTGCTTCCTGCTTCCTGTTTCCTGCTTCCTGTTTCCTGCTTCCTGCTTCCTGTTTCCTGTTTCCTGCTTCCTGCTTCCTGTTTCCTGCTTCCTGCTTCCTGCTTCCTGTTTCCTGCTTCCTGTTTCCTGCAGGATATCGTACAGTTGATGCTTTGCTGCAGAGGATGTTTGAAGCTGATCTCGATCCTGAAGATTTCGCTGAGAACGACGACGCTGAAACGAACGGAAACTTCAGCAACCCCACGTTCAGCTCCACGGCCTGAACACGGGAACATGGGAACATGTCAACATGTGTTAACATGTTAACACGTGTTAACATGTTCTCACGTTGAACACGATGAAGACGAAACAAAGGGAAACCTCAGAAATCCCATGTTCAGCTCTATAGCATGAACACAGGAACATGTTAACGTGTTAACGTGCTAACATATTAAGGTGTTCTCGTGTTTTCATGTTAACACAGGAACAAAAGAACATGTTAACATGAGAACATGTCAAAACATTAAAATTATAACATGTTAACATGTTCTCATGTTAACATGTTCATGTGTTAACATGTTAACATGTACACGTGAACAACACGTGATGAAGATGTAACAAAGGGAAACGTTAACACATTAAAATAACATGGTAACACATGAACACATTAACACATGAACACGTTAACACATGAACACTTTAACATGAGAACACGTTAACACATTAAAAATGATACCATGTTAACAAGTGAACACATTAACATGTTAACATGTGAATACGAGATGAGAACATGAGAACACATTGAAATGATAACTCGTTAATACATGAACACACAAACACGTTAACATGAGAACACGTGAACACATTAAAATGATAACATGTTAATGCATGAACACATTAACATGTCAACACGTTAACCTGTTGACACATAAACACGTTAACATGTCAACACGTGAACACGTAAACACGTTAACATGTGAACACGTTAACGTGTCGACACGTTAACATGTCAACACGTTAACATGTCAACACATGAACACATTAACACGTGAACACGTTAACATGTCAACACGTTAACATGTGAACACGTGAACATGTTAACATGTCAACATGTGAACACGTTAACATGTTAACATGTCAACACGTTAACATGTCAACACATGAACACGTTAACGTGTCGACACGTGAACACATTAACATGTCAATACATGAACACGTGAACATGTTAACATGTCAACACGTGACACGTGATGAAGATGAAATATTTTCTCCAGATCAACCAGTTGTTGTTACTCAGCCGCAGATTTTTATAAACAAATCAGTATTTTATCATAAAGAATATTTACTCTGAACAATCATGTGTCTGAACGTTGTTTTCTGACCTCTGACCCCTGACCTCTGACCCCTGACCTCTGACCTCTGACCTCACTCTTCTCAGTTGCACAATAACATGTTTCGCTGAGTTAAAAAACTAAACGTAAAATTGAGAAGTTAAAATAAAATAAACATCTCAAATTCTGCAGTAAAAGTACAGAAATATTACGAGTTGATATAAAGTACTGCAGTAAAATACAAGAGTATTATGAGTCAATGTAGTAAAAGTACTGCAGTAAAATACAAGAGTATTATGAGTCAATGTAGTAAAAGTACTGCAGTAAAATACAAGAGTATTATGAGTCAATGCAGTAAAAGTACTGCAGTAAAATACAAGAGTATTATGAGTCAATGTAGTAAAAGTACTGCAGTAAAATACAAGAGTATTATGAGTCAATGTAGTAAAAGTACTGCAGTAAAATACAAGAGTATTATGAGTCAATGTAGTAAAAGTACTGCAGTAAAATACAAGAGTATTATGAGTCAATGTAGTAAAAGTACTGCAGTAAAATACAAGAGTATTATGAGTCAATGTAGTAAAAGTACTGCAGTAAAATACAAGAGTATTATGAGTCAATGTAGTAAAAGTACTGCAGTAAAATACAAGAGTATTATGAGTCGTAGTAGTACTGCAGTAAAAGTACAGAGTAGTAGTAGTACTGCAGTAAAAGTACAGAGTAGTAGTAGTACTGCAGTAAAAGTAGTAGTAGTACTGCAGTAAAAGTACAGAGTAGTAGTACTGCAGTAAAAGTACAGAGTAGTAGTAGTACTGCAGTAAAAGTAGTAGTAGTACTGCAGTAAAAGTACAGAGTAGTAGTAGTACTGCAGTAAAAGTAGTAGTAGTACTGCAGTAAAAGTACAGAGTAGTAGTAGTACTGCAGTAAAAGTAGTAGTAGTACTGCAGTAATCCCACAGAATAAACCGTCAGCTGCTGAACAGTCGCCCCCTGCTGGAGGATTCTGGGTTTTCCTGATTTCCAGAGGTCCCTGAACACATCAGCTGGAATTTATTTACTTCAACATAAAAAATAAATAAAAGATAAAAATCAACAAGATAAAAAGTCCAGGATGAAGATGTGAGTCCAACATTTACTCTTTATGTCATAATTCACATTTTATTTATTTTTAAAGATTTTTTAATAATTTATTTTAGGTCAGAATTTATATATTTATTTTTACAATAATTTTAATTAACAGCATATTTGTTAATATTTTATACATAATATATATTGTTGTCATGTCAGATTATTTTTAATGCAGAATTTAGTTTTTAATCATAATTTAGATTTTTTAATGTTTTATTTATCATTTATAATGTCCTAATGACATTTTCTGACATTTTTTGTCATAATTTAGATTTTTTACGACATGTTTTAATGCTTTATTTCCTAATAATTAATTGTTCCATTTTATTTAGTAGTAATAGTTAATTTGGATTTAATTTAGATTTTTTTCACGTTATTTATTTTATCATAATTTAGATTTTTCGTTCTTTATGTTTATTTGTTTTATTTTATGTAGTAGTAGTGTTATTTCATTTAGATTTTTTTGCCATAATTTATTATTTTTTATGTCATGATTTCAGTTTTTATTTCATTATTTTTGACGTAATTTAAAAAGAAATTATCATAATTTAGATTTTTGTAATTTTTACATCAATTCTTTTTTGGGTCATAATTTATTTTTTAAATATTTTTTAAAAAATTTATAATTTTTATTAATATATGTTTTTATCATAATTTTATCTTATGCTTTATATTATAATAATTATTCCATTTTATTTAATATTATTATTAGTTGGTTTAGATTTTAATTCAGATTTTTGTCATTTTTTGTCACAATTTTAATTATAATTTAGACTTTTTATGTCTGATCAGAATATTGTTTTTATGTCATAATATTAGATTTTTCACAGAATATTTTAGTGTTTTATGTCCTTTTTTTATTAATGTTTTATTAATAATTAAAATTGTATAAATATACATCTATAAATGAAATACAGAACTCACGAAAACACTGAATTTATAGTTTAATTTCCCCAAAATAATAATAATTGTGACAGTTTATTACTGATTAAACATTTCAGAGTAAATAATATTATATATATAATATATTATATTATATAATATATAATATAATATATTATATATATAATATAATATATAATATTATATATATAATATATAATATTATATATTATATATATAATATATTATATATTATATATAATATAATA